>CM070635.1:8143439-8581358 GCA_036346255.1 Ampelocalamus luodianensis | reverse complement strand
ATGTTAGCTCCCAAAGATCGACTAACATGTACATATCCAACACAACATGGATCACAACCATAGTTAAAGCGCAAAAAATATTAGAAGCATTATTTTTCAATCTCAACAAACAGGACCTTATGACCAATTTTGAATAAAAGAGCCATGGCCAAAACTAAACATAAGGCAATAAAGTGCAGCTGAATAAAACATGAAAACAAAGGTAAATACCCAGATTGGCATGCCCAAACCCACAAGCAACCAATTGGAGTTAAAGCCGTTGCGTCTGCCGATATCACCCAAAACTGGTGCAATAGTTAAAACCGATTTGTACGACGTTCTCACCTGAAACAAGTGGACAATCTGATTGAGTCTGAAGGTACTACATGACTTACACAAAACTAATAAAAGAAAGTGTTTAATAGAAACTAGCCAAAGGATTAGAAATTATACATGTAAAGGCTATCCAAAGGAAAAAGGCTGTACTGGCAGTAGTTTTGCATAAAGCAACAATTTTACTCCTAAACTTTCTAATTTGCAGAGGCCATTTTGTAAACACAATTTGGACCAAAAGAATTTAGGTGACTTCGATATAATCATAATTCAAAACATCTCATAGTGGCTGCTCACTATGATCAACTAACACGCATGAACACCCATTCATGCCGATACCAAGTATCACCATATCAAGTTTTAATTTTTGAGTCTAACAATGATGTCAATCAAAACAAGTATAAATGCATGCCCGTGGACACGGCTATTGAATAGTTTTAACCTTGCGGGGTGTACATCTTTACCCACACAACTTGATCACTGTAAGCCACGGATAATAGCACACTTCCTTTGGTATCTTTGGTGGAAATCAAGACTCGGTATTTTCAGCAAGAACCTCTTATTGAGTTGAATCACCCATGCAAAACCTGATCTGCTTAGTACAAGTTTCGATAGAACACCCGCTAGCGGGGCGCATGCGTTATCCGGGAGTGTTGGCGCAAGTGTGAAAGTAAAACTATGCTCACTGCACATATTAAATTGCAATCAAAACCCTAAAAACAACATGATCAAATACATGTGTCCTTACACCACAGTGATCCAACTCAATAAAATTTTCCCTTACTTAACCAAGTAGCACCCATACACCACGTGTGAAAGTACATATGGTACTTGCATTGACTACCCAAAGTTCGGTCTTTGGTGATGCGGACAAGACTACCACATACCCAAATCTTGTGCACAAAGGCACCCTCACTAGCATCCACTTGTCCAGATCGAAAACATGGTTAAATTTGAAAAACTGACACTTAACAAACAGATCCAAGATCTGAACCAAAGTAAAAAAAAAATGATAACTTGTTCAGTGTTTCCCACAGTTGACGAGATAACCCCGTCAACCGACTACTGTATCTAATGACTTGCATGGCTAAGCATTTATATAAAGACCATATATTCCAACACATGACTCCTATCTTAAGCATGAGTGTATGAGATGATTAAGGGTAAGCCACAATGATTAGGATATAACTAACTAGACTCACAAATTATTGATACACCAAAATAGCATGCACGCAATTATCATTGCATTTCAAAATACTAAAATCAAAACTGGTAACAAAATGATGTAAGAGGATGCTTGCCTTGATAGAAATCCACTTGTTCACTCTCGGGCGCATAGTTCAATTCGTGCAAATTCGAATCTAAGGAGAAAACACGATAACAAAATAAACAACGATAAAACAGAAATCCAAAATGCTTGAAAATGCATGAGATTTACATATTAGTGAGATTATGATTTTATACACATTTATGTGAAAATTTTAGTTTAATTAAAGTTCATATGAATTTCTTATGGATTTTTTAAGTTAATTCAATTTCTAATGTAAGAGTAATTCTTTTATGAAATTACCTCTAATTACAAAATTTTCTATAACAGTGATATGTTTAACACTTGTGCCATGTGAATGTACATTAGTAAAGAAGGCCAATAAATTTATTTCACACCACTTGGAATTGATTAGAACTAGAGATGAATTACTGAAATTGACACAATGACATAAAGTCTACTGCTGATTGACTAACCATAACCCTAAATCTTGGCTTATGACGGATTTTACTCTTTTAGGTTACATGTGAGAGATTAGGTAATAAGGGGTTTACTTAATTGATCTTTGCACTTGACAAAACTGGAGCTCCTGTTTGTATTAGAAAAGCCACTAGCTCACTGTTAAATGCATTTCAATCTTGCTTCCCATATAGCTATTGCCCTCCTTGGATTAATTGTTAATGGCATGATTAATCCAATAAGATTTCTGACCTTTGCATTAGATCAGGCTTTGGCTCACTGGTTCTACCTTAATTACCCTCCAATTTCTTAGCAATTCTATTAAGCAAGAAAGGTTTAGCTTTTAATCATAAGGTTAGTAAATTTTGAATGCTCCATTTTCTATAAATCCTTCTTACTGTCCTTCTTTCTAATGCCTTCTAATTTCTTAACAATCATATATAGAAGACATAGATTATTTCATCACCTTACTAACTACTTTACTTAACTATTCCTTGTATTAGAATTGTCAGTAGCCTATTGTCACCTCTATAAGCCCTGAGATTATGTTTTTAGTTTAACTAGCTGTTACAGGTTACTAAGCACTGCCAACATTTTTAACCACTGGCTTTAGCTATTAACATTACTAGCTTTTCAGGTTAGTGAGCTCCTTTTAAATAAATCTCCCATAGCTACTTAATCCCATGCTGAGATTCCTAATTGCTCTAAAGACCTTCTTTGTTCAGTACTTATCAAAAGGAGTTAAATGTACACTGTTGGTTTCTGAGAGTTCAGATCTATTTTAATTTTTAGATTTGGTTCTACTGATAGCTAATTGTCCAACTAACTAATTGCATTTAAGACAAACTTTAACTTCTGCACTAACACAATCATTAGCCCAATGACAAAACTGATTTCAGATCATTGTCCTTATAGCCTACAACATCAACATTTTAGAACTGCAATGATGATCAGCTATCCTTCCTTCAGAACTTACACCTCAAATTTGTTTACTCATTTGCTTACCCTACTTTACAACCCTAATGTTTGATAGCAGTATTAGGTTAGCTTTACACATGTGTTTCATTTTCAGTTACAGAGAGGTTTTTCAGAGAAGGAGCTACACCCAACTTCCTCACAAGATAAAAATTCAGTTTTGGCTAACTCCACTGAAGTGACCTAATTGACATACCTAATGTTTGCTAACAAAAGATGTTGTGCCTATAGGTGGGTTCAACTGACAAATAGTTTCAAGAAAAACTTCTAACTACTAGAAGTGATCATGTTATTAGCCTTCTAACAAATCTAATCTTTCTCATAGTGCTGCTCATGTAACCTACAACAAAACACTATCTGAACCTACAACAGAGCAATTATCTGAACTAAATTGCCATTAGTTACCACCTTTAAAATTCCACTCTCAAACTTGTGAATTCACTTAAGTGACCTAATTGTCATGCACAACATTAGCTAACAGAAACATGGATTGGTCTAGTAAGTAAGTTTACTGACAAAACAGCTTTTTCACACAGCACCTTATCTTCTCTACTCATCATACAACTAAGAGCATTAGCTTACCAATTTAATTATTCATTTGCTAAGTAATCCTTCTTAAGTGGTTTAACAGTCATTGAAAAGTGCTAATGGTATGATAATACAAAGAGAGGAAGACTTAAAACACAGAGAAGCAGGAAACATGGAGGCTGCCCGGGGAGCTCGGTCGTAACACGTCGATGGCGAAGGAGCGCGCGAGGCGGTGTAGATCGCAAAATGGGTTGAGGAAGACTCAAAAGATGCTAGGGCATGTGACCTCGGGCGGAGATGGGCCTCGAACCGGTTGGGCAACGACCAAGGCCCGGAAAAATAGCAATGCAATTTTTGTAATTATACCCCCCAAAAACTACGGTGGAGGCCCTATGCTTTGCCGATCGGCCAGGAGACGGCCCAGCAGCGCAGCCAGCGCCCCTCCCTCCTAGCGGCGAAGCAAGGCGCAGAGCTGCGCTCATTCTCATTCCCATCCCCAATCGGCAATCTTCCTCAATTCCCCTCCCTCCCGAGTCCCGACTGTGGCTCCTCCCAGGCGGCCGGCGCCGACCTCTGGCTCCTCCCTATGGCCGATGCCTCCGACCTCGGCTCCTCCCCACACACACACGGCGCCTCAAAGACCACGACTTGGGTTTGTTAGAAAAAATGGAGAGCTTTGAATTTGTGCTTATATTACATCTTATGATCAGAATATTGGGCAAAACTAATGCTCTGTCACAATGCTTACAAAAGAAGGATCAGAATATTGTCCATGTTGTAGGATTGGTTGGGACCACATTGAGAAAATTAATCACATAAGGCAGCATGGTTGGGATGAGCTCTTTGAAGAGGTAAAGGCATTTTGTCTCCAACATCGCATCATTGTGCCAAATATGTTGGTTACGATAACTATTAGGGGTTGTTCGAGAGGTCGTGGCGGCCAATTGGTAACTTACTATCATCATTTCAATCATAAAATATTTAATGTGGTGCATGATCAAATTATTGTTGAGTTAAACAATCGATTTCTTTGAAAGATCTACTCGATTATTGAGATGCATTGCTTGTCTTGATCCAAGAATTCCTTTTCCAACTTTGATGAAGATAAACTAGTTGAACTTGCTAAGATTTGTGCCAACGACTTCTCCCAATATGATTGTGCACTCCTTAAGGACCAACTTGAGACATTTATTGCTGATGTGAGAGCTGATCCAGATTTCTTAAGTGTAATGACCTTGGTAATCTTCTTTGTGAAGATGGTTCGGACCGATAGACACACGTTTTTCATTGGTATATCGACTCATTAATTGGCCTTGATTTTGCTGTTGCAACATAGCGATGAAAAACTTTCGACTATAAACATTATCAAGGCGAGTTGCGAAATAAAATGAATGATGAATGGATGAATGATTGCATGATATGCTATATTGGCGAGATGTATTTGCAAGCATCAATGATAACAAGATTTTACAACGTTTTCAAAGTATGAGGACGCGTAGCGAAAACTACCTCGTGCTAGTGGTATATTACATTCTTATTTCGTAATTTGCATTACAAATAACGTAAATGCGTCTTGTGTCCCTGATTTACATATGCAATTTTATCTTTGCAGGTTCAGGTTCTCGTACTATTGTTGATGAAGATATGGTAGAATCAAATGAACCAAATCTTTGTTAATTAAGCAAAAACTACCTCGTGCTAGTGGTATATTACATTCTTAATTTTTTTGCTATGTTTTATCTATTTTGTCGTATTGTTAAACATCGAATTCAAATTTTATTTTTGATTGTGCATTTGTGTTGTATTTTTGTTATACCTCGGTGTTGATAGTATTTGATGTTAGTTATAGACTTATAGCCCTATAGTTTTGTGCCCGAGCTCAATCAAATCCAGCTCCGCCACTGGGTGACCTTGTGGTGCGAGCGGCTACGTGGTGGCGCAGCAAGGGCCTTGGCGGCGTGGAGGCGACAAGGTGCGGCGGCACGAGAAAAGCAAGCGGGGAAATTAGGGCATGTATAGGCGCGATGAGTTACACAGAGCACGCCGGGATGGTCGGTGAAGACGGAGGAGCGTCGCGGTGGTGGCGATGATGACCATAGCGGCACGGTGGAGGTCCTCGCGACCGGCGTCCTAGAGAAGGAGGCCACGAGAAGAGGAGGCGCGAGTTCTCACGAGGCGGCGGAGTGATCAAGGCGGTCTCGATCGTGTCATCATCAAGGCGGCGAGGATGGGCGACGCAAAAAGTGACCGGAGGCATGGGCGGCATGGGCCTAGGGAAAACGAGGCGCGCCGATTGCGGGAGCTAGTTGCATGGCGTGGAGGCGGGGAGCGCGGTTGCGTGGCCATGCGCCCGGGAGCTGTCGGCGCTCCCTACCGGTCCGTGGCATGGTGGAAAAGGCATGAGCCCCAAGTGCGGCTCGGCGAATGGGTTCGGTCGATCAAGTCAAATTGCTCGGTTGCTACGATACATTAGAGTTTGAGTTAAGTCCGAATAGTTGGTGATTTAGATTTTAAACTCCACTACTTTGGTGAGGCTTAAAAATAGAAAATAAATTTATAAAAATCTAAAAATTTTCATAGAAGTTCCTGGGACAACATAAAACACATATAAATGTTCTAAGAATTCTGTTCAAGGTTTACTTGCTTGATTTAAAAATCCTTTTCGGATGATGTTTATTAATTTAACAAAGATTTTCTCCATGTCAAGTTAAGTTCTAAAATTTGACAAAAATCATATTAATTCATGATAATTGTTCTAGTATTTTAATAAATTATTTTATAGAGGTCTTTGCAAGTATTATCTTTAGTTTTCTTTTGGAGTTGCATTTTAAGTTGTAGGTTTTCTTTTGATTTGAATTTTTTTCCAATGCAACCATTTATGAATATGCTCCAAAAATAACATGTATGCTCATGAGATGCATCTAATTTCCCTTTAATAAAAATGGGGCTATGACATGGAGTATATCGATTGATGGGTAATCATTAGGGTAGAGCAACCAATGGGAGGTCGATAAAAATCTGATCGGAGAAGGAAAGCAGTGTCGTCGTGATAGGCACTCGGATCTCATCTACGATTACATGCGGGGCTGTAAAGATGGTTGCAAAATCTATGAGCACGAAGGCAAAACGTGCAAGCTATTGGAAGAAGGAGGATGTGGTGGGACCAACCACGCAGTACAGATGAGAAGGTAGAGCTAGGAGTTGGTACAAACCTGTGGCATAGAGGGCCATAGGAATAAGAGGTGTAGTTAACCGAATTAAAACAAAGGAGCTCTCGGGTAGAGGGTCTGGGTAGGCTAACCTGGACATCGACACGTACATTGGTGATGTGCATAGGCCCCTGTGGGGGCCACTCCCAAAGGTGGGAAGAAAAAAATTGGAAACATAAAATAGAGGAATAGACTTCAACGGATAGGAGTCAAGGTGGAGATTGTTAAGTATAGGTGACCCATATCCTAACCAATTAGGTTTTGGAGATGTGTTTTACAAGGATTCCTATCCTGATCCTAGGATTCCTACTTCTCTTTGGAGGAGAACTAAGGGGCACTATATGAAGACATGAGAGGTGGTCATTTAGTAGAAGCCACAAACCAACTCATCCAAAGCAAAAGACGCACGAGAGGATGAAAGCATCTAGGCCTCTAAAAATTATTTTGGCAATTAATGACAATATGTGAATATGGGACTAACATGTTTATTGAATGTTTAAAATTTTTAGTCCCGATGATGAATATAACAACTTGGAGATGCATGCTAATGGTTAACATAAAGATCAATATGGTTCAAGACAAGGTATAAGTAGTTTAGGACCCCTTTTGTATTTTACCGGTCTTTAGAGAAAAGGATGGAAGACCGGATTTTAGGTTAAATGTCGTACTATTAAGAGGGATCATGACAAGTAGCTTGATAGCATTATCTTGTGTCATTTCGATCAATCTAAGATCATGCATGCATTTAAAGTTATTCTTGAAAGCCAACAATGCTTTCTCAGAAAAGTCAGTAGTACCGACGTTTACTTGAAGGTACTACCTCATAGGGGTATGACCGGGAAAGTGGTGTGGTACTACCGCAACTTGATCGGACCAAAATCTAGTTAGCGATTGTTTTTGACAAAGTGATCCGATCGGATGAATGTTCGGACGGTCGAACGTACTTGGATAAATGTTCGGATTGTCCGAACATGTTGTCCGTTCGAGTAACGGTCGGGTCGGACCAAGTGCTTTTGACTCTATCCAATAATCGAAATGATCACATTTGAACTACGATACAACCGCGGTCGGTAATCTTGATATTTATATAGCGATACGTAAATCACGAGAGTGTATTTTTGGAAGTTTTGATCTCCCTTTGAGAATCGGTATGACCGCATGATTTGGCGGTACTCATGTGAGGTCGGTATTACCAATCTCTAGTTGGCGATAGTATTGTGCGTAATTTCAACGTCTAGTTTACAGGCATTAATTGCGTCTACTATAGCCGTTACTGTGCAGACGGTGGAAGTGCGGTAGTACCGGTCGGTGAACGGCGGCACTACCGCTCATGCTGAAATCTTCAGGTTCTTGTCTGTAACGATCGAATTTGTTTGTGGGGGGTATAAATACCCCTCCACCAGTTCAAGAACAGCAAAAGGAGACCTCATTAACATCCTTGAGCTAAGAGCATACTCTCTATACCTCATATACACTTTTTGCATTCATTATGAAGTTGTTGAGCAAAATTTAAGTGCATTCATTTCTAGATTGATCCTTAGCACTTGATTGCCGTCAAGCGAAGATTGTGGTTTTTTACTCCTGGTGTTTGCCGACACCTAGTCGGCTTGGCGGGAGTTTGCACGGTGATCTCTTCAAGGAGATTGTGAAGAGGCCCAGTGCCAAATTATGAGTGGTTATGTGTTCAGCATCTCCGTAACAGAGAAAGAACAACCACTAGTAAAATCGAGGGGCAAGACTTAATTCGTAGAGCCGGTCCAAATTGCTTGGGCTTTTCTCAACGTAGACTATTGAAGACCGGCAAGTCTTCGATACCACGGCTAAACATAGTAAGTCATCATTTGGTTAATTCTTGCCTTTACTTTACGCATTAATATTTCTAGCAATTGAGATTGTCTTACTTATTTGTGCTAAAGATATATTTGTAGAGTGACTAGAGTCTTGTCTTGTGATGCCTTAGCGTGACTAGAATTGAGTAGGTCTTGAATTGCAATATAAATATTGCTTAGCTCTAACTTGTAGAAATTAGTTTTTTAGAAAGCAAGAATACAAGTGATTGTCGGTTATCCTTGATCATACAAAGGATTAGAAAATAGGTTATTCTTTAACACTAGATTTTTGTGTATAGTAAGGATCAGAGGGTCCTAAAAGGTTGAAAGGGTTGTGAGAGACCGGCGGTCACTTGTATTCTTTTGAGATTGTGGTTAAGGAATTTCTTGTCGACCGCCAAATCTTTCTCTCGTTGTGAATTTTTCGTCACTATTATTAGGTTCTCTCTACGGAATTCATCTACTTCGTTCTTAATATTGTGCGTTTGTGTCGTATCGCAACTCGATCTAATTTGAAGGTTGTTGCGTATAAGGAGTATCAGTATAACAACAATCTTAAAGTTTTGTGTGCTTACGTGATTAACCTTTGGTTAGTGGTCACTGAAGTTGGCTTTGTATACCAAATATCCCTTGGGATAAGAAATTCTTGGTGCATTTATCTGGTTGATGTGGAAGATATCATGGAGATAAAAAGGCCCCGAGCACTGATATGACTGACATGGTGCAGAAGGCTGAATGGACAACTTCCGTTTTCTTACTTTACAAACACTTTTTTATTTCCCTGGTTTGGTAAGAGTGATACAACTGCCACGAGATTCAGCCTGCTAGTCGATGATAGTCGGGAACCATGACAGGAGCTTTGCGACACGTCCTTCCTCTTGTCTGCCGGAGCTCGACGATGGCGAACCGGCGGCGCCATTGACTGTCTGAACGGAGCAGCCTGAGTTGGCCAGCCGGTACGTGCCCGGCCGCACTTGCATAGAGGAGCTGGCCCAACCTTTGACTGCAAACAAAGCAGAGAATTTGTTTGATTGGGATGAAATGTATTTGTTTGATTGGGATGAAATGTTCAGGTGGGACTTTGGGAGAATCCCACCGTTGGGCCTTAGCAAAAGACAAAAAAAAAAAAGGAAAAGTCCACCGTCGGGTATATAACAGTTAGCACCGCAAATGTCGCGGTCGCCAACAAATTAGCTCCTTTTCATCCACGGCTTCGTTGTACCGAGTAATGAATATCTTGCATCTTGGCTGAGAAGCACGGAACAAGAAATATCTTGGGCTTCCGATATATCTTTACTAATATAAAAGAAAGACTTGGTTGTGATGTTGGTTGGTTGTATCCCCTCTCCTCTCTCTTTTCATCTCTCTGAAAAATCTCCAACAAAAACCAAAAAATTACCACTTCCCCAATGAACAAATTCAACCTCCCTAAAAAATCTCTAACAAACAAAAACATAAAAACCATCTCATAGCAAATATCGATTGGGGGATGATGGTGGAGCCAAGGGTACGGTGTAGGCTGAGCACCTCGGTGATGGCACGGGGTCAGCTTGGTTGGAGCACGACCGAGCGTGAAGGCGGCCGTGGACATGAAACAGTCGATCTCGACGATGTCTACTCGATGTGCATAGGCATTCAGCTAGTATATAGTATAACTACCTGGGACACCATGGTGCCTCGGCACCATGATTTAAAATAGGTATATACCCTAGGTATCGCAGGAGAATTTTTTGGAAGTCGTGTTTAACTAGTTTACTAACTAGTTCAAACAAGTTTTTACTGAAATTCAAACTAGAGTTACCCTTTTTGATGATAGCTCGATTGCAGGGATGTGCTGATTTTATACAAAAATCATCAAAGCGTGTGATAAAAAATCGTTGAAAAACTTTGAATTCGAGTATATTTTTTCAAAGGTATGTGTTTCATTTGAATTGTTATAGATGGGTATATACCCTAAAATTGAAATTTTCAAAAAATATACCCAAAATTTGGGGAATTCGCACATTTTAAATTAGGTGCCCGGGCACCATGGTGTCCCATTTCTGTGTGTGTGTATATATATGAAATTGGTCGATTCAAGACAAAGAGGCCTTTGCATATTTAATGGAGGGATGGACAGAACAATTCCTCTCCAATGCGGGCAAGGAAATTCGTACAAAGGCCGTGACTCAAGCTATCCCAACCTCGCTATGTTGGCAAAGCAGGCTTGGAGATTACTGCACAATCCGAACTCTTCATGTGCTCAAGTCTGTAGTGCAAAGTACTATATATCCTGATGGCAATGTGTTAATTATATGCAACGAGAATGGATGGAATATCATATGCCTGCAGGAGTATGTTGAAAGGAGTTGAGTTGTTGAATGCTGGAATAATTTGGCGAGCAGGGGAAGCCCAATCTGTCGGAATTTGGGACGATCCGCGGCTACTGTTTCCTCGGACAGAATTTGCTGCACAAAGTTGGGTCATCAGGCCACTGGGATGTTCACGGACTAGGATGCTCAAATTATCTGTGATCTGGTGCTCAGAGAAGATATACAAGACTTTGCGGCATGGAATTTTGATCCTAAAGGCCAATTCTAAGTTCGATCAGCTTATAAAGCTGTGTATCAGGCTGTTGAGACAGGACCGGGGAGAAAGCAGCGGACTGTTCATAAACCGACAATAGGAGGGCTTAACTAGCAGCGCGTCTGTTGATTGTCGTGTCCCAACCGTGATCAATATGTTTTTATGGCGATTCCTACACGACAGTCTACCATTAAGAATGAATATCAGTAGGACATCAGGTTTGGAGCTATAAACGAGATGTCCCATGTGTAACCAGAGATTCAAATTTCGACCGAAAATCGGCGATTTTCGGTTTACCGGTGGGGGCAAGTAGAAATAAAAAAACCGGCCCCGAAAATTGCTGTTTGGATGAATTTTGTCCAAAAAAATCTAATTTGCTTAAGTTTGTTGAATTTGATTTTTGAATTTAAAATCGAAAAATTAAAAAAATGAAAATTTCGGCCAAAATTGAGCGAAATTTTCCGATTTTCGGCCTTACCGGCCCCGGCGGGTAAAAAAATTTCTCCGGTAAAGAAAACCCTGTGTGTAAGAGCATGTACAATGCAGGTGCTTAGAGAGGTGTTTAGCAAAGAAAACTGATTTTCTTGCCATGTAGGATAGATGAGGTGCTTATTTTGTATCATCAATGCTTGATTAAGCATTGGTGCTTAGAAGTGCTTATGTATATAACTATATATAATTAATAAATAATACAATTATCTAAGCACCTACAAAACAGATGCTTGCATTGGAGAAACAACTTTTACATAGATACTTGATGACGTGGCTACATTCTCTTTCTTTAAGCATTCATATATAAGCATCTTGCATTGTACATGCCCTAAGCGCAGGCTTGAAATCTCTACCTTGCTTTAGTCCCTTCGGGACTGAGAGGAATGGAGTAAGTGCTGGGGAAAGGAGGAAGTCACCGGATACTGCTGCCATGCTATGCCGGAAATCGGTGAGGGAGTTCACTGAATTTTTTGGCAAGGAGGAGACGACTGCATGCACAACAGACGGCACAGAAATGGCAAGCACTTGAACAGAATTACCTGAAGATTGACATCCTTTACAGAAGCATCACATTCTGGTGGATGGGGTTTTGTTGTCAGAATTTTTGGTGATTTTGCCCCCTCCGAAATTTTTATAATTCGTTCAAAAAAATTCAGAAATATTTGAATTTGGACAAATTATATCATAAATTTGTTTTTGGAAAAATTTCAGTCAAATTTCGACCAGTTTGAAAACCCACGAAATTTTGAACCGAATTTCAAATTTTCAATAATTTCATTCGTTTGTTACCCTCCGATTTTTTTTTTTCAAAACGAAATTGTTTTCCCTGGTATATAGACAGATTGCATCAACCTGAGTACGCGCCCCAGGGGACTAAATTTGATCTTGCTAGAAATGGAGTTCTTTCTCCTGGAGGCCTGATTCGCACTTCTTACTTGTTTTTTAGAATTCCATGGTGTTCTTGTGGGTTATACAACCAAATTTTCTCTCGCAAAAAGATAATAATACAAAGTTCAAAAAAAAAAAACGGTTATATCAATCAAAGAGTAACATGCCTGCACGACATGCAGCAAATAAGCCGGGAAGAATTCGATCACACAAAACAAGGTTATGAGGTGCAAAAATTAAATTCTCAATAGTATATACGTCATGCTTAATTTCATCCAACACAAGTGTAAGTTATCAAACAATTTAGGCCTTGTAGATAGTAAAATTTTGCATCAAGGCCCGCATTAGACCACAGGACGGTGCGGGCCTCCTGGCCCGTAGCTTTAGCAGTGTCAGCAAGGGCAAATCGCAAAAATAAAGGAGAACCCAGGGGTGTTTGTGCAGTGAAGCCGAGCCGACACTTCACACTGGAGTTTGTTTGGCCTATGTTGTCGCTTCAGCCTCAGCCTGCAGCCCAGAGTTTGCCCTAAACCCTACAATCGAATCGAGTGATCCCCAATTTCCCCATGGGCGCCGTCGTCAGCTGCTGCGGCTGCCGTCGCCGCTGCCTCTCGCCCCCGCCCGCACCGTATCTGCCGGATGACGTGCTTGCGGATATACTCGTCCGGCTCCCACCGCACCCTGCTGACGTCCGCCGCGTCTCCCTCGTAAGCGAGCAATTCCGCCGCGTCGTGACCGACCACAAGTTCCTCCGCGAGGTCCGCGCCCGCCACGGCAACGCGCCTCCTCTGGTCGGCTTCTTCAGCAACCACGACACGCACCGCTTCCTCCCAACTGGCGGCGGCGTCGTCCGCGTCCCCGACCGCGTCGCTGCCCGCGGTGGTGCCGGAGCCCTCGGCCCGGACGACGCCTACTGGCTCGTCGTCGGCAGCCGCCACGGCCGCGTCCTCCTCCTAAGCCCTGACCGGCTCCGTCTCCTCGTGCTGGAACCCATGGCCGGTCGCCGACACTATGTCCCCACGCCGCCGGAGTACAAGCCCACATACTTCAGCAATGCCGCCGTGCTCTGTGCCGCCGACCACACCGTCCACGACGACTGCCTTTCTTGTCCGTATCGCATCATCTTCGTCTCTAGCCACCACAACAATCAAGCCGTCGTGTCCATCTACTCCTCCGAGACAGGCGTGTGGAGCAACAAGGCGTCCGGCGAGATGTCGTCGGCCGTCGACATGAGGCCGAGCGTCCTCGGGGGGACGATGCTGTACTGGCAGCTGATCTCGCACAGCATCCTCGCGTTCAACCTGGACACGCACGATCTATTCGAGATCCTGGTGCCAGCGGGCGTGTACGATAACAACTATGAGGCGAACTTGAACATCGTGGCGGCGAAGGACGGCAAACTTGGTCTCACCGTCGTGGCGGGGTATGTTCTCACGGTGTGGGAGTTCCGGATGCACGGTGAGGGTGCCTTGGAATGGGTGCTGCGCAAACTTGTTTGGCTGGACGCCTTGCTCCCGCTGCGCAAGGCTAGATTTAGGACGCCGCCATCGCCGACCGAGGAGCCTCCCGTCTGGATAATGGGGATTGATGAGGATACAACTGTGGCTTTCCTATGGACCAAGGCTGGGGTCTTTTCTCTCCAGCTTGAGACAATATGTTTGGAGAAGGTGTTTGAGACTTGCAGGAGGATGGATATTCTCTATCCCTACAAGAGCTTCTTTATTGCTGCAGGTAGTTAAATCTTTGGCACTCTGATCCTTTCCTACAGTTTATACTTCAATTCTTCTTTCTCTAGCATTATACATAATCGGAAATGTCATGGAGCTCATGACTAAATACTTTGCTTATTAGGGGATGTCTATTTCTAATGTACTTGTGTTTTTTTTTAATTATTAGGTCACGTTCTTCAAAGCATTGGATCGGTCAATACCAATACAGAATACACACCACCCCCTAAAAAAGTTAGTCCAAATTAAAGCCAAGAAATTTCACTTTGAGCTAAGCCAAAAAATGAAGCGTCCTTGAACTCTTCATATTTGGTCCCTGAACTCTCCACTGAGTTTACTTTTCGTCCCTAAACTACAATATCGGGTAAAATACGTCCTCCAATTGTCAAAATCATACAAATATCGTCCCTGGGCAGATATTATGAGTGGTTTAGTCCTAGGTGGCATTAAATAGGTGAATTTTTATCAATGTGGCAAATCAATCATCAAAATGATGGGACCCACGAGCCAACCACATAAGCATCTCCTTCCCTTCCTCTTCTTCTTCTCCCCCCCCCCCCTTATCTTCTCTCTTGCCTATCATGGCCGGCAACAAGGCTTCCTCTGCCGATCCACCCGCTCCTCCTCCTCCTCCTCCTCCTCCTAGCCTCCACCACCCCATCCAACACCATCGGCATCCCACTTTTCCCCCTCCCCAACCTCCCGGCTTGGGCACCGCAGGGGCACACGGCGATGCACTTCGCCATGGGGCTAGGCTCCCAGGAGTGCGTGAGCGCGCTCATCGAGGGCGGACGAGGGCGGGATGGATGTGGTCCGCCAAGAGAGCTCCGATGGCAGGATCATGCCACTGCGCATCGAGGTGCGGTACAGCCGCGTGACGGGACCCAGAGACTCCCACGGCATCCACATCCTCCTCGAGCTCTGTCTTCCTCTCCATAGACTCCCACGTCATCGCCATCCTCGACACCCGCATCATCCGTGTCCTCCTCGACGATTTTGTGCTCTTCAGTGGCCACTGCCCGCTCGCCTTCCTCGACGCTGCCACGCCATGCTCAAGCAGTAGCAGCAGTAGGGAGATGAAGGAGGGGAGCAGGAGGGCTGTTCACCTTCCTCGACTCTGCCTCGCCGCCGTGCGAATATACCACGTCGCGACGGCCTTCTACACCGCCTTCACCACCATGTTTGATGTCGTTGAGGAAGGCCCCATCGAGTTCACAGGCTTGTCGTCCTCCCAACTCTGCACGCCGACGATGTTGCACATCTCGAGGTTGCCAACCAGCTGCGATGGGACGTTGGTCCATGAGCGGGCATCGTGTCTGATGCTGCACCAGGCCTTGTAATCGAACCTGGCCACGATGATGGGATACCGATGCACTCGTAGTGCGAGTGCAGTTTTGCCCATGCCGCTCAGGTCCGACGACGGGGATGACTTTGAGCCATCCGTTGTCGTACGCGTCCTCTGTCAGTCACTTGAGCAACAATTAAGGTTGCGAACATAGTGGTTGACGCAGCCCTAGGAGAGGTTGGCGAGGTCCCTGAGCTGCCTCATCCAGGCACAGACATGGTGGTGGTCGCCATCATTAGTGACCTACAGAGGTGGAAGAGGAGGCTGTTCATGCTCTCCATCTCGTCCTTGATGAAGCGCACCTCGCCGCGGATACCGTGCAGCAGTTGCACCTCATCGTTGAGCGCCGTGATGAGGCGACCTAGCAGCAAGTCCACCATGCCTTGCGCCAAGCTGAAGACGATGCCGCCATCCATTCCTCTCTGACTCTCTGTCACTCTATGTGTGTAGAAGTGTGCAGCTACAACTGGTTGCTTCCTTGCATTTTCGGAGTGAGTCAATTCAATCTGCATGAGTATCGATTGCGCTGCTACTTGCTGTTCTATGCTGACAGGGACATGGGAGGGGTATGGCAAGGCTGGCAAGTGGGCCATGGGCCCACACGCGGTGCCAACATGGACAAAGCCGCACTTTATTGGGTCAAAACTGTGGTCAAACAGGCGGAGGGGTAAGATTTATCTGGTATTGAGAGGTGGAGGACACATTTTACCCGATTTTGCACATGAGGGAAGAAAATTAAACCCAGTAAAGAGTTCAGGGATCCAATATGTACTTAATCCAAAAAAAAAAAGGCAAGACAACATATATACAAATAGCAAACTTGTTCCTAATGTTGACAACTGTGGGAGTCCTTAGCAGGAGTTTGTTGAAATCTTGTTGGAAACAAATTAATTTGTTAAAAACTATAATATTGCTTTTATTGATATGATCAGAAACAAAATTGGACTTATTATCCCCTAACCTATTTTTCTGTCCCTTATTTACAGGGCAATTAGGATTAGTTTTGGGAAAGTTATTTATTGAGACTTGAGCACTGTTACTTTCTAAGGATCTGTAGGTGCCAAAAATCTATTTGTTCTAACTCTAGTTGAAACTTGCCTTTATTGGATATGATTAGGCATGTCTACAGAAAAATTATGGGCATAGCGATGTCATAGCGAAAAGGTTCTACCTTATGAATTACTTGGGAAAGTAGCACAGGTTAGTTCTTACCGACAGAATGGTAGAAGAGGCTACTTATAGATGTCACCAAGTGGTGAGTTCCTCTTAGGTCAGGATGTGGGATGACTCGTCTGTTGTCCACGCTCAGTGAGCTCTGGGTTTCGTAGGGGTACTTAGACATCCTTGGAGATACTTGGACATCCTTGGGTTCCGTAGGGGTACTTAATGTATCAGAACTGATAGTACTTGGACATCCTTGGAGACAATTTCTGAGGCTGCCGGTCACAGGGTCAATGCCGACACAACAAATGATTATTGAGAAATGGAGGTGGACCATTGAGTTTCTAAAGTTCACAAGTTACTATTTCTCAATAATTATCTGTATTTACCTATTTACTTTTAATTAAGCTGCTGTTATTTCCAAGTTCATCAACGCATGGTTGATGACTTGCTAGCATTACGACAGATCCTGTGATATGATTATAGTTTTTTTTATTCTGCACATGCATTCTGTATGTAATTTTTTTCGCCATTTTAGTTTCTGGAATTTGTGACGTATCACAAATCTCGTATTTCTATATTTAACATGCACGCTCTACATAACTTCAGTTTCAACAGTTGTCTTCTTGCATTTCTATCTTTTTTTATTGGTGATAGGATGGCACAGTACTTACCAGCCATTAACGGGTGCATGCTTGTGATGCCCCTTTTCCCCCCTTCTCCGGGTCAACCCCCGGACCCCACCCTCTTCGCCTGTCGGCCTGCCGGACCCCCTCGCGTCGTCCCGTCGCGGCCGTCCTCACCGTCCTCGCCGACCAGTGCCTCCCGCACGCCTCCCCGTCGCCATCATTCTCCTCCGTGCGCTGCAGCGCAGCATCGAGCGCCGCTCGCGGACCCCACCCCTTCTTCCGGCCCCTTCCTCCTCCCCGGCTATAAAAGGCCCGGCGCCCCCGCTTCCTCTCCTCCACCTCCCCCCTTCTTCCCCAAGCCAGAAACCCGAGCAAGAAGAAGATCGAGCAAAGGAGTCCGGGAGACTCACCTTCGGAAGCCGCTGCCGCCGCCGTGGTCCCCCGCTCGTCGTCGTCACCGTGCGCCCCCGAGCCTCTTCATCTTCCTCGTGCGCCGCCGCTCCCTCCGTCGCCGTCGCCGCTCTGTGAGCCTCGCCGCCGTCGCCGTTTTCCCCTCCCCTCCCGGCGCGCCGCCGCCGCCCCGTTCCTCCCTCTCCCTTTCTGCCCTAGCCCCCTCGCCTCTCTCTTTCTTTGGTGGCGCGCGTGGGCCAGCGCAGCGCTGAGCGCTCGCGCGCGGAACCAAAGCGAGCCACGGGCGCACGCACGGCTGAGGCGGCCGGGCAGCCGGCCGTGGGCCTTTACCGTTTTCTTTTTGTGGTTTTCTTTTCCTTTTCTATTTTAATTCAAAAGCTAGACTTTAAATATTAATAACTCCCCCATTTCAACTCCAAAAATTATGAAATAAATTTCTAAAAAATTTCTAAAATCAAGATCTTGCTAATGGCATAGGTCTTGTTCAATTTGGAGTTCATTTGTGTACTCTTGTGTATTTAATTGCTCTCGTTGCTTGTCGTTTATTTTGCCGGTACTTCGCCCGCGTAGATTTGGAGCAGGAGACCTCCACGTCGATCAAGGACAAGATTACGGACTCTCTCCCTACAACCAAAGCGAGTCAATACTTTGATCATATTGAGCCTACATTTTATGCAAATTATATTCTTTTAAAATAGCAAATTGCATACTTTAATTCTTTAAACAAATGTATGTTAAAGTTTAAGGTAGTTAATTACCCAGTTGTTGAATAATTAATTATTATGCCATCCTTGACAACTTGAATCCCTTAATTCCATTGTCACCCTAGTAACTATATGGTAATACTAGCTATAGGTTGTACTTAAGCGACATGCTAGACTTGCTTAAGTACCGGGACATTAAAATGTCCTAATCATCATCATTTCAAACATAAAATGATTTGGCGGTCATTGCGGTAAATGGTGAGATGGTTGAATTGTTGTATTTACATCTCAAAACCCTGAAGCGCTAATACCGTGCAGGCGGATGGTAAGATGGTGGGTGCGGATGTAGCACGAGAATGGCGGGAATGTGGTTGAGCCGTCCAGACAACCCTAAGGACTTAATCTTGTCACGACCTCCTGTGTATAACAAGTACAACCACAAGTCTGCAACAAACTGCGACTTGGCTTAGTACATTTATCAAATCTGAAAATCATCTCCTTTGGAGGTTAAAGGGCACAAGCTCAGGTATGTCGGGCTTGGATGGGACACCGAGTCAAGGGTGAAGTTTGCCGATCGGCGAGGTGTAGCCACGCTTCGCCGATCGTTGAGGTGGACATCCCGCATAGCGTATGGGCATAACCCCATATGGGTGAGACGAGAGGAAGGCGAGATATTTAGAAAAGTTATTGTGACAACCTCTCGACTACGACTACGGAATCGTGTAGGCAACGAGTTAATTGTCTCTTGTGGGTAAAGTGTACAATCTCTGCAGAGTTACAAAGCTGTTTAAGCAGCCGTGCCTACGGTCAAAGCGGACATGGGAACTTAACTTGAGTTAGTTCTATTTCAAAAAAACCTTGTTGGGTGGTATGAAAATTGTGGCGGGCTCACCTAGCCGAGATTGGTTAATCACGGGTCTTTGTACCGATGTCGTTTAGTGGTGGATGTAACCACAATCAAAATAAGCATGAAGGTGGAGGTAACCTCTGTGATACAAATATTGCACAATTCCTCTCTTTAACTAAAATGGAATTTGTTAAAAATGCTAAGTGCTAGGAATTTGTACTTGTGATATTTAAAAGTATTGCTTTGCAAATAAAAGAACCGAGCCATCCTTGTAAGCCTTGCATGTATATCATTGCATTGTGTATTGGCTCGCGAGCACGGTAGTTGTGCTCATCCTCGCTCTCCCAAACCCTTGGATGATGCCGATGGAGGAGACTATGCTTACTACGAGGAACCGAGTTGATGGGCAAGGAAGCGATGAAGAGTAGTCTAGGATCGTAGTCTAGGCCTCACGCGATCTCGATTGACTCGTTGGTACTTGCGTACAACCAATATTATCCAGGTCCTTGGGTAATATCGATCGTACCTGAGTTGCCCGATCGCTTACTGTGAAGAGATGAGCTCTACCCTTTGCTTCCGCTATCGTATTCGGTGTTACGTATTGTAATCAATTTGGCCTGATCGGCCATTTTGTTGTAAACTTCGACCCGGCGTGGTCTATGTCACTCTGTTGATTGTAATAATGATACTTTAGTTCACGCCACGTATGAATGATTCAGCAATGCCTGTGAGTGCTATCTACTGATCCAGGGAATAGCACGGCGTTTTCACAGAGGATTCGGATTAGAAAATCCGGGTCCGACAATGCTTAAGTCCCTACATTTTAGTGAGTATATATTTTACATATTGCGTAAGGAATCTGAATAAGTTTTATTCTTACTTGATTAATTTCTAATACATCTGTTGGTTGGTGATAGTATTAATGATTGGAGATGTGAATGACATTGGAAAGCTAGAATATGTGCTTCGAAGTTAACTTGAAAAACTGAAGGTTTAATGTTACTGGAGCTTGTATGTTCACAGACTTTTGATCGGAAGCTGTTATGAAAATTGACTGACCATAGTTTTGGGATAAACTATGGTCAATGTTTTTGATCAATGTTTTGGGATAAATTTTCTGTTTCTGTTTCTGTTTCTGTTTCATTTTCTGTTTTTGTTTTTGTTTTTCAAGGATGGTATATGGGATTGAAGACACGTGGTTTCATCTTTGCGTGGGTTTTTAGTTACACTAGTCATCAACCCGTGCACCACTCGTGCTAGTAATTTTTAAATAATACATTTTTATTTTTAATGTAAATTCAAAAATCACTATGCATGTTTTATCAAGTTTTTTTTTTTATCTTTTTAAGATAGGATTGTTTTTCTCTAATTATTTTGTTACCTATAAATTTGGCACCTCTTTTTTTGTTGGTGGTGATATTTTTACATTCCTAAATTAAATATATTTTCGCTTAACTGGGACTGCAATCAGTATTTGGAACACATGGAAAACATATATAGAAATAAAAAATATTAGGTGAAAATTTACAGAAAATACATCAAATTCAAAAGAATTGATAGAAAACACATCAAATTCAAATTTGGCCCTTTTGTTCGGATTTCTGGGCAACCAAAGGTTGCCGTGAAAGCCATGTATACGCCTGTAACCGGCCTGGTTTTTCCTGTCTCCAACAAATCGTGTTTTAGGTTATGACTAAGAGGTCCACCTCATATAATCTCAACCACTCCACTGAATTATCTCTTAAATTGCCCCACAACCATGTAATTTCGGCGTCTAATCTTTGTGTGATGCAAGATATACATGTACCACAAATGCACGTCAAGCCATGTCTTTGCCATTTGTTTCGCATGAAGACTATCTTGCATGAGACATGTCATTACTCTCTCTCTCTCTCTCTTGCATGAGACATGTCATTACTCTCTCTCTCTCTCTCCCGGTCTCTCCTCCATCTTTCTCTCTCTCACGGTCTCTCCTCCATCTTTGCTATAGTTTGATGTGGAATTTAGACCTGTCTGAGATGTAGCATTTTTTTAGAACAGAAACGTAGCATTAGGAAGCCCTGAGCTATGCTTATACTAAAGTGCATGATGAAGTAACTAAACAACATTTGGCAATTAATCACCATTTCGAGAGCACATAATTTGTGTAGAGGAATAGGAAGCAAATTAATTAATTAGCTGTCCCCTCTCTTTTTTTTTTCCCGTGAACCACAAAGGAACATGAAACCTGTCACCTACATGTTACATATGTGTGCTGGATTTAGACTTGGCCCCAATTTAATTATAGTGTTTGCCGTAGCTGAAGGAATAGGAGCTGGCACCTGCTAAGCATGTCAATTTGATTTGGACATGGAAAATAGCACCCACCGCTTATCAATCTGAATTAGAACATGAAGAAATTTTCATTTTGTTATATTAGATTGTTTTTTTCCCCTCCTAAGTTCTATTTTTTTCTAGACTTTCTCCTGATAATTCATATGCACGTTGTATTAGAATTTTACTACAGATGTTATTAATTCGATGGAAAGTATTTGTTAATTAGTCTTATATGCTGTTGACACGCGTACAATGTCCTTGTATCTGATTAGCTAAAAGCAATAGCTAGCCATTGAGGTGTCCTGTTACAACTCGTTTTTCAATTTTGAGTTGGCCTTTTGTACCTGCGTGCCTAATACTCCAAATAGAATCCTTTAAATTATTCCAATTACATAGCAGAGATTCCAATTGCATTAGGAAGATGACGTGTGTTTGATAAAAATTCAAATAGTATTCCAACAAAAAAAATCAAATAGCATAAGGAAGAGGGGCACCTACATTGCTCTAAGCTATAAAATAGATAGATGATATTTTTCGATTAATGTGGGGATTCCTAAATATTTTTTTCTTTTTCTTGATTAATGTGGTAATTTCTAGCTTTGTTACCTCCTAGCTAGGTTTAACGTGGGGCTTCGGAAGGATCCTTCAATTAGTATAGATACTAGTCATCAACCCGTGCACCTAGGCAGTTAGCAATTTGAAAAATACACTCTTCATTTTTATCCTAAATATAAAATTTCAAGCTATTGAATAATCCTTAATGCGCTGATTTTTTTGTGTTTATTGATTTAGAACGTTTTTGTTTCAGTTTTAGTTTTTTTGCATGGCAAGGGACTGGCAGTCATGGGGCATTGAAGTTTTTGCATGGCTGAGTAGCGCATGCTGCTGGACAACTGTTGGTTTCTTGTAACATACGCATTAGAGCTAGTTATTGGGGCATGAAGTGTAGTTTCAGTTACTCTTTATTTGCTAGTATAAATAAGAGAAGAAAAAACAGAAAAACTGTAAAGTTTAGGCAGCACAAAACGTTTTGTGTGTTCATCTTCTCCTTGGAGTTTTCAACCGCTCATGATCGGGTGTGTCCAGGCGTTTTCACGTGCGTAGACACCGGCGAGGCTAACAATTGGTATCAGAGCCCAGGCATCTAACATATCTTGGACTTCATGGTTGCGGAAGTACACAGTCGATGTTTGAGGGGGTGAATGTTGGGAATAATCTCACATCGGTTGTGGGAAAGAAAAAAGAACAACTTATAAATGTGAGGGAGACCTCACCCATTGGACTAGTATTTTGGGGGAGAAGGCCCGATACCACTTATAAGGTTGTTGCTATAGAGCTTGCATGCGGCAGCCCGTGAGCTTAGTTGTGTTTAGCCCATTTTGACATGTGGCCCAGGGAGTAAACCCAATTGGACCTAGGCATGCGGCCAGGGTTCTGCACCCCACGAGCTTGATATCTTGGTTGCCTGTCACCACCACCGGAACGAGCTTCATGTGCGCAGGAGAGGATGGGCTCGTTGGACTCACCAAGGCTGATAAGCGTTGGGCGGTTGCCATCGTGGTCGACTAGGCCATCGACATCGAGGGCACCTTGAAGGAAATGGCTGTGATTGGTGTTACTAGCACAGACAGCGTCACCACCATGGCTCACCTCGTCAAAGCAATGTACCAGTCCATGGGTGTCAGGACTGGCATGGTAGGAGTTCTTGGGGCCTATGCTTTTGGCAGCAACAAGCTGGATGCGTAACCTGATGTGGCCGATGTGTACAAGAAGTCTGTGACGCGTAAGGAGTACAACTCAAGAGAGGTGCTCACAGTGCTCAATGAACCAGTGCAAGTGAAGCAACGCTGGGTGCGGCAACATTGGTTGCGACACTAGCCGTGATGATGCCGACAAAATAATGCAAAGAGCAGGGGAATATCAAGCTTATGTTGGGAGTCGGGGAGATGAGTCCCGTTTGATACCTTGACACAGGCATATCAAATCACATGATCGGGTGCCGTGAGCTGTTCTCCGACCTGGACATGTCGGTTCGGGGGTCAATGAGATTTGGCGATGGATTTCACGTGGAAATCAGCGGGCGTGGCATGGTGTCGTTCAAGTGCCAAACTGGTGAGCACAAAGTCTTAACTGATGTTTATTACATACCTAAGTTAAGGAGTAATATAATCAGTTTATGGCACCTCAATGAGTATGGCTACAAAATGGTGTTAGAAGAAGGCATTCGAGCATTTATGATTAGAAGAGAAATTCTTTGTCGGGCAAATAAGTCGTGGAATTGGTGTACTTGCTTGGTTGGGCCACATCAAGTTCAGTGCGCATAAGGATCGGCATCGTCGAGATCAAGAAAGCTCATCAAGGATTACGGGGTGTTTTTTGAATAATCCTTAATGCACTGATTTTTTGTGTTTGTTGATTTGTAACATTTTTGTTTCAGTTTTAGTTTTTTGCATGGCAAGGGACTAACAGTCATGCAGCATTGAAGTTTTTACATGGCTGAGTAGCGCATGCTGCTGGACAACTGTTGGTTTCCTGTAACATACGCATTAGAGCTAGTTATTGGGGGCATAAAGTATAGTTTCAGTTACTCTTTATTTGCTAGTATAAATAAGAGAAGAAAAAACAGAAAAAGCTGTGAAGTTTAGGCAGCACAAAACGTTTTGTGTGTTCATCTTCTCCTTGGAGTTTCCAGCCGCTCGTGATCATGTGTGTCCAGGCGTTTCGCGTGCGTAGACACCGGCGAGGCTAACACAAGCTACATGAATCAGAACCGAAAGAGGAGTTTAAAGCTATATTCTTTGACATTTTCTCTCATAGAATTATTGTAGGAGCTTTTAATAGAGCCACCACTTAATATAGATTTAGACAAAAATAGATTGTTTTTGTCTCCGTGTGAGCAACTATATATATTAGCTAGAGAAGTTATGACACAGAAGAAAAAAGAGGGAAATATATTCATTAAAAAGGGAAAACATTTTCATGTATATCCATGTATGGAAGCAATTTGTCTCCATGTCTCCTATTCTGACACATGCATGCTAGAACATTTATTCTGCTTTGAATGTTTCTATGTTAAATGCTTTGTACAATTTGATCGTGGAACAATAGAACATATAACTGCATGAGACTTGTATATAGGTAGAACAGAGCCTTAGGCCACAAGATGCATGGATTAGATTTTTTTTTTCTTCAATTAATGTGAAAATTTCTAGCTATTTTTTTCCACATAATAATATGAGAATTTCTAGTTTTTTCTACCTAGGATTAAGGTGGGAGCTCCTAGAGGAGCCTCTAATTAGTCTAGACATATTTTCCACCTAGGATTAACATGGAAACTCCTAGAGGAGCCTGCAATTAGTATAGAGATATAGATTTAATTAGCATGATATACCTATTTTAAATAATATTTTTTGACTAAAAAATATACTTGGAAAAGGAGATAGAAACGTATGTGTGAGAGAGATTGGTGCCAATGTATTATTTTCCTAGTGCGGTACACCATGGAGAGAGCCAAGTTAAGAAGTCAGAGTTGTAATTGGATCAGGCTTTGTGCATGCACGCACACCATGATTTTTTTTCAGTTTCCATGTCGAACACATTTTCTAATACATATAAATCTAACCCGTAGATGAACTCGGTAAGGAAGATTGAACTACCCTAATTTTCTCCTTTTTACAATTAATGTGGGAATTTCTAATCTTTTTTCTCTTTTCCGATTTATGTGGTAATTTCTAGTTTTTATCTCCTAGGATTAATGTAGTGGCTTCTAGAAGAGTCTCCAATTAGTATAGATATAGATAAATAGATAGATACTCCTTATTGGGGTTATCCAAAAAGCCAATTATTTGTGAGTAGTTGCCAAATTTCTGTGTCTTGCGTTTCTATGCAACGTGTTGCATAATAGGTTTTTGCTTTATTATATTCTGATGTTTTGCTCCTAATATTCTTATATTCTCTCTTTCTGGCAGGTGGCAGTGGCGGAGAAGATGGAGCCGGCCCGTGGCAGGTGGCAGTCACGCACAGGCAGCATGCAGCTTAGAAACTATCAAACTGGACAGATGGATGGTGGTGGCGTTGTTTTTCTATTGATGATGCTACTTCAATTTGTCTTAAGTGACATTTTACTGCAATATTTGGTGTTTCATCTAGTTTGTATTTTCTTCTGCAATAATGTTTTTCACATAACTCTGGGAGTGCGGATGCATGAAAATTTGGCCATCGAGGAGATTATGTATGATGGTTTCACCCATTTCTGAAGGTTCTTGGCCATTCCGGAATACCTGAATTAGTATTCCATCAAATTTTCTATGACATAAAAACATAGCAACACTCCCGTGTCACTCGGCTCGGGCAACCCGGGAGGCGACGCCGAGCTTCCCAAGAGCCACCGCCTCCAGCCCCATCGTCGGCCGCTGCCGCTGCTCCGGCACCGGCGGCGGCCCCCCTCCACCCTCCCACGCCTCACCCCCCTCCCTCCCCCTCTTTTGGCTCTCGCTGAGGTCGTGCGTCGGCGTCGCCCCGTCCGTCCGCTGTGGTAGCGGCGAGCCTCGGTGGAGCGACGGAGACGAGGCGCCGCCCCTTCCCCCCGGGCTGGAGCCCCCGGGTCGCCGAAGTTCCTCTTGGTGGCTAGATCCATTTCCAGATCTAGATCTGGATCTGGCTTCCCCCCCTCCGCCGTCGCTCAGGGGCCGGCAGCAACCAACGGCGCCCACGAGGGGGCCGACGCTGAGGATTCCGCCTGGTGGGGAGCCACCATCTTCTCTCGTGCCAGGAGGAGTTCCGTCGCTCAAGGGAGTCACCGCCTCACCCCTGGGGCCGTCGTCATCTCCACTCGGGTGACCATCTCGTCGCGGATCCGCGCCTCTCCAGTGCTACAACGTGGTGGTGGCCGGCGGTTCGTCGTCGGTGCCCGGATCGGCCCTCTTCTAGCCAGTTCTGAGCCTTGGCGGCGTCCGGCCGTCGGTCTCTCCTTCGGGTGGCGGCTGCTGTCTTCGCGTGGCGTCGTTGGTGGCTGCGACCGGGTTCGACCGTCCTGGGCCGCCGGTCTCTCCTCTGGGTGGCTGCTCGCCTGCTCGTGCGTGCGTGCGCGCGCCGACGTCTTCGCGCCTCGGCTGCGAGGCGCCTCCGATCGCGTGTGCGCTGTGGAGTCGCGCCGGCGGTCTGTCTTTGGTGCGGCTAGGCGTGGGTCGCCCGTACCTATTTTGTGCGAGGTTTCGGGCGCGAGACGCGAGTGAAAGCTCGCCGCTTCTTTGGTGCAAGGTCGTTGACGCCCTCGGGCGCCATTCCCTCCCCGGAGGTGACACTTTCGCGTCTCCACCCTAGTTGCTTCTCCGGGTGAAAACCCTGTCTGGGCGTCCGGATGGGCGACGGCGGCATTGTTGTCGTTACCTTCCTGAAGGCGTCGCTTCGAGAAGCCCCTGCTCTCTTCATTTTAAACCGGCAGGTTCTTTTGTAGGTTTACCCCCAACGTCCTCGATTCACAACAGCTCTTCTTCTGGATTGGCGCTTCACGATAGCTTTCTGGTCCAATGCGCGCTCCTCCGAAGTGTCGCGCTGCCGACTTGTGTGACAGAGAGGAGCGGCTTGGGAGCTGGGCTCCGCCGAAAGAGAGGTGCGGCGTGGGAGCAGGGCTCCGTCGACCGTTTTGTGTGTCTGAGAGGAGCAGCGTGGGAGCAGGGCTCCGCCGACCGAGTTGTTGGGTTGGTCGGTTAGCGCGCGAGTTGTGTTGGGTTGGACTTGCCTGCTGTCTGGTTGTGTCTTTCGGTGTGAATGTCGTTCTGTTCGAGTCGAGGTCGTTTTGTCGTCTTGGGGTTGGCTGCTGGTTTTGCTCTTTGAAACCATGCCTTTGTGAAGGTTTTTGGGCCCAGTTTTCCTTATAAACGAGGTCAATTCTTTTCTTCTTTATATATATACTCGGCAGGAGTTCCATTAAAAAAAAAATCTATGACATGTCCTTGCTCTTGTTTTGATGGTTTGTGCCATCAAATCTATTTTGGGGCTTCTGAGCTGCGCTATCTGGTCCACATGTAAGAGAGAATCTTTCATTTGTAAATGCAAACTTGCCCTTTATCTTGACAACACTAAACCTCAATCCCCACAGCATCACTAGCTACGACCATCGTATGCACTGTTCTTATCTGACTTCCTTTTAGTTGTTACCTTATTTTATTTTGGTGGTTGGACCTCATTTTTTTTCTTATTTATCTTGTGATGGTAGTGAACTAATATTGTTTTCTATTAAAATTACCAAAACAATTGACCTGTTATTTTTATTCTTATGTACTGGCAATTAGGGTTCTTTTTGGGAGAGAAATATTTTTCTTGAGCACCGCTGTTTCCATCACGCAAGTTTTCTCTATTGGCAGCAAAGACATATTGTTTGTAAAGCTCTAGTTGAAAAGTTTCCTTGGCAAGACTAATGATGCAGAAGTAAAAGCGGCTAGATTAGTCAAGAGGGCTAACATGGAAAAGTAGCATTGGGGGTGATATTTGTTAGTCCTTCAGGTAGAATGGTAGGAGGCGTTATTTATAGTAGCTGTCAAAGTGGGAAATATCCAAACGCCTAGACGAAGGATGCATGGCAGAGGGAAAAATGTGTAAACCAACCCTAATTTTTTTTAGTGGAAACGGCAGGAGCTCTGCCAATGCATTAAAGAAGTAGTAGTTCAACAAGAAAACAACAATGCCGCCAAATAATGGCAGGCAAAAACAGAATAGAAAACAAGAACGACGTCCTACTAAGCGCTAGGAATCCGAACATGATCCCTGTGGTCTAGAAGGACGACAACAACAAACCCAGTAAAGGATCTAAATTATTTGCATTGGTTATGTCAATATGATTTGGTGTATTCTTAGATAAAATTATGATGCACTAATGGTTTGTGGCAAATAGATATGTATCCCCGAGTTTCTAATCCTGAGATGTTGTCCTTTCTCAATAATAGTTGGATTTGGGGATCTATGCACAATATATTGTATATATGCACCTTCTAACA
This sequence comes from Ampelocalamus luodianensis, assembly GCA_036346255.1. Classification (NCBI taxonomy): domain Eukaryota; kingdom Viridiplantae; phylum Streptophyta; class Magnoliopsida; order Poales; family Poaceae; genus Ampelocalamus; species Ampelocalamus luodianensis. The sequence continues at coordinate 8,552,699 of CM070635.1, read as the reverse complement.
TTAAATATTATCTCTAAGTTTAGCGGTGATTCATATTGTTGATGCAGTCCAGTTCATGTTAGCATTATGATAGATTCTGTAACAGTTTTTAAAATTTTCACATATTTTATTTATATATAGTATTTTGTTTTCACATATTAGTTTCAGGAAAACCTGATATACTGTAACCTCAGTATTTCCTGTTTTACATGCCCTACATGAAATTAGGTTACGAGGAATCATTTTGTATATCTGATGATCAAATAAACTACGGACATTGAACCACATATATATCAAATATTACAAGGGCTCGTCTCTAGTTTATAATATTGCAAGGGCCCAACTCATCTAGTTTTTGTGCATATTGATCCCCTATCATTTGACTTGGTACAAAAAATGGAATCAATCTTCACCTCTGACAAGATTTCTATTCACTGTTGTATTGTGTTGCTGCCTTTTTGTTTGGTTTTGGTGTTGGTTATGGATTTTTTTTCCTGGTTGGTGGGTTGTTAATCATGCAATGATGGTATAGTACTTCACCATTTACGGCTGCTTAAGCTCTTATTTATTGGGAGTAGAGTACAGACATATTATTCATCATCAATTCTTTTGAATTGCTCAAATTTCATATTTTCCTATGTGTGTTTATGTTACATATTGGGAGTGAGTCGAATATATGTGCATATTGTACTTTATGGCATTAAGCATCTTGGTTTAGCATTTCCCTCAACTTATGTATATTGTAGATTCTTGGGATCATCTTATTGCTATGCCTTTGTTTCAGTTTGTTACTTTATTTTCTTCTGACGGTTTCCCCTAATTTTTTCTTGTTTCTTCCTAATTTTTTCATGTTTCTTGCGATAGTTGGTGCTGGCTGTGGGTCACTCTTCGTGTCACTCTGGGACTCTGGGTGATTTGCTGTGTACTTGCAGAGGTGTTGGAAGAGTATGCTGCATTGCATACATCGTTTGCCATTGCTCTGGCTATTGTATGAGATCTTGACTTACAATTTAACATGTTTTTCTGTTTCTGGAAATTCTTGCTTAGCTTGCTGAATTAGATAATTTGTAGAGGCAAACACTGAGCATGATTCCAATGCTTTTTGAGCTATGTATTTGATATTTGTTTTAGTTTGGAGGTTTCAAACCTAGTCCTTATTGCTTTGGGAGAGAATATATACTTTCTATCTTATGTTATTTTATTTTTAATTTAAATTCTTGTTTTAAAAAAGCAGCATTGGTATGTCCATATTTGCAATGTAAGCTTGACAATTAGTTTTTTTTAAGGAAAAGGCAGTTAACTGCTTTTTCGTTGATAAAGAAGAGGATTTACGGAGCTAGAGCTAAACCAAAGGAAAAGGAAAATAAAAGAAAGGAAAAGAAGAGAGCGACTAAACTAAAACAACAGCCACAGTAGCTTGGATTTACGCGTTGAAAGAACTAAGCAGCCAGGAGATGGACTTCCTCAATGCCAGCGCCAAACCAAGACAGAGCCTCCTGGCCGATCGCTTCTAGCACTTTTGCCGTGTCCTGGTCCTGCCGATTGAAGGTTCTGGCATTTCTTTCTTTCCACAAGATCCACCACACTAGTACCACCATGGAATTCCAAGTCCTATTGCCCTGAAAATTGATCACGTATATGTATGCACGTGATCTTAATGACTGTGCATCCTTAATTGATGCAGAGATTGGGAGTTGTACTTTTATTATCTAAAACTGTATGCATGTGACCACCATTCCTCTAGTGAAGTTTCTGATCGTATTGGGGCGAGATTGGCGTTTATACCCAGCCGCTGTGAAACTTGTTCCCAAACTGAAATGACGAAAGAGCATGTCCCAAGCAGGTGCAGGGCAGTATCCGGGTGTATGTGGTATAGTGTGCAGATTGGGTTGTGCGGCCAACCTCGATGCGCAAGATTGTCGGCGCACAAGCATTTTCCCTGAAATGCTAACCAGGTAAAAAGTTTGCATTTGAGGGGTGCTTTGGACGTCCAAATCAGTTCTCAGTTTTCAGAACTATGCCAATATAATATATATTTTGAACTTCGATTTTCAGTTTTGGTTTTATATGTAGCACTAGTCTGTTTTATTTTTTTCAGGTCTTGTTCTCAATTTGTAACATTCCAAATTCTCGAAATCAGAATAATTAAATTTAAAACCATCATTTTTCATTTTTGAGCATTTTTAAAAGCATTTATTTACAGCTTTTCCTAATTTTCAGACCTTCTCTGCCGTCACAAACTACACCATTTATTCCTGGTGAGCTCCCGATCCTAGTACACCTCCTAGATTAGCCTGGAATTGTAGTTTGGGCCATTAGCGCCGCCGCCACATTTTCTCTCCTTGGTCACTATTCCAGTGATCATTGGTTCCCGCGCCACTGCCAATAGCTTCACCTAGCTCCCTCTAATCATCCAGTGCACACGCACACATCCAGCGTCGCCCTCACACCGGTGACGAGCTCGCCCGAGCTGATCGCGTCGTGGGCCGCATTGTGCTCAGCATAGTAATCTAGGGATTAGGATTATATTAGTGTTAATTAGGTCATTAGTAATTAGATTAACTTTATTAATATCCTTTGGCACTAATGTCTCACTAACACATGGGACCGGCAGATTGATTAGTCAAGATTTTATTTTAAATGGTTTTAGAAATTGTGTCATGGCGTGTGGACCCCACACGCTTGTTAACCCGCCATGGACTCGGTTCACATGAACCGGACCACGTGTCGATCTAAGAGCACGGTAAAATCAGATTTTATTTTGGAAAGAAGAAATAGAAATTAAATTAATAATTCGAAACCCCAATTGCACAATATTTTCTCTCTTAATTTTATGGGATTTTCCTTTCGGACAAAACTTCTGATAGCTCGTTCTCCCTCATACGAACTCCAATTGAAGTGATTTTTATCTCTAAATTTTTTATAAAGTCATGAACTTTCATTATGCACAAAAATTAAGAATTTTGGTCTCTGTTTGAATTTATTTGGTATTTAATTGTATTTCGTGGCTTTTCTCAATTAGATACCGATGTGCATGAATCGTACGAGGTTGGTCCGGTGTAGGAGCAAGTGTTCAACAAGCAAGACAAACATCCTACGAGGTTGGTCCAGTGTAGGAGCAAGTGTTCAACAAGCAAGACAAACATCCTCTTTGATCATATTGAGTCTATATTTCAAATGATATGCATATTGATTTGTCAAACTATTATGCATGGTTATTTCGGATAAATGAATATGTTGATGGATTGTGTGTATTTATTGCCAATTGTTGCATTGCTCTTACCTTCAAATGTTGATATCCTTGTTGTTGTCAACCTAGGACTATTATCCACTATTCTTAGGATTATTGGTGGGATTCTAGAGTAGTTTATGTGTACCATGATTAGCCATGCTTAGGTCAATATGGGTAAAAATGATAGAAAATGGTAAAACTCAATTTTTATTGGTTGACCGTGCGGGCTTGGTAAATGAATTCCATGCTCAAAGGGGCTCTTATGTTGTAGCATAAATCTTACTATGAGTTCTCTTTATTATGGTAAAGGACCTCCATATCTTAACATGGTAGCTTATAGAGTTGTTTATTGTTAGGGCAAGACATTGTAAAAGCCTTGTTATAGTTACTTAATTGTATATTATCGTATGGCGAGTCATGGCAGACCATGGTGAGCTAACTATATCATGTAGGTAAAATGTACAACCTCTGCAGAGTATATAATCTATTCGAATAGCCGTGTCCCCAGTCATGGACATCACTTGGTGAAACCACACTTGGTTAGATTTTGTTGTTTTAAAATAGTTTTGGGTAAAGTATGGATAGGGTAGTCCATACTAGTTTAAATTTTAGATTTGGAAAAGGCATGAATGGTGTAGTCCAAGCTAGTTTAAATTTTTTGGCAAAGGTTTTGTCATATATTTAAGAGAAAATTCACAATATGCCACTGAATAACTACATGATTAATAATATGTCACTCATTATGAGGCTGACATGTGGGTCTAGGACCCATATGTCAGTGATACACCAGTGGCATGCATATTGTAAAGATTCGAAGTTATTCAGTTGCATATAAAAACTTGCCCTAATATTTGATGTTGTGGCAGCGGTATGCCACTTGGTTTATTGTACTTATACTACTTATGGTTACCATATGACAATGTCATTTGTTTCCACAAATTACCCTTCTGAATTACTATGCCTATTGCAAAAAAAAAACCCCAATATATGTAAAATAATCTGGTTAGGATAGCCATCCTTTGTCCCAGCTTGGATGTATTACAATTTTTGTACTCCCTATTGCTTTGTTGAACAAAAAATTCAGAGCAAAAGGAAGAAGATCCCTTGGTTGGCTACTTTTATGTCGCAGGATTTAGTGATGACGATGTCGAGTGCTAAAGCGTTAACCCAGTCGGTTGACTGTGGGTTATGGCATACCACGAGGGCCCGTCTATCTTAATTACCATTTATTTCCGCTGCAAATGCTTTCTTTAGTGAACTATTTGTCCGGTTAGCCCATTTGTGTAAAACTTGGTCGTAGGCCTATGTATAACCGCTTAATATTATGTGCTACTCTGTTTTAATTATTTATGCATGGATGTGATGCAACGATGTAATATGTGTGTAATAGCTACTGATCATAGGACTAGCATGGTAAACACAAAGGATTCAGAATTAATTTTTTGAGTACTATCCGCATAGTTTTATTTAATTGGATGTAGAGCTGCAGAGGCATCCATTCAGGATATCAACCAATAGACGATATTGAAATTTACCTTTGCTAAACATACAATTTCTCAGTAGTGTTTGTTTGGATTGTTCTGTTGCCCCTAGAATGCCGATAGGTGAATGCATATAGTGATAATTTTGTATTTTGTACGTAGTTCTGTACTCATCATGCACATAGAGATGTACAAAAAAACTCCACTACCAATAAACCAACTACCAGTCCGACAACATGTGGATTGCTTGATTGGAAGTTTTTGGCTCATTTAGTCTCTTTTTGAAATAAAATTGGGAATGTATCTTCTCCTCCTCCCCCCATGTCTGACATGACAAAATTGGCACCATATTAGGCTATGTAGACAACACTTATCCCCTACTACGCTCCCAGTCCGTGGAAGCCATCTGCAGCGCTCCTAGTTCGCGGCAGGTTGCCTACTATGCATTCCGGACTGCGGTAGCCCGTTCACATGGCCACGTACCGGGCTCCCCAAGCGCTGCAAGAACCTGCAAACTCAGTCCGCCGAATGTTGCAATACACACAAACTAATCACTACATGACAAACTCCCTAATCACTAAAGGACAAAACATGCAGAAAACACGGGGCGCGGAAGGAACCTGCTGCGGTCCAGGAGCACCGTAGGTGATCTAGCTAACCTACAACGGCACCATTTTTTGTAATTTCATGCAAGCAAAGCTACTTTTGCTATTACGAATAAAAAAGAGACTAAATCAGCCAAAAACTCGTTTGATAGGCACCACTGAGGCACTGATCATGCAATCCTTGATTATTGTGTGTCGGTAATGTTACGCTATAATTTTACCTCAGATTGTAATGTGATATTTAGGGGAATTAAGAAGAAAGTTCCCGTATTGGCGGGTGTTCTTGGATGCCAAGTATGCGGTTTTCCCTAATTGACTTACCTACTTACCTATAGGATTGCACTTTGTGTAGGAAAGTTATTTTAACAAATTGGATATTCTGCGGGTTAGCCTCCATCAGCATAGTTACGACGAAAATAGTTTACCCAGCAAATTTAACAGAAAAAAGGCTCCTTTTGGTGAATTTTCAAACTCCTTGACATTTTTGAAGAAATTGTCTATTTTAATCCTAAAGACGGTACAGTATTAGCTTTGACTGATTGTTGGAATCCTAGACCTTAGGGTCAGGTTTTGCCCATTTGTTTTTTTTTTTAATTCTTGTCATTGACACATTGATTCTACCCCGAAGAGTATTTGCAGTATACTGTACAGATTGGATCTTTCTCTTGCCTCTTTCGGAAGAAGCTTTGGAGAACTATGATTTCAGTACAGATATGCATTACAATTGTCTTCTCATATCACGAAATCTGTAGTAATTTTTAAAATTCTCAAACTTATGCTATTCCAAAGGTCTACAATATAAGATCCTAGTTGGCGAGAGTGTGACACAAGTGGCTTCCACATGGCATTGGAAATATTCTAGTTTAATTTCGATGCTGCTCTAGAACATATTAAACACTGCAATAGACATGCTGGGAAAAATGTTCGGCAACTAGATGATAGTACATAACTATGTGCTTTGTCGACAACAGATTGTACAAACCAGTGAGAACTCGATCCTGACTTGACAGTACACTGTAGAAAAACATATTTGAACATTTTTAAAATTTAAATCAGAAATTCAAACATTAAAAGTAATTGTTAAATTCAAAATTTCTTGATTTGAATGTTTGAATTTGGACGGCGCATGCGTGACGGAATTTAGATTTCTTTATTTTTTTTTTCTCTTGGAAGTGTCAAATAATGTATCTACCTAATAAATTAATTAAGGCTATTTTAGAGTGTCAAAAACATTCCTACAAGATTTATCGCCAGCCTCTGCAATTCTAGCGTGTGCTCAAGCTAGGGATGTGCTCACTTAATTTTTTTTCTGAACATGTGAGATTATACCACTTAACTCTCTGAACTTGTATTTTACTTTCTCAGCTCTCTAAACTTGTGAGGTTGTACCACTTAGTTCTCTGAACTTGTATTTTACTTTCTCGCCCCTCTAAACTTGTGAGGATGTGTAATATCCCGAAACACTTTAGAGAGAAAACGAAAAGGATTGGTGGAGTTTCCTGAGCATAACCCTCTCGAGGACCTGAGCATAATTAGACAAAAAGGGATACGTGAAAACAAGATGTTTTGGTAATTTTAGAGAGAGTTGTTTCCTGGAATAAGATCTGCTGTGTTAAGAGTAGATGTGGGGGAGAGGAGGATAAAAAAAAAAAACTGAAACCCTAGCCGCGTGGTCTTTCTTTTCCTCTGTGCGCCGCCGCCCTTCGTCTCATGCTTTCCCATGCGCAACGATTGTTTGCTCACCCACCGTGTGTAGCCGCCAGCCATGCGTCGCCGCTCCTGCGTGCATCGTCGCCCGCGTGCGTCGCTTGCCCGAGTGCGTGAGTGCGCACTAGCGAGTCGCCAATCGCCATCTGGCCTGCTGCCGCGACTTGCTGCCTAGCGCCGCCCTGCTAGATTCGTGTGATGCATGCGTGCGTTTGCTGCTACTAGATGTTCACGCATGCATGCAAGCCATTGCTTTGTTGTGCTCTCACGTGAACACTTGCATAGGCTCTTGTTGGTTTCAACAATAGAGGGAGAGAGAAAGGGAGATTAAGGGATAGCTACTGCTGGGATTTTCTGCACAGGGAAGGAGAAGGGAAGAAAACAAGTGAGGAAATTATTGTGATTTTGGCGTTCTGTTCCAGGGTAACGATCTGCTATTTTCTCTCTTCTTGTGTTAATTTTAATTAGGGATTAAGGAATCAAGATTAGAGAGGTTAATAGCAATTTCTAGTTGAGGGAACGATTAACAAATCAGCTTATTTTGATGTATTGTTGTACTGTAATTTCGGGTACCGTATGGGCGTATTTTGAGGATATCATCTACTAGATAATTGTATAGAATTTTGGTATCTTTTCGTAGAATATTTAACCATATTGATTGGATGATTAGATTGTGAGTTACGAATTTTGTAAGCCTACTATCTAGAGAGTTGTCGACTTTTGGTAGCATCTTAGTAATCTGTAGATTAAAAATAGTAAATAAGATAATTAGTGTTTTTGATATACATGAAAAGTATAGATAATTTCTTAAGCGTTCCAGAGAGCCCAAGAACATAATTTTTTGGGTGAGTAGAACAGAAGTTATGATAATTTTAGTGTTGGGATAGCGGGTAATGTGTCCAGTAATTTCGAGTAGAAAGGTCGGTTTGGTGTAGGCGTGCGATTACAGTTAGAATAAAGTGTAGGAGTTGTAATGTATGATTTTTGAGATGCATGTTGGATTGTTTGTCCAGGGAGTGCGGTCTCGTGTGCATTGTCGCCGTTTCGCTCTCCAGCGTCACAAGGATAAGAGGCAAGTGCATGGTAGACAGTGATTATTGGTTGATCACTGTATGCTTTACCATTTATTACTATTAAATTATTGTGCTTTTATTTATTTAATTGCAAGTGATGTTAATGGTCAGTATTTATTCCTTATTGTTGGATATGATATTATTGGACAATGGTAATGTTGATGAAACTATGAATATTTGGGCATTCATAAGCATCATTGCATCTGAGAAGGTGATCATGTTGATCACAACTCCACGGGAGTGGAGGAGGTCCCCGATCCTTGAAGAGAGCGGGCTTGAGAGTGTGTCATCGACGGGTGAACACTCATGCTATACCGGTATACGCAAAAGAAGTGCATGTGGACATGTAATGTTGAAATGCATGGAATGAAAGGTAGTTGATGATTGAGTATGTAAATAAAGAAAGAGAATTGAATGATTGAGTATGAGAATAAAGAAAAGAAAACAATTAATGTTAATAATGATATTGTGTATTGTTGATTAAGCATTGTACATTGCTTACTATTGTGCTTGCTGAGTCGTGGACTCACTCTTGCTCTACTGTTGTTTTTAGGTGATTGTTGACGACGCCTCTTGGGAAGGGTTAGCACTTGGAACACTGCTTACACTCAGTTATTTGATCATTTGTCATGGGAAATCCTTATACCATTGTGATCGAATATCTTTTTGGACATGATAGATATTGAATAACCCTAGATGATTTGATTAGGACTTGTTTGTACATTCCATAAAATTTGTGCTTTTGGTGTTGTTCCAATTTTGTATTATCATCTTGCTATGCTTCTAGGGCTTAATTATTTATGATTATCAAGTCTTTATTAATATTTTATTGTGGGGACCCCGGTAATTATCTCCGTAAGACCGAGATTAGACAAGGTCTTAGGGACATAAATACGGGTCTCCGGTGAATGAATTCCAATTTAATCCTATCCAAGTGATAGGCTTTTCCGAATACTAGAGCCTCGACGATCATGCGCGCTGCTCCTTTGCGAGCACTACATGATTTTCGATTCTCTTTTGATTCAAAGCACTGCACTTAGCGAATTAAATGGGAATCCATAAACAACGAGTATGACATATATTGGCTCCCAAGATCAACGACCAATATACTCATACCCTCATTCAACGTTGGTTACATCCATACAACACATACAACAAGAGATTAAAAGAAATACTGCATAATAGTTAAAGTCTACAGTCTATTACAAACGGCCGACCGGCCAAATTCAAGTCAAGTATCAAGTAGCAGCGGAAGTAAATAGATAAAGCAAAGACCAGCAGTGGTATGCCCATCACCCGTCGGCAACCGACTGGGGGTTAAATGGTAGCACACTACTCATTAGTGTCGCCCAAGTCAACACTAGCGAGATCATCATAATCATAACCTTCCTCACTGAAAAGGCCAGCAAACATCCGGTCGAGTACAAGTGTACTCATAAGTCTTACACAAATAAAAATAGTTATGCATAAGGGTCATTCAAAGGATGGCTCATATTGGTTTAGTTTTTGAAAGAGCGCAACAATTAACATCCTACATATACTAGTTTTCATGTGCCCATTTTAAAATCAGATTTGAAGTAGAAGTAAAGCATGTAGTAAAGCATTTCAGTAATAAACAATTGAATCATACAAAGACCAAAGTGGCAGCCCACTTTGATGTACTAAACACATGAACATCCCGTTCATGACGAATACCAAGTTCAATCACAATTTTAATTGTAAGTCTAACAATAAGCAGCCACAAATTTCAAGCGGTCGTCCATAACCGTGGACACGGCTATTCGAATAGATTATACCTGCAGGGTGTACTACTTACCCACACGACTTGATTAGCCCGTAAGCCTCCAGAGGCCTCGAAATAGCACACTTCCTATGGTATGCGGTGGGTAAATCAAGATCTGATCATTTTCAGCAAGAAAGCCCTATTGAGCTAAGTCCCCTTGTGAGATGGTTCCTTGCCTAGTACAAGCGTCGGATAGCACTTGCTAGGGGCTCACAAGTTATTTTGGAAATACCGATGCAATCAAAACAAAAGAATTGGTGCTCCTTGCACACTATAAGGATTACATCGGCTCCTCAAAGAACATAGGATTTCACGGTCGCTATGCCCCTTACACCACCAAGGACTTAACACAATAAAACCCTCCCCTACTTAACCATACGGCACCCATACACGCGTGTGACAAAGACGAGTGTTGCTTGAACGATGAGGTACCCAAAGTTCGGTCCTCAATTGTCGGACAAGTCCTTCCACTTACCCAATGCTCGTGCACAAAGCACCATCACTAACCAACACTTGTCCGGACCAAATCTCATTTAAAAATGACAAAGTTTAACTCATAAAACAGCTACAAAGATCTGAAGTAAAAACATAACGTAAGAGTTGTGTGTATCCCAAAACCGCCGGGTTATTCCGACGATCGAACTACCGTATCTAGACTTGCATGGCTAAGCAATTCTACAACCCATAATTCACACATCCTATCCTAAGCATATAGGAGTTGGCATAATTCAAGATTAACCTCAAGCATAGGACATAACTATACTACACATCACAAAAATATTGACATAATCAAAATAGCATGCAAGCAATTATCATTGCACTATCTTAACCAAAACTGGGATCAAATATGATGCAAAAGAAAGTTCAAATGATGCTTGCCTTGCTGGTACAGTAGCTGCTCGCTCTCAGTAGCGTAAGTGTCAATCTCAATATGCTCGGGATCTATATAATTATAACATCCAATAAATACCGAGAAAAACAACTCAAAAACCAAAATGCTCAAAAATGCATGATTTTTCTACAGTAGTTAGATCATGATTTTAAATGATTTTTGGTGAAAGATTTATTCCATTTGGAGTTATGAAATGGAAGTTATGCCATTTTGAATCTCAGGTTTCGATATGCCCGTGTTGAGTAATTTAATTATGAAGTGAAAATTTGTAGGGCAGTGGTGGGGTAAAGGATTGCACAGGTAAATAGGTAATATTATTACAAGTCCAGAATAGTTGAGTTTGTCCTATTTGGAGTTTTTATGATTTAGTTATGTATTTTCAAAGTTATCAGCCTTTTATAGTACAACAATAATAGGGTTAAAGATATATTTTGCTAAAACAAATTCTCTGTGATAGAGGCAACAGGGAAACCATTTTTAGAAATAAGTATACTGAAAATAAAAATTACCAGAGTTGGTTTCATTGTTTTTGGATGTTCCAATATTTACTTATGCATTTTTAAGGATTTCAGCCCATTTTCTATTGTAAATATAATGGTTTTTAATGAGTTAATCTCCAATTAATACTCTCTGCTACAGAGAAAAGTTTTAAACTAATTTTAATATAAAGTTTACTACAAATGAAAATTTCCAGAAGTGGTTTCATGCGATTTGGAGTTAAAATGGAATAGTTATGCATTTCTAAAGTTATTATCAATTTTCAGTGTACTAATAAACTGATTTCGAATTTACTAAAGTAATTGTTACTTTTCTCACCGGCGCTTCCAGCCAAAGCCAGCGACTTGCGGCCCGGGTCAAAGTTTTGACCAGTCCACACCAAGGTTGGCTCGTAGAATCTCGAGAGAAAACGTATTCCGAAAATCGTCTCCTAAACCCAAAGACGTAAACTCGTGTTTGAACTACCCAGTCACGTGTTCTATTAGGAAAACATAAGCTATCAACTACGCAACCACTTAACGGTCCAAAAGGGCCACATGTCATCGAGATCTTAACCTTCTAATGCAAACATTAGCGTGACTAATCGAGCTTGTCGGACGGCCGACAACGCGCCCTCCCGTGTTCGCGGCGGCTTGCCGAGCGGCGGTCCACTGGCGCGCCACGATAAGAGGTAAGAATAGCTGCGCAATAGCGCGCGCGTCTAAGGGTGGTGGTTAGAGTGCTCGAGGTGGATCGCACCGGCGCTGGCCGGAGTTGGCGGCGGTGAGCTATACGGCAAAAGCGTAAATGGCAACACGTCGCTCCGCAACGCAAACAAGCGGCCGCTTATGCTATCTAAGGGCCTAGGGAGTTACTGCAGCTAGGAGGGCTTGGGAGGTTCGGGCGGTGGAGCGATGGCGGCGCGGAGAAGAAGTGGCGGCACGGCCGCGAGGAGGAGTCTCCTAAGCAAAAAGGAAGACAAGGGATGGTCGGGATAGCTAAGAAATGCCACGAGAGGCGTCATGTCAAACAATTAGAGAATGCCTTCAAGCAAGGTAGGAGACGAAGAGTTCCACTTAGACCGAAAAGATCCAATCTTCAAATACACTTTTTGTGGTGCATTGTCAAAATAGAGTTAGGGAAAAGATCGGTGACCCAAGGCATGCGATATGACACGCTTGGTTGAGGACCATACCTCCGAAAGTGAGGAATGGCACGAGGTGTCTTCGGGAGCACGCTCGGAGCTTTAGAGGGCTCGAAGGGAAGCTGAGGCTACAAGCAAAGCACGAGCAGGGTTAGCCAAAATGGGAGCGACATCGAGCGAAGAAGAGAAGGGAACCACCGGTGGAGACTTACTCAAGCGAGGAGCGGTATGAGCTTCCTTCCCCGACCACCAGAGGGAAAGTGAGGAAGAAAGGGGATGCCGAAGGGTATTATGCCCGGAGATGACGGAGATGGAGGCGGCGTGAAGAGGGAGCTCGGGAATGGTTGCATGCGGCGGGCTCACGGCGCTCACGAGGCGCACCGGCGGGAGCGAGCGGCAGCGGCCGCGTGGCTAGCGCGCTCGAGCGAGCGCGACGGGAGGTAGGGGATGAGTCGACAAGCGGGCCCACCGTGTCACGACTCGGCCGCGCGCGAGTGAAAGTTAAGTGGTCGGCGCCGCCGTTGGATGTATATCGGGTGGTGGGGTTTAAAGGAGTCAAGGCGCGGGGTGAAGCGATACGCACTCGGGCGTTGATCTTTCATCAGGCGGTCCAGTGCTGGTGCGATTAGTGGGACGTCCGGACGGTCGAATGACGAGGAGATCGAGCCGTTGATCCATGATCCAAGGGTTGCATGCGAGAGGGTGCCGTTAGGCGGTTGGGCCAGTCGGCTCGCGCCCGACTTCGCGCTGATGAATAGTACTAGGTCGAGTTTAGGTTTAGGTTTGGTGAGTTTTGAATTCTAGTTTCTAGTTTGACCAGAGTCTTATAATTAGAAATAAATTTCATAAAATCATGAAATAATTTGTGGGGGTTCCTGGGATGATATAGTTCCCATAAAAATTATGAAACCCCACTGTTCATAATATAGTTTGTGGTATTTAAATTCAAACATGTTGTATGTCTATAAATGTTGTTTGAATTTTAATGAGGTTCAAACTAGTCCCAAAAATTTAGGAAAAATTATATTAATTCCTAATAATTAGTGTAGTATTTAAATAAATTGATTTCAGATGATGATCACAACTTTTTATCACTGATTTGAATAAAAATTGAATTTTGATATGTATGTTTTACCTCAAATTAGATTTTCCAAGTACAATATATTATGAAATGATTTGAATTTGATAATGCAGGTTAGTGAAATACATATTAATCCAATTTAATTAGTTGGGGCTGTGACAAACCTCCCCCCCTTACAAAAGATCTCGACCCGAGATCTGGGTGGAGAAGAATTAGAAAGTTTTCATTAGAAGTTATAATTTATGTTGTCTTGATTTCCTTCAAAGATAGTGTTGACAGGTTATAATTTACATTAATATGTTTTACCTTTCCTTTCTTGATACGAAGGCACTTCATGCAGAGAAGAGTTCTGGATATGCTGCTCGCATCCGGTCTTCACGTTCCCAAGTTGCTTCATTCTCCGTGTGGTTGCTCCATTGAACCTTGACGAACTTGATGTTGCGATTCCTAGTCTTACGCTCGGTTTCCTCAAGGATACGAATCGGGCTCTCTCGATAAGATAGATCGGGTTGCAAGTCAAGTTTATCCAACTCGGTTGCTTCCGTTGGGACTCGAAGACATTTCTTGAGTTGGGAGACGTGGAAGACGTCATGCACGTCTGAAAGTGATGGTGGCAACTCCAACTGGTATGCCACCGATCCCAACTTAGCTAGAATACGGAAAGGTCCAATATAGCGAGGTGCTAATTTGCCTTTGATTTGGAAACGACGAACTCCTTTCATAGGAGAGACTTTAAGATAAACATAATCGTCCACTTCGAAACTCAACTCGAGACGACGACGATCGGCATATGACTTCTGACGTGATTGAGCCGTCCTAAGTCGTTCGCGAATGACACGAAATTGTTCCTCAGCATCTTCCACCAAGGTTGGGCCATAAAATGGCCTCTCCCCGGCTTCGGACCAGTTCAAAGGTGTTCTACAAGCTCTCCCATACAATGCTTCGAAGGGTGACATTTGAATACTCGATTGGAAGCTGTTGTTGTATGAGAACTCGGCAAACGGTAAACATTTTTCCCAACTATCGCGGTAGGACAACACGCAAGCCCAAGAAGATCTTCCAAAACTTGGTTCACCCTTTCGGTTTGTCCATCCGTTTGCGGGTGATAAGCGGAGCTAAAAGATAGATGGTCCCCATCGCTTTATGTAAGCATTCCCGAAATATGACGTGAATTGAGGGCCTCTATCGAAACTATCACCTTTGGAACACCGTGGAGACAAACAATCCTTGCAATGTAAAGCTCCGCTAACTTGTCCCCACGGTAGATGGTCTTGACAGAATGAAGTGAGCAACTTTCGTCAAGCGGTCTACAATTACCCATATAGAATCGAATCCGACTTTAGTTCTAGGAAGGTGGTGATAAAATCCATGCCAACTTCTTCCCATTTCCACTGGGGAATGGGCAGGGGATCTAGAGTACCAGCTGGTTTCAAGTGCTCAGCCTTAACTCTTTGACATAGATCGCACTCGGCCACATACTGCGCAACGTTTTGCTTCATTCGGCTCCACCACAGTTTCTTTTTCAAATCTTGATACATTTTTGTACTCCCGGGGTGGATAGAGAATTTTGAGTTATGAGCCTCCTTGAGAATCAATTCTCTCAAGTGGTGATCAAACGGTACCACCATACGGTTTCCAAACCATAGAGTACCTTGTGCATCTTGCTTAAAACATTTAGCCTTGCCTTGTTTCAATAGTTCTAAAATTTTAGCCACTTCCGCATCGGTTTCAGGCTTCCTAATCTGGTCCTCAAGTGTGCAAGTCACACCGAGGGCTGCAAGCGAACCTTCTTCAACTATCTCAGTGTAGGCTTTGCAATGCGGCACATAAGCTGCTGCAGAAAAAGGAGTTCTGACAAACAGATTGCATTGAGATTTTCTCGCTCAATCGTCGGCCACTACATTAGCCTTCCTGGATGGTAATGGAGTCCCATATCATAATCTTTAATCAACTCAAGCCATCTTCTTTGTCTCAAATTCAGGTCGGCTTGGGTGAAAATATATTTAAGGCTCTTATGGTGGTGTAGATCTATAACGATTACGATGAGGTAATGTCGCCAAATCTTCAAGGCATGAACTACACCGTGAGCTCTAGGTCGTGTGTGGGATAATTGGCCTCATGGGGCCTCAATTGCCTCAATGCGTAGGCCACCACTCGGCCGTCTTGCATAAGCACACAACCGAGCCCGTGGCGAGATGCATCACAATAGATATCAAAGCTCTTGTGAATGTCCGGCAGAACAAGTACGGGAGCTTCCGTCAGGCATTCTTTCAAGGTTTGGAAACTTTGTTCGCATTCCGCTGTCCACTCAAATTTCTTTTCTTTCTTTAGAAGTTGGGTCATAGGCTTCGCGATTTTTGAGAAATTCTTGATGAACCTACGGTAGTATCCATAAGTCCAAGAAAACTATGAATGTCGGTGGCGCTCTTAGGTTGCTTCCATTCAAGGACATCTCGTACCTTACTAGGATCAACAATGACACCGCCCTTAGATAGGATATGTCCCAAGAAACTAACCTCTCAAGCCAAAACTCACATTTGCTGAATTTGGCGTACAGCTGATGGTGGCGAAGCTTCTCTAACACAAGTCTCAAGTGCTGCTCGTGCTCAAGATCAGACTTAGAGTAGACAAGGATATCATCAATGAAAACCACTACAAACTGATCCAAGTATTCCATGAACACCGAATTCATGAGGTTCATGAAATAATTCAGGGCATTAGTCAAACCAAAGGACATGACCGTGTACTCATGCACCGTAACGAGTAGAGAAGGCGGTCTTGGAATATCCTCGGTTCTAACTTTAACTGATGGTAGCCTAACCTCAAGTCAATTTTGGAGAACACCGAGCTCCACTAAGCTGGTCAAATAGGTCATCGATCCGCGGAGCGGATACTTGTTCTTGATGGTGACCTCATTCAACGGACAGTAGTCAACACACATCCGTAGACTCTTGTCTTTCTTCTTGACAAAGAGCCGGGCATCCCCAAGGCGAGGAGCTAGGCCTGATGAAACCCTTGTCTTGCAACTCCTTAAGTTGTTCTTTTAATTCAACTAGCTCATTGGGCGGCATCCGATACGGCCTTTTTGAGATGGGCGCGGTACCGGGTGCAAGCTCAATGACAAACTCTACCTCTCGGTCAGGGGGCATGCCTAGAAGTTCTTCAGGGAACACATCAGGATACTCACTCACTATTGGTACCTCCTCTAGCGCGAGAGAGGTACTCGCCTCTAAAGCGTATAGGTGAGAACTACCCACAACAGGCGCAAAGACGACTTGGGTGCCGTCCTCACTAGTCACTGAGATAGACCGCTGGGCACAATCAATCTTCCCCTGATTCTTGGATAACCAATCCATCCCTAAGATAATATCGATGCCCACGAACTTATCACTATTAAGTTTCTTTGAAAAGCTAACATTTTGTATTTCAATTTTACGTCCTCTGGACTTGATCGGCGTAGAAAACCGACCACGGGACTGAATATGATAAGGTGGGTGCGTGTATGTATCTTGAATTGGTTAATTTCAGCATACTCGTTTTAATAAATGAATGAGACGCCCGAATCAAATAGAACGGATGCGGGACATGAATTAACAAGTAGTGTACCTAGCACGACGTCAGTGCGTCGATCGCCTCCTCTGAGAGGCGTGGTTGACGCGACCACGTGCATCTTTGGGGTGGAGTAAGTGCTGCTCTCTGTGGTGGTGGCGGTGGCCTCACTGGAGCTGGGGCTGGTGGTGCTGGAGCAGAGTACGTCCGGGGCATCCCTCGCTGCTTGGCGAGGCACTGCGAAGCATAGTGGCCCTGACGGCCACAGTGGAAACAGATGACGCCGGGCTTGTATGCCCCGCCGTCTCGTGGTCTCGGCCCCATTGTCTTCTTGAGCTGCCGGTGGAGAAGGTCGTGGAGGTGCCACGGGAGACCTCGGCGGTCTTGAGGTGGGGCACGAGGTGCTGAGGTAGTCTGGCGTGGCACAGGAAAAGCGCCACTCGCCATCGCTGGCATGCGGAAGGCCTTCCTCCTCTTCCTCGACTCATCCATTGTCATGCTCTCATGCTCCACCACGATCGCCTTGTTGACCAGATGCTGGAAACTCCTGAAATCATGTGCAGCTAAAACAAGCCGCAACTCCTCTGATAGCCCATGGAAGAACCTGTTCCGGCGACGAGCGTCTGTCGAGACGTCGTCCGGAGCATACCTGGCCAAATAGTTGAAGTCATGCAGGTACTCAGTGACGGTCCGCCGTCCCTGCTTCAAGGCAAGGAACTGCTGCTGCTTGATAAGCGGCACTACCTGCGTATATGGGCCTCTCGAAACGCGTCCCTGAACTCGTCCCAAGTCGGGACGTGACCAGCGGGCTGCATGGCGGAATAACTATCCCACCACGCGCTCGCCGCTCCCGCCAACTGGTAGCTGGCAAACAAGACTCTCTCGACTCCGGTACACCGGCAATGTTCGCTTCTTCTCAATGTTGTGCGCGGTCCTGCCTGCCTCCGGGTCCTTGCCGCGCGCAAAGTCGGAGGGTTGGTCCGTGAAACTCGGCCGAGACCTCGGACGCTTCGGTGCGGGCAGCTCCTCTGCGGAGCGGAGTGGGGCGGTGTTGCGCGTGATAGCCTCAAGCATCCGGGTCTGGTCCATCCGGTTGCGCTCAATCATCATCATGAACTCGACCATGGATGGCGGCGGAGGGAGCACCTCCTCAGGCGGTCCACCTGCTGAGACTGTGGCTGAGAGGGCTCGCCATGCTCAGCCTGGGATGACTGCCTCGATCGTAGAAATCGCTCAAGGGTGCTAAACGGGGTGCCCTAGCTGGGGATGGGGAGCCTCTGCCGCGCAGGGCTCCTGATCGCGTAGTCGGTCCTGTCATCCTGTATTGGACATGGATGGTTAGTAAATAAGATAAAAGCCATTACTTGGCCATACATGCACAATCAATATCAAAAAGCAAGAAAAATGTAACATCAAATGGAACACCAAACATTAAGCAACATAAAACCGAAGTGGTACAACACCGTACATAAGCGCCCGCAGGCTTAAGATTACAACTGAAATAGTAGTTTTTGCAAATGAAACATAACGGTTCGACATCTACTACCCTATTACATAAACCTAAGGATACAAGCTCAACATAGAGCTCCCTGCCCTAACAGCCTAGATATTATTCCGGTCAAAGTTCACCGGAAATTCGTCCAGAAGATGTGCCCCAGGGGATCCAGTATCATCAGGGTCCCCTAGATTAGGAAGACGCAAGGGTGATCCTATGGCGTTAATATGACCTTCTACCACGGGTAGGCGACATTCTGCTGGCGCAGAAAGATAAGGGGAGATCATATTAGTGCCATATAGCACACTAGGATGAATGAGCCTCATGTCATGCATGAGCCTTAAGTGCTCCTGAGCTTCAATGAGACGCCGTCGCGTTTCCCACAACTCATGCACCATACAGCGATGCATTTGGTCCATTACGTGGACCAATCTCGCCAATCGCTCGACTTGGGGTCCTCCCAAATTGGATCTAGCAAATGAGTTCACGTCCCTAAGCGCGCGCGCATCGGAAAGTGATCATACGGGCCGGGCTAACTCTGTCGAGTCATAGCGAAGACGACTCACGGCTACCAAAGCTACTTCTTGTAACGCCATGGCCTCGTATACCGCGCCGAAGCGTAAGGTATGCTCCCGTGACTTGTCTAGCAATGATATCTATCAACGCCATAAACTCCTCCATTCCCGGTCCTCGATCACGGTAGATGGAATAAGTGGGCTGATATGTGAAGTTCGCCCTCCACATCATGTCTCATAGCAACGCCGGTATCCATCCACTCCTTCACTTGAGTTTCCGGACAAGGATGCGAGGGTTCATCTAAAGGCAAGAAGGCAAGGTAAGTTAGTTTCATAAACCAAAACAGATCGGAGAGGAAAGATACTAAGATGGATTAAGGAATAAAAGATATTCTTAACTTAAACTTTCGAAAGTAATTTGATAATTCCAAAATATTTTGACTCGGAGGGCTCACTAACTCTAACGCCGATTGCTACCTCTAACCAACGATCGGTATGGCTCGATACCAATTTGTGGGGACCCGGTAATTATCTCCGTAAGACCGAGATTAGACAAGGTCTTAGGGACATAAATCTGGGTCTCAGGTGAATGAATTCCAATTTAATCCTATCCAAGTGATAGGCTTTTCGAATACTAGAGCCTCGACGATCATGCGCTTTGCTCCTTTGCGAGCACTACATGATTTTCGATTCTCTTTTGATTCAAAGCAACGCACTTAGCGAATTAAATGGGAATCCATAAACAACGAGTATGACATATATTGGCTCCCAAGATCAACGACCAATATACTCATACCCTCATTCAACGTTGGTTACATCCATACAACACATACAACAAGAGATTAAAAGAAATATCGCATAATAGTTAAAGTCTACGATCTATTACAAACGCCGACCGCCAAATTCAAGTCAAGTATCAAGTAGCAATGAAGTAAATAGATAAAGCAAAGACCAGCAGTGGTATGCCCATCACCCGTCGACAACCGATTGGGGTTAAATGGTAGCACACTACTCATTAGTGTCGCCAAGTCAACACTAGCGAGATCATCATAATCATAACCTTCTCACATTGAAAGGCCAAGCAAACATCCGGTGAGTACAAGTGTACTGCAAGTCTTACACAAATAAAAATAGTTATGCATAAGGGTCATTCAAAGGATGGCTCATATTGGTTTAGTTTTTATAAAGAGACGCAACAATTAACATCCTACATATACTAGTTTTCATGTGCCCATTTTAAAATCAGGTTTGAAGTAGAAGTAAAGCATGTAGTAAAGCATTTGGTAATAAACAATTGAATCATACAAAGACCAAAGTGGCAGCCCACTTTGATGTACTAAACACATGAACATCCCGCTCATGACGAATACCAAGTTCAATCACAATTTTAATTGTAAGTCTAACAATAAGCGACCACAAATTTCAAGCGGTCGTCCATAACAGTGGACACGGCTATTCGAATAGATTATACCCTGCAGGGTGTACTACTTACCCACACGACTTGATTAGCCGTAAGCCTCCGAGGCCTCGAAATAGCACACTTCCTATGGTATGCCTACGGGTAAATCAAGATCTGATCATTTTCAGAAGAAAGCCCTATTGAGCTAAGTCCCCTTGTGAGATGGTTCCTTGCCTAGTACAAGCGTCGGATAGCACTTGCTAGGGGCTCACAAGTTATTTTGGAAATACTGATGCAATCAAAACAAAAGAATTGGTGCTCCTTGCACACTATAAGGATTACATCGGCTCCTCAAAGAACATAGGATTTCACGGCCGCTATGCCCTTACACCACCAAGGACTTAACACAATAAAACCCTCCCCTACTTAACCATACGGCACCCATACACCGCGTGTGACAAAGACGAGTGTTGCTTGAACAGTAGGTACCCAAAGTTCGGTCCTCAATTGTCCAGACAAGTCCTTCCACTTACCCAATGCTCGTGCACAAAGCACCATCACTAACCAACACTTGTCCGGACCAAATCTCATTTAAAAATGACAAAGTTTAACTCATAAAACAGCTACAAAGATCTGAAGTAAAAACATAACGTAAGAGTTGTGTGTATCCCAAAACCATCGGGTTATTCCCGACGATCGAACTACCGTATCTAGACTTGCATGGCTAAGCAATTCTACAACCCATAATTCACACATCCTATCCTAAGCATATAGGAGTTGGCATAATTCAAGATTAACCTCAAGCATAGGACATAACTATACTACACATCACAAAAATATTGACATAATCAAAATAGCATGCAAGCAATTATCATTGCACTATCTTAACCAAAACTGGGATCAAATATGATGCAAAAGAAAGTTCAAATGATGCTTGCCTTGCTGGTACAGTAGCTGCTCGCTCTCAGTAGCGTAAGTGTCAATCTCAATATGCTCGGGATCTATATAATTATAACATCCAATAAATACCGAGAAAAACAACTCAAAACCAAAATGCTCAAAATGCATGATTTTTCTACAGTAGTTAGATCATGATTTTAAATGATTTTTGGTGAAAGATTTATTCCATTTGGAGTTATGAAATGGAAGTTATGCCATTTTGAATCTCAGGTTTCGATATGCCCGTGTTGAGTAATTTAATTATGAAGTGAAAATTTGTAGGGCAGTGGTGGGGTAAAGGATTGCACAGGTAAATAGGTAATATTATTACAAGTCCAGAATAGTTGAGTTTGTCCTATTTGGAGTTTTTATGATTTAGTTATGTATTTTCAAAGTTATCAGCCTTTTATAGTACAACAATAATAGGGTTAAAGATATATTTTGCTAAAACAAATTCTCTGTGATAGAGGCAACAGGGAAACCATTTTTAGAAATAAGTATACTGAAAATAAAAATTACCAGAGTTGGTTTCATTGTTTTTGGATGTTCCAATATTTACTTATGCATTTTTAAGGATTTCAGCCCATTTTCTATTGTAAATATAATGGTTTTTAATGAGTTAATCTCCAATTAATACTCTCTGCTACAGAGAAAAGTTTTAAACTAATTTTAATATAAAGTTTACTACAAATGAAAATTTCGTAGTGGTTTCATGCGATTTGGAGTTAAAATGGAATAGTTATGCATTTCTAAAGTTATTATCAATTTTCAAATGTACTAATAAACTGATTTCGAATTTACTAAAGTAATTGTTACTTTTCTCACCGAAGCGCTTCCAGCCAAAGCCATCGACTTGCGGGCCCAGTCAAAGTTTTGACCACCACACCCAAGGTTGGCTCTAGAATCTCGAGGAAAACGTATTCCGTAAAGCACGCCTCCTAAACCCAAAGACGTAAACTCGTGTTTGAACTACCCAGTACGTGTTCTATTAGGAAAACATAAGCTATCAACTACGCAACCACTTAACGGTCCAAAAGGGCCCACATGTCATCGAGATCTTAACCTTCTAATGCAAACATTAGCGTGACTAATCCGAGCTTGCCTGACGGCCCGACAACAGCGCCCCTCCCGTGTTTCGGCGCTTGCCGAGCGGCGGTCCACGGCGCCAAAGGGTAAGAATAGCCGCGCAATAGCAAGGCGCGTCTAAGGGTGGTGGTTAGAGTGCTCGAGGTGGATCGCCGCGCTGGCGCCAGTTGAGGCGGCGTGAGCTATACGGCAAAAACGTAAATGGCAACACGTCGCTCCGCAACGCAAACAAGCGGGCCGCTATGCTATCTAAGGGCCTAGGGAGTTACCGCAGCTAGAGAGGGCTTGGGAGGTTCGAGTACTGGAGCGATGGCGCGGAGAAGAAGTAGCGGCGACGGCCATGAGGAGGAGTCTCCTAAGCAAAAAGGAAGACAAGGGATGGTCGGGATAGCTAAGAAATGCCACAGAGAGGGCGTCATGTCAAACAATTAGAGAATGCCTTACCGAAGCAAGGTAGGAGACGAAGAGTTCCACTTAGACCGAAAAGATCCAATCTTCAAATACACGCACTTTGCCGTGCATTGTCAAAATAGAGTTAGGGAAAGATCGGTGACCCAAGGCATGCGATATGACACGCTTGGTTGAGGACCATACCTCCTGAAAGTGAGGAATGGCACGAGGTGTCTTCGGGAGCACGCTCTGGAGCTTCAGAGGGCTCGAAGGGGAAACCGAGGCTACAAGCAAAAGCACGAGCCGGGGTTAGCCAAAATGGGAACGACATCGAACGAAGAAGAGAAGGGAACCACCCGGTGGAGACTTACTCAAGCGAGGAGCCGGTATGAGCTTCCCTTCCCTCAGCCACCGAGAGGGAAAGTGAGGAAGAAAGGGGATGCCGAAGGGGTATTATGCCCAGGAGATGACGGAGATGGAGGCGGCGTGAAGAGGGGAGCTCCGGGAATGGTTACATGCGGCGGCACTCACGGCGCACAGCCGCAGCGGGCGGAGCGAGAGCTGCGCGGCGCGTGGCTATAGCGCGCTCGAGCAAACGCGACGGAGGTAGGGGACGAGTCGACAAGCGTGGCCCACGTGTCGGCGACCACTCGCGCGCGCGCGAGTGAAAGTTAAGTGGTCGGCGCCCGCCGTTGGATGTATATCGGTGGGTGGGGTTTAAAGAGTCAAGGGCGCGGGGTGAAGCGGTACGCACTGGGCCGTTGATCTTTCATCGGCGGTCCAGTGCGGGCGATTAGTGGGACGTCCGGACAGTCGAATGACGAGGAGATCGAGCCGTTGATCCATGATCCAAG
Organism: Ampelocalamus luodianensis; assembly: GCA_036346255.1. Taxonomy (NCBI): domain Eukaryota; kingdom Viridiplantae; phylum Streptophyta; class Magnoliopsida; order Poales; family Poaceae; genus Ampelocalamus; species Ampelocalamus luodianensis. Next base: position 8,529,018 of record CM070635.1, on the reverse strand, counting down.
GGTTGCATGCGAGAGGGTGCCGTTAGGCGGTTGGGCCGAGTCGGCTCGCATGGCCCGACTCGCGCTGATGAATAGTACTAGGTCGAGTTTAGGTTTAGGTTTGGTGAGTTTTGAATTCTAGTTTCTAGTTTGACCAGAGTCTTATAATTAGAAATAAATTTCATAAAATCATGAAATAATTTGTGGGGGTTCCTGGGATGATATAGTTCCCATAAAAATTATGAAACCCCACTGTTCATAATATAGTTTGTGGTATTTAAATTCAAACATGTTGTATGTCTATAAATGTTGTTTGAATTTTAATGAGGTTCAAACTAGTCCCAAAAATTTAGGAAAAAATTATTAATTCCTAATAATTAGTGTAGTATTTAAATAAATTGATTTCAGATGATGATCACAACTTTTTATCACTGATTTGAATAAAAATTGAATTTTGATATGTATGTTTTACCTCAAATTAGATTTTCCAAGTACAATATATTATGAAATGATTTGAATTTGATAATGCAGGTTAGTGAAATACATATTAATCCAATTTAATTAGTTGGGGCTGTGACATTTATTGTGACCCGTGGACGGGCTTGATATTGAGTTGCTTGCTGTATTATTATTGTAGGTTGATGTAAATTAAATTGTTAGGGTAGTTTAGTGGCATCCCAGGCTTAGTGTTGGGCTGAGGTGTTACAAGCATGTGAGTATATAAAGTACTAGTCTTGGAAAAATGTATATGCATAGCTTTAACAAATAAGGCTTATATGGTTCTTTGCACAAAGCAATATTTTAGTTTCAATATTTTCATAAAGCACATTTGACAAAAGTAGTTTTAATAAATAAATCAATTGTATCACTAGTAGAGGTTCTAGCTACCAACCACTAGTATCAAGACACTAGCCACCAATGTTTCAAGGATAGGGCTCTAGCTGCCAAAAAACTACCCAAGAGTCCCACTGCTCCCGGTTCCCAAAATTTACTCTTTTAAAATCAAAACCAAAATCTACCATGTGAAAACGTACCTTGCCTGCCCTTGACCATAGGCATGGCTATTTAAATAGTTTTACACTCTGCAGAGGTTGTACAGCTTGACCCACACGAGATAATCAGTTTATACTGTCCACTTCACACACTTTTGAAGGTGTGCGACTAAGCGATTATCATAGGGCTTTTACAATACTTTATCCTAGCATTAACCTGCCCAATTACCTTAACCTCAGGTCATGGATGTCATTTACCATCGACCTAGAGCTCACCATTGTGAGGGATAACCTGCCCGGACATGAATGTCAATTACCATCGCCCTGCACAAGCCCAGACAGACAAGGATGTCAATTACCATCATCTGCACTACCCAAGTAACTCCTACCATATAGAGCCTATGGGCGTAAATGTTAGAACATAGTAAATTATTCAGCTAGGTCCTTTCCATTTAGGACATGTGGTTGCACGGTATTACTCAGTTTGGATAGTCACAAGCGTCGGTCCTTAATATGACTTGGGCAGAACTTTCCACAATAGAAGTTCTGATGCTCTAGCTGCATTAGCCTGAACTTACCACCTGCCAAGTCTAAATAGATTTTCCTCATTTTATTTTATTTGAAAAACCAATGACAATACCTATTGCCATACATTTCTCAAACTAATTTGCATAAATGGTAATAATAATTCCCACCCATAGGATAAACATGACCGATAAAGCTTGTCTAAGCAGTTTTACCATTTTTTACTAATCTATCAATAATGTATTTTTATAATCCAACAATAAAGTATCTCCAAAATCCCATAATAATATATTCCTATAATCCAACAATGATATAATCCTATAATCCAAGAAAGATAATATATCTAATAGTGATATAATCCTATAATCCAAGAAAGATATATTCCTATAATCTAACAATGATATATTCCTATTACCCAACAATGATGTAATCCGATAATGACAATGATATATTGCATAATCCAACAATGATATATTTCTATAATCCAATCATGATATAATCCTATGATTCAGCAATGATGTAATCTGATAATGATGTACTCCAATAATCAACAACGATATATTTCTAATATTGCGATCATGACATAATCCTATGATTCAACAATGATATAATCCGATAATGATGTATTCCAATAATCAACAATGATATATTTATAATACTGCGATCATGATAAATGGTTCCACCAAGTTAACTTTATATTCGTTCTCAACAATCTATATATAATCTACCAAGATGTCCTTCTTCACTGTATTCATTTAATTCCGCAAAATTGTATTTCCATTATCTGACAATAATGTATTCATTACTTAGGATTTTATGTACTAGGGCGACAAAGGATCATCGATAGTCAACATCAAATGATGACAATATCAAGTTAGGATTAAATAACAACCTAGGATTTGAACTTATCATTATATGAATTAGCAATGCATAGTACTTTTAAAACTGAAAATATAATTTAAAAATCATAGGTACAAAATGTTCAAAGGAGACTCACCTTCGCCGAGGGTTGAGATCACACGTTCCGGTTGGTCCAAACTGGTATCGGTGACGTGAGACTCTACACGCATAAATCGAGGCAAATAAATAATAGAACATCAAATAAAATCCAAATATTATAAAATAAATACTAGAAAGAAGATATTAAATTTATATGAATTTAGGAACAAGAATAAATGAAATCAGAGTTATTATGAAGGAGAACGAACGTCTGGAAGATAACAATCACATGAAATGATAGAAAAGAAAAGAGAGGGAATATTCGGAATCTCACTGCTCGGTATTTATCAAAACCATAGTATATGACAACATGGCCTCACTTGCAAGAGAGCAAGAGAGAGATGGAAAGAGTGAATGAGCATGACATATGGCGCCCACTTGGAAGAGAGACAAGGTGTAATACCTCAATTTATTCTAGCAAAGGAAGTATCCAACAAAGAATAATATATTAAAAAGGGAGTTTTCGCTATTATTCTGAAACTGGCCTTGGGCCTTGGCTTAGAGGCCTAAGGAGCCGACCACTTAAAGGGCCAAGGGAGGAGGAGCCCTTTTCCTCCAAACCCTAGTTTTACTGTAGCACAACGTGCTACAATACCACAACCACCTGCTACAGTTCCGCAATGCTACACTGCTCCACCTCCCCACATTGCTGTCTTCCAATGTCGCTGTTTCTTGCTTTGGTGGCCGACTATGGAGGAAGAAGGAGGCGAGGGAGAGCAGAAGAAAAGGAGAGGAACTTCTAGTGGGGGATTTCAGCGAGCACGTGTTTCTTCAAGGATAACAATCGATGTTCTTCGCTGGTTGGATCATAGTAGATGTGAAATCGATTATGTTTAGTGGATCACAGTCCTGCCGCGAGTAAATCAGATTATGTTCAGTTTATTGTGTGACTGTTTTCACATGTTTAGAATCCGAATTAGAGGATCTCATCTCCTAGAGTTATGTGGGTTTCGTTCTCAGCTTTTGGTAGACTCAAAGATCACTCAATTCTGAGTCATGGATTAAAAATTATGATAAATTCTTTCCTGCTATCCCAAAAGTCTAACGAGAATTAACAGTCACTTTGTTTATTACAATATGATTATGTTAGCAGCTGATTCAGAAATGTTGCCCAAAACAAATTCTGTAGATAATTCCATTAGCTTTCAGGATTGATAAAGAACACCCTCCGTGGATTTGTAGAACAAAAGTTATGTACATTTCAATTTGACTGTCCACATTGTATGTTGGGTTCTGTCAGTAGTTTTGACCCGTGTGCCACTTTTTGTTAGAGGCAAAATCTGAGTATCATGACAACTAAGATTTTTAAGGTTGTGTTTTGTGATACCCTAAAATATATTCGAAAGGATTAGTCGGGAGAAATTAAATAAATCGAGAGAGAGTATTTGAATCGGGAGAAGGGTTCTTTTAGAAAATCATCAAATCAGGAAATGAGAGGGTTTTCCGCGCTTAGGGGCAACAGGCTTGGGCCTAAGCCCATGTGGGGCTGGTCGGCCATAGGGGAGGCGCCATCCCCTCCCCAAACCCTAGCCGCCCACCCTTTTCCCCTCCTCCCCACTTGTGGCCGCCACCTCCTTGTCCCTCTCCACCTTGGCCGCCTCCCCTGCTCCTGCACCTTCCCCTTGGTGCTCTCCCTGCTGCAGGCCAAGGACACCGTTCCCGCTGCCGGTCTAGTGGAGGAAGAAGGAGGACGCCGGTTTGTGGATCGGCCAAGAAGAAGAAGGATGAGGGGAGAAAGGAGGAGGAAGATCATCTTCCAAGGTTCTCCCACCTACGCCCTGGTTGCTACAAGGGTAACGAGTGCCGATCCTCATCGCTTGATTAGTGGTAGATGTGTTTTGGTTCAATTTTGATTAGATCGATTTGCTGCGGGTAGAAATTCGATTATGTCCAGATTGTTGCGTGGACTTTTTCGTGATGTTATAGGCCGAATCTGAGTTTCCCATCTCCTAGAGATATGTAGGTCTTGTTCTTAGTTTTCGGTGGCCGCCAAGATCACCTCATTCCGACTTTCGAGTCAAACGTTATGATAGATTTACTATCTGCTGTCCAGAATCCTGACGAGAATTAGCAGTCTCTGTATAGGTTGATTTATGGCCTAGTTAGAGGGTGATTCAGAGGTCTTGCCCATAACAAATTTTGAAGGTGATATCACTAGCTTTCAGGATTGATAAAGAACACCTTATTTGGATTTATAGATCAAAAGTTATGCACTTTTCTTTGTGACTGTCCAGATTGTAGATCAGTCTGTCCAGATTGTATGTCAGTTTCTATCTTTAGTTTTGACCGCGTGCCACTTTTGTTAAAGGCAAAATTTGAATGTCGTGCCAACTAGTTTATTGTAGGTAATTTCATAACCTTTTCAGATTGTTAAAGAACGCTCAATTCGGAGTTGTAGATTAAAAGTTATGGTTGTTTTAGTATTGCTGTCCTGTTTGTTCAGACAGAAGCTGTGCTGCTGTTTTGTTTTCTTTATTAGAGAAGTTTATTGGCCGAATTGGAAATCTCATCAACTTGAATGTTATAGATATGTTCGTTAAGATGAGGTAGGATCTGGACTCATCTCATTTCGAGTCCCACGTCATTAACTACTGTCATTTTCGTGCTGCTGTCCCGACACGCTTTTTGGGTTGCAGCCTGTTTTTCAGATTAGGTTTTATGGCGATTCCTTGGGAGTTCAAGGGGTATTGTAGACTATTAATTCGGTTGGATTCTATGTTGTTCTTATTTCGGTTATTTAATTGTTTAGGCCACGAGGCTACGGGTTTGGGAGCGCCATCGTTGCTCGCTAACGCGTCATCGCAACGCGAAGACAAGTACTTTGTTGCTTTTGAGTGCCGTGGATTGTGAATGTTTTCATGAATATAGTGTGACATATTGTGTTACCCGAGATGCGGAATTGGTTATGTTCTTTCATTATGTGGAGTATATACTAAGAGATGGTATTATCACTGTTCATGTTCATATCATGCATCCTTTTATTCATGTTATGTCCACGGAGTGGATTGTAAGTCCCACCATTCCAATGTGGGCAAATTTGGACATTGTCATGTCCGCCCACGGAGTGGATTGAAAGACCCATCAATTCCAAGATGGGCACGTAAGACCCATCAATTCCAAAGATGGGCAGCTTTGGACACCTATATGAAACGTTCTTCATATAGGACTTGGATCCCCGCACTTTTGTTAAGGTGCGGACTTAAGTGAACACCGACGGTGTGTCACTCACTATACCAGATATGCATGTGTGCAGTCCATCCTTGATTACATTCATTCATTTCATGTTTTCATAAGTGTTCACTCGATGCAAGGTTCGCATTCTTAAATGGTGATGTCCTGTTTGTATATGTGTTCTTTCTCTTTCACTGTACTTGCTGAGTCATGGACTTACTCTTGCGTTGTTTGTTTATTTTAGGTAACCCCGATGTTGGCTCACTTGGGAGGAGTAGACACGCACTACTCGCTCACATCATCCTATTCATGTTCAAGATTAAATTTAGTTCTATCTTACATTCGTTAATGATGAACTGTAATAATTAAATTATAATTGGTGAAGGAAGGATACCTTCTCCACATGGATGTTGATTTATTACTGCGTGTGAACCTTCTTTATTGATGATCAGAATTAAATAACTTAAAAGGTGAAGGAAGGATACCTTCATCATATCCTGTTTAACTTAATGCTGTCTTTAGTTGATATACTTGTTTCAAATTCTTCTGCATTATGGATGTATGTTAGATGTTTTAGGTGACATCTTGGCTTCCGAATAGCCAGGGTGTTACATGTTTGTAGCTTTCCTGAATGATAAGAATCTTGGATTTTGGTTAACCCAATCAAAGGTTATGAGTATTTCTTTACTGCTGTGTAATTCTATCAGACAGTTTATGGTGTAGACTTTCATCTAATAACTAGACATGAAAGTTGGCCGAATTAGAAAGGCTTGCCAACTAATTTATTGTAGAGGATTTCAGTATCTTTCTATAGAGTCTAAGATCACTCATTTTCGAGTTTCAGAGCAAAAGTTATGAAGGTTTTAATACCGCTGTCCAATATAGTCTCCTGCTAGACTGTCGTCTAAATTGAATAGAGCAATTGTATGAACCTTGGGTTTAGGAAAATGAGATTAAGCGTTGCATGTAATTTCATGTTCATGTTGTTCTTATTCAAGTAATTCAATTGTGTAGGAGGATAGGCCTTGAGATTAGTAACTTCGTCCTTGCCTCCTAACGCATCGAAGTTCGAAAGGCAAGTACATTGTGTGATATATTGCTGTTGTTTGTTCATATTACTTGATGTTCATGCCACGACTGACTACTATAGTCTATGAGTAGTTTTCAATGATTTCTGTTTCGGTCCATGTATGACAATCCATACTTCTTGAGATTTCGTTTCACAAATTCATATGTTCATTCATTCATTCTTCATGATTCACCCACGAGAGTGGGATGTAAAGACCCATCAATTCCAGTATGGACATGTAAGACCACCATTCTAATGTGGGCAGATTGGATCCCCGTTATGAAATATTCTTCATACAGGCCTTGGATCCCCGCATTTTGATAATGCGGGCATGAGTGAATATTGACAGGTGTTCACCGGCTATACCGGTATAAGCAGAAGTGAAGTTCATGCATTTCATTCATTCATGTGATTTCTGCTATTCTACGTTCATAATCTATAATGTTATTATCATGTTCTTATTCATTGTTGTTGATATTATTTCTTTGTACCTGCTGAGTCGTGGACTCATTCTTGATGTATTTATTTGTTTTAGGTAAACATTTAAGATGGTATGCTTGAGAGGGAATAGTCACAGAACACTTCATTCACATTACTTTAATCACCTTTAATTAGATGAACTTGTCATTACCTTCTATTGGATAAATGTTAGATTGTAATAATTTGAGTTTGATGGTTGATGTCCTCTTCCATTATGATATGTTGAGATAGTAATTCCCTAACATCTTCGTATAGTCTATTGATAGGTTTATCATGGATGATTCAATATGATTAAGTAATTAGAGTTTGATGTTGTTGAATCCTGATTCAATTCTTATGATCATTCTATCATTTATTGATTCCTACATGATATTATTTGACAGATTGCTAAAATTATTTTGTATTATTGATGTATGCTAGACTTCTAAGTAATATCTTGGTTTCCGCATAGCTAGGGTGTTACACAAGGAAGGAAAGAAGAAGACACAGAGTAGAGAAGAAGACATAGAGCAGGGGAGGAGTGCACGGGCATGGGGCGGTCGGCGGCGAGGTGTGGCACGGTGGCCAACAGAAACCCTCAAAATGGAACCCTGCGGGGTTGGGGAAGCCATGGACGGTGGTGACATCGCTGGCGGCGGCCCGAGGAGGGGGCGGCTCTACAAGAAGTGGCGGCGCACTGAGCTTGCAGCGAAGGCGGCGGGGCAGCAGCGCGGGGAGGCAAAGGAGGTGAGCACAGGCTTCGCGTCGGCACGAGGATGCTGCTGGGCCGCTTGGGGAGATGGGAGGATGACCTGAGTGGCAACACCACAGCAGCCGGCGACAGTGTTGATGGAGCAACGGTGACGAGTATGCTTCGGCGATGGATTTCTGAAATTGAGGTGGGGGATGGGAAGATAATTACCAGGAACATGATGTGACGTGGTTGGTTTGGTCGGAGGATCACCGAAGAGTGATCAATTCAATTGTGTCGTCGCCGGACTTCGGGAAGGAAGTGGATGGTGTCGGGTGTTCCGAGCAAATGGTGAGGAGTTAGAGGGTGGAATTTGAGGCAAAATGAAGAGGAGAGACAGGAACACGTGGTGCCCTCTTTATACTGCGGAGGCAACGGTAGACTTGACGGGGAACGCCCACAGATTAAATGGGCCATTTCAGGTTTGAAATGAAGAACGACGGGAAATGGTAAAATTAATTGTGGTTGAAGGAGGAAACGTGCAATTGATGGAGGCATAATGAGGGTGATGATGATGGGGTTGTAACGCTTCCGACAAAATTAATTTTGGTGACTCGAGTGCGAAGAATAGACAACGGGGGTGGCTGGCGGCCATGGAGGTAGAGCTTGGGTGGCTCCCAAGGGCAGCAAGGGGAGAGGTAGGGAGGGCAAGGGGAGGTGGCGCGGTGGCTAGGGCCGGAGGCGGCGTGGCAAGGGGGAGGCATGGCCAGCTAGTGGCACAACCGGGCTGGTTGGCCATGGTGCTCACGGGATGGCAAAACAAAGAGAGAAACAACCAGAGGTAGAGAAGGAAGAGAGAGAAAAAGAAAGAAATGAAAAAAGAAAAGAAAATCCAAAAATAAAATAAATTCCAGAAAATTCCACAAAAATCCTAGGAACCTGAATAGTTTGAATAAAATAATTTTTAATTTAATTTAATTTTATTTTAATCATTTAAAATATTTTTCTTTTTCTAAAATTTCAAATTAAGCTTTAAATTAATTCAATAAAATGCAAATGATTCATTTTATTTTTAAAACTTCAAAAAGGCTCTGAAAATTAGAATGTTACACATGCCTAAAATAATAAACTAAGATCAATACAAAACCAAACCAATCAAGTCTATTTAATGAATAATCAACTAAGCCTAACCAAAAATATCCATTCCTTATTATAACTTATCACACTAATATGCTATCTCATGATCAATAGTTCTTGTAATTAAGTGAATTATGTGATTCTAAGTATGTGCTAGCCCTTCCCATGAGAAACGTCATCAACAGTCACCTAAAAACAACAATAGAGCAAGGATGAGCCCACGACTCAGCAAGCACAATAATAACAATGAGCAATGCATAATCAACGGTAAACAATATCATCATCAACATCAATCATTTCTCTTTTCTCTATTGTCATACTCAATCATTCAATTCTCTTTTCATACCTTGCATCCCTATGCTACATGACCACATGCACTTCTTTCGCATATACCGGTATACCTTGACTGAACACTCACGACAATGTTCACCCTCAAGCCCGTCCTCCTCAAGGATTGTGTCATACCCTGTTTTTAGTCGGGAAAGAAAGAATTTAATCGGGAAACTCCGGAAAGCTTAAAACTCTCAGTTTTCGGAGTTGTTTAGGGTCGTGGGCCTCTGGGAAGCCTTCCCAACCCCTTGGCCGGCCATGGGCCTAGGCCCATGCGCCCCCTCCCCCTCTAAACCCTAATCAGCCCCCTTTCCTCCCCCCTGGGCCGAACCCCCTCTTTTCCCCTTTGGCCGCCATCCCCTCCCATCCTCCTCTCTTCCCCCTCATGCCCTGCCCCTAGGAGTCGCCCCCAACCTCCATTGGTGCTGCTCCCTGCTGGTTTGCCTCCCCAATCTTCCTTCGGACCTTCTCCGCTGCCGTTGCGCAAGGAGTGGAGGAGGACAGCAGCTCGCTTGGGGCAAAAGAGGTGAAAAGGAGGAAGAGCTTCTTCGCCAAGGATCCTTCCACCTACTCCTGGTTGCAGCAAGGGTAACGATGCCGATCCTCGTGGTTTGATTGTTGTTAGAAGAGTTTTGGTTACGTTTTGTTTAGGCAGAACTGCTGAATTTAGAAGCTGTTTCTGTCCAGTTCGTTGTAAAGGGTGTTTCGGTTATTTTCAGGCAGAATCTGAAGGTTCGGTCTCCTAGAGATATCTAGGTCTTGTTCTTACGTTTCAGTGGCCACGAGTTCACTCAAATCCGAGGTCCGAGTCAAAAGTTATGATAGAATTAGTCTTGACTGTCCAGAATCCTGACGAGATTCTGCAGTCAATTTGTAAATTGTATAAGAAATTGTTATTCACAGATTTTGAACTTGGTGTCTCCTAGAAAATTGAAGTATCCCCTGTCAGGTTTAGATGGCCACTGAGTTTACTTGATTCCGAGTTCTGGGTCAAAAGATATGTCTGTTTTATCAGTCGCTGCCAGAAACCTGACGTGATTAATCTGTCTGTATATTTTCTATGTTATGATAGAGAAGTTGGAAGAATCTGAAAGTTCACCCAACTAGGTTATTGTAGGTAATTCGATAACCTTTTCAGATTGGTAAAGAACGCTCAATTCGGAGTTGTAACATAGAAGTTATGATCAACTGAATATTTCTGCTGAATTTTGGTAGGCTGAATCTGTGCTGAATGTTCAAACAATTATTAGCCTATTAATTTGACCAAATTGGTTTGTCGCGTCAACTAGAGTTTTGTAGTTAGACCAGTTAAGAATCTACAGAAATTGGGTTTGCTATTTTTCGACTTCCAGGCTGTGAGTTATGTTAGTCCCGTGTTGCTGTCCAGGATTTTCTTATTGGACAGACTCGCTGTTTTTCAGTCTATGCGATATAGGATTTAATTGACTCTAATAGAAGCAAAATAGAACACCGACTAGTTGAGCTGGGTATCATGTATACTTATTAAGTTATTTCGTTGGTTTAGGCGTAAACTCGGTATAAGAGCGCCGTTGCGGATAACGCCGCAACGCGAAGGCAAGTACCATGTTTATTTGGATGTTTGTGCATTGTGGTTTTTAGCATGAGTTGTTTTGGTAACTTGTGAGACATGTGAAGTGACTTATTCATGCCTTGTTCAATACATTGAGTTCATGAATAGAAGTGATGTTATGGTATATTTCATTTAATTGTTGCATGCATTCATTGACATTTGACGTCCACGGAGTGGATGAGAACCACCATCAATTCCAAGATGGTTGGATAAGACCCATTAATTCCAATATGGGCAATGTTGGACACCCGTATGAAACGTTCTTCATACGGAAGTGGATCCCGCATTTTTGTTAAGATGCGGGCTTGAGTGATCACCGACGGGTGTTCACCGCTATACCGCATATCTGCGTGTGTGCAGTCCATTCCTTGATTTGAGCATTCATATCATGTATTCATAAGAAATCCAATGTGTTATGATCGAACCCAATGATGTTATGTTTGATCTTCAATGAATGAATGTTTTTCTTAATCATTGTACTTGCTGAGTCATGGACTCACTCTTGCTTTGTTTGTTTATTTCTAGGTGATCGTTGATGAAGTTCACTTGGGAGGGAGTAGATGAGCACTGCTCGAATAATGCACTTCACATTAGACTCATTGCTATAAGAAATAATGATTCTTTTTTGTCATCTTTTGGTTTGTAATAAATAAATTTAGTCATGAATGGTACCCTTATGATCAATGAGAACATAGATGAGAACTTTAAGTCATATGGTTATTTGTTATCTTAGCTCATTATCGTTGATTCATGTTTAGACCTTAGAATTGGATTTCATGACTAGTTTTTGATTACTTGTGTGTTTTGTTGTGTGGAACCTCCAGTATCCTCGTATACAAAGGAGGTTCTGCCGAAATTTAGTTTTTCAGCTTAGGGTAGTTGCATTCCAGGCTCGTGCTGAGTTGGGGTGTTACAGTTGGTATCAGAGCGGGCTTTAGGTCCGTGGTTAAAATAAAATTATTAAATTGACACACTGTGCACAGTAGGTTGGGTTGGGCAATTCGTTGTTTCCGCAATTTTCTTGTTGTTATGATTTATTTGTTGTGCAACCGTTGTTCGGGTCTGCGTATTCGCTGTGTTGTCCTTAGATGGCGAGTGGTAGAGGCCGTGGCGCCCGCCATCCGTGGTCGCGGCCGTGGACGTGGTCGCGTTGTTTTCGCAACGCCCGCAGAAGAGGCCGCCGTGGGGTTAATGAGGAGGTTGCCTCACCGCCAACCACCGTGGAAGCTCAGCTGCGCCGCCGTGATGCTCAGCGGTGTCGGCGATTATTCGTAATCTTCAAAGGAGAACGAGCAGCTCGCGGCAGTGCGGCGGCTTATCTCGCTGCTCCTGTTGCTCGCGACCGCCGTGGATCTTCTTTGTTGTCGCCATGGCGGTCCGGCTGTTGCGCAGATTCCACCGAGACTAGATGAGTCTTCGTGAGTGGATGACGCTTGGTGCCGACACGCTTGATGGGGCGGTACCCAGTTCGAGCGGCCAGATTGGCTCGGTACATGGAGCGTCGATTCGAGGCATTGGAGATGAACTCGCGCAAAGGTTCGTTTGTGGCCTTTCAACCGGAAGGGTCAAGCCGATATCCGTGGGAAGGGGTTTCATGCGCTAGGACCCCAGTGCGAGGACCGATTACTTGGGAAGTTTTTGTGGTACGATCAGAGCCAAGTACTATCCGGATTCTTTTATTGAGAGGATGGGCGGTCATTGCTAGTGTTGACTCAAGGCAATAGGTCGAGATTCGAGTACGAGATGGAGTTCAACAACTGCACGCTTTGTACCGGTGTGGCTGATGACTTGGAGAAGGCCAAGAGGTTTCGGGGGTCTCCTTCAGAGTATCGTCGATCTTGGGAGCCTCGGTTTGCGTGATTTCAAAGATCGTGGTTGAGCGAGCTAGAGGATAGAGCAGAGAGAATTCTCCTTCGCAGAGGCGATCGGTGGTGGCACTATACATTGGTGGTTACGTGGTGGCCGAAGAGGAGTTTTGGTGGTGGAGGTGGGTCCTCTCGGCCTACTTCCAAGAGGTTTCGAGGAGCCGCCCATCTCGTCCGGCCAAAGAGGCGATCTTTTTCTTGGCGCCACGTTTTCTTCTTCCACACCTCGATGCGCCCATTCTGTGTCAAGGTATGAAATGTTTTAAGTGTGGAGAGGGGCATCGTGCGTCGAATGTTCTTTCGAGGGACTTGTCGCCGGTGTGGTCGAGAGGGCCACAAGCTTTCGCTTGTGCGAGAATCCGCAAGTATCATCAAGTGGAAGCGATTCAGCAGCGTCGCCCTCTAGTACTCCTCGGAGCTCGTTCGGACTCTGGTTGCACCTTTTGTGCCTCGCTCACCGAGGATGGGTTCCACCGGCAGCTAGCCCTCGCGCCCGACCGGGTTCTTCGGAACTCTGCTCCTTCGCTCGCCCTCGTTCTCACTGCTGCAGTTCTGCCCCTCCTCTCGTGAGTGTTGGTGCGTCCTCTGCCCGGCACCTTTGGGAGTCACGCCATGCCCACCCACGCACAGTGGGCATACGATGTGGTGACAGTACTTTATTAGTTGATTCACATGAGGCTTTCGCTGTTTGATTCAGGGCTACTTATTCTTTTGTGTCCTTAGATTTTGTTAAAAGGGGGTTTGAGTGTGCAATCTATTTCGAATCTGTGGTGGTCGATTCTCTGGAGGTCTTATTTCTAGCTCTCTGATTTGTCTGGTGTACTATCACTATAGAAGATGAAAATTTCATTGCCAATCTCATGGTGATTCATTATCACCTTTGATGTTATCTTGGGTATGGATTGGCTATTCTTTTACCGTGCCAAGATTTGTTGTTTTGGAAGACGGTGACTTTGCAGCTCGTCGGAGAGGAACTAGTGTTTGCAGCGGTCGCGCCGCTTGATTCCTGTGTGTGTTGGCTAGTCTGTTTCCTAGTCGCCGAGCCTTGAACATTGGGTTGCTTTGGTCTCTTAGCGAAGTCGAATCTCCACCGTATTGAAGATATTCGTGGTGAATGAATTTCTGACGTGTTTCTGTGGAGCTTCTGGTATGCCTCGAACGTGAAGTGGAATTCGGATAGATCTTGTTCCGAACCCGACCTATTTCGATGTCTCCATACCGCTTGGCACGACCATTCCGGGAGGAGTTGAAAAAGCAATGGATGATTTGCTATCCAAAGGTATGATTCGGCGTAGTGTATCGCCGTGGGGAGCTCCTGCTCGTTCACTAAGAAGAAGGACGGTAGTTGGCGTATGTGTGTGGACTACAGGGCTCTTAATCAAGCAATGTAAAGAATAAATATCCGCTGTCCCGTATTGAAGATCTCTTTGATCGGTTGAAGGGGCTAAAATATTTTCCAAGATTGACCTTCATCAAAGTTATAATCGATTCGAGTTCGCGAGCAAGATATTGAGAAGACAACTTTCTCTACAAGGTATGGTCATTATGAGTATAAGGTTATGTCATTTGGACTAACTAATGCTCTGCAGCTTTCATGGAAGCCATGAATAGTATGTTGCACCCTTATCTTGATGATTTCGTCGTAGTATTTATTGACGACATCTTGATTTATTCCAAAACGGAAGAGGACCATGCTCAACATTTGAGGTTGGTGCTCGAGACCTTGAGAGTGAACCAATTCTATGCCAAATTGAAGAAATGTGAATTGGATTTACGAGTTGGGTTTCGGGCCATGTAATCAATCAAGAGGGCATTTCTGTCGATCCAAGTAAGATTTCAACAGTGGTGGAATGGAAGAGACCAACCAATGTAAAAGAAGTGAGGAGTTTTCTGGGTTTGGCTGGTTACTACCGGCGTTTCGTGGAGGGTTTCTCTACCATTGCTAGACCAATGTCTCAGTTGACACAGAAAGGTGTCAAGTTTCAGTGGACGGATGCGTGTGAACGAAGCTTCTGTACTTTGAAGGATAGATTGGTGACCGCCCCAATTCTCACCCTTCCAGAACCAGGGAAGCGGTTCACTATTTATTCAGATGCGTCTAGAGTTGGGCTGGGTTGTGTACTTATGCAGGATGGTAAGGTGATTGCCTATGCGTCTCGGCAGCTGAAGAAACATGAACAGAACTATCCTACTCATGACCTAGAGCTTTGCAGTGAGTGCGGCTTTAAAGATCCGCGCCATTATTTGTATGGCGAATCTTGTGACATTTTCACCGATCACAAGAGTCCAAATACATCTTTACCCGTAAAGATTTAAACTCGAGGCGGAGGAGATGGTTGGAGTTGATAAAGGACTATGATCTCACCATTCAAGATCATCCGGCAAGGCAAATGTTGTAGCCGATGCCCGAGTCGCAAGGCGACACCTCCTACCCTCGCTTGTCTCATCGCTGATTTTGAGCGTATGGATATATCTTTTGCTTTGCGGTACCGCCGAGACCGAGACCCGTTTGCTTCTTGAGTCACCATTCCGAGCAGTACAGGAAGCACAACAAAGATGATCAAATGCTCCAGCGTGTGAGGAAGCGCTAGATGAAGGCAAGCAAGGCCATTTTGGTATAGATGATTCGGTACTTTGCGATTTAAAGGTCGCCTTTGTGTGCCACAGAGGCACAGATTAAAGATGAGATTCTAAAGGAAGCCCACCGTATTCGTATATCGTACATCCAGTGAGACCAAAATGTACAAAGATTTGAAGAAGAATTTCTGTGGAAGAGAATGAAAGTCGATATTGCGCAGTATGTGGCCTCGTGTGGGATCTGCCAATGTTAAGGCTGAACATAGCGGCCGGCAGGATTGTTGCAACCTTTAGAGGTTCGGTGTGGCCATGGGATGACATCTCCATGGATTTTGTGGTTGGTTTACCTCGCACTCAGCGAGGAAGGATGCTATATGGGTGATAGTGGATCGGTTCATGAAGTCGCACATTTCATTCCTATTCGAACCACCATTCTGCGAGCGATTTGGCTCCACTTTATGTGCGAGAGATAGTACGGTTGCACGGGTGCCAAAGACTATTGTTTCCGGCAGAGATGCCAAATTTGTTTCCAAGTTTTGGGAGAGTTTGCAGAGTGCTTTGGGCACGCAACTCCGTCTTAATCTTGCATTCCACCCTCGCAGCGTGATGGTCGATCCGAGCGCATAATTCAAACCTTAGAAGATATGCTCAGTGTTGTGTTTTATCTGGAAGGGTGGTTGGGAAGATCACCCGCTTTGGCGAGTTCGCCTATAATAATAGTTATCACTCCAGATTCGAGCCGCACCATTTGAAGTCCTTTATGGCGGAAATGCAGATCTCGTTGTGTTGGGATGCGGTGGGAGAGGACAGTTTGGGTCCGAATGGGTTCAAGAGCTGTGGCTAGAGTGGCCGGTTAGAAGGAACTTGTTAGCTGCTCGAGCCGACAGAAAAGCTACGCAGATGTCGAGGCGAGAATTGGAGTTCAATGTGGGTGACGAGGTCCTTCGAGTATCGCCTACCAAAGGCGTAGTACGTTTGGTACTAAAGGAAAGCTTAGCCCAAGGTACATCGGACCGTTTCGGCCATGGCAAGAGTTGGAAATTTGGCTTACCGCTTGGATCTTCCGAGTCTATGAGAGGGATTCATAATGTGTTTCATGTGTCCATGTTGAGGAAGTTCTTATTTGACCTCGAGCATGCAATTCCAATGGAGCCATTGAGCATTGAACAGGACCTTACTTTTGAGTCCCGACCAGTAAAATTCTCGACAAATCGAGAGCGGTTTTGAGGAATAAAACCTCAAGTATGTCAAGATTCTTTGGTCTCATCAATCGGAGAAAGAAGCCACTTGGGAATCGGAATCTCGCATGCGCGAGCATTATCCGAACCTATTTGTTCTTGGTGCGTATTAAATTTTGTTTTCAATTCCTTAGACTTCGCTCTTGTGTCCGTGGCGTGAGTAGAATTCGGGTCGATTCGATTAAGGGGGTAGAATGTCATACCTGCTTTTAGTCGGGAAGAAAGAATTTAATCGGAAACTCCGAAAGCTTAAAACTCTCGCTGGAGTTGTTTAGGTCGTGGGCCTCGGGAAGCCTTCCCAACCCTTGGCCGCCATGGGCCTAGGCCCATGCGCCTCCCCTCTAAACCCTAATCAGCCCCTTTTCCTTCCCCTTGGCCGAACCCCTCTTTTCCCCTTTGGCCGCCATCCTCCCATCCTCCTCTCTTCCCCTCATGCCCTGCCCCTAGGAGTCGCCCCAACCTCCATTGGTGCTGCTCCTGCTGGTTTGCCTCCCAATCTTCCTTCGACCTTCTCCGCTGCCGGTTGGCGCAAGGAGTGGAGGAGGACAGCAGCTCGCTTGGGGCAAAAGAGGTGAAAAGGAGGAAGAGCTTCTTCGCCAGGATCCTTCCACCTACTCCTGGTTGCAGCAAGGGTAACGATGCGATCCTCGTGGTTTGATTGTTGTTAGAAGAGTTTTGGTTACGTTTTTGTTTAGGCAGAACTGCTGAATTTAGAAGCTGTTTCTGTCCAGTTCGTTGTAAAGGGTGTTTCGGTTATTTTCAGGCAGAATCTGAAGGTTCGGTCTCCTAGAGATATCTAGGTCTTGTTCTTACGTTTCAGTGGCCCGAGTTCACTCAAATCCGAGGTCCGAGTCAAAAGTTATGATAGAATTAGTCTTGACTGTCCAGAATCCTGACGAGATTCTGCAGTCAATTTGTAAATTGTATAAGAAATTGTTATTCACAGATTTTGAACTTGGTGTCTCCTAGAAAATTGAAGTATCCCTGTCAGGTTTAGATGGCCACTGAGTTTACTTGATTCCGAGTTCTGGGTCAAAAGATATGTCTGTTTTATCAGTCGCTGCCAGAAACCTGACGTGATTAATCTGTCTGTATATTTTCTATGTTATGATAGAGAAGTTGGAAGAATCTGAAAGTTCACCCAACTAGGTTATTGTAGGTAATTCGATAACCTTTTCAGATTGGTAAAGAACGCTCAATTCGGAGTTGTAACATAGAAGTTATGATCAACTGAATATTTCTGCTGAATTTTGGTAGGCTGAATCTGTGCTGAATGTTCAAACAATTATTAGCCTATTAATTTGACCAAATTGGTTTGTCGCGTCAACTAGAGTTTTGTAGTTAGACCAGTTAAGAATCTACAGAAATTGGGTTTGCTATTTTTCGACTTCCAGGCTGTGAGTTATGTTAGTCCCGTGTTGCTGTCCAGGATTTTCTTATTGGACAGACTCCGCTGTTTTTCAGTCTATGCGATATAGGATTTAATTGACTCTAATAGAAGCAAAATAGAACACCGACTAGTTGAGCTGGGTATCATGTATACTTATTAAGTTATTTCGTTGGTTTAGGCGCGAAACTTGGGTATAAGAGCGCCTTCGTTGCGGATAACGCCGCAATGAAGGCAAGTACCATGTTTATTTGGATGTTTGTGCATTGTGGTTTTTAGCATGAGTTGTTTTGGTAACTTGTGAGACATGTGAAGTGACTTATTCATGCCTTGTTCAATACATTGAGTTCATGAATAGAAGTGATGTTATGGTATATTTCATTTAATTGTTGCATGCATTCATTGACATTTGACGTCCACGGGAGTGGATGAGAACCACCATCAATTCCAAGATGGTTGGATAAGACCCATTAATTCCAATATGGGCAATGTTGGACACCGTATGAAACGTTCTTCATACGGAAGTGGATCCCGCATTTTTGTTAAGATGCGGGCTTGAGTGATCACCGACGGTGTTCACGGCTATACCTGATATCTGCGTGTGTGCAGTCCATTCCTTGATTTGAGCATTCATATCATGTATTCATAAGAAATCCAATGTGTTATGATCGAACCCAATGATGTTATGTTTGATCTTCAATGAATGAATGTTTTTCTTAATCATTGTACTTGCTGAGTCATGGACTCACTCTTGCTTTGTTTGTTTATTTCTAGGTGATCGTTGATGAAGTTCACTTGGGAGGGAGTAGATGAGCACTACTCGAATAATGCACTTCACATTAGACTCATTGCTATAAGAAATAATGATTCTTTTTTGTCATCTTTTGGTTTGTAATAAATAAATTTAGTCATGGATGGTACCCTTATGATCAATGAGAACATAGATGAGAACTTTAAGTCATATGGTTATTTGTTATCTTAGCTCATTATCGTTGATTCATGTTTAGACCTTAGAATTGGATTTCATGACTAGTTTTTGATTACTTGTGTGTTTTGTTGTGTGGAACCTCCAGTATCCTCGTATACAAAGGAGGTTCTGCGAAATTTAGTTTTTCAAATTAGGTAGTTGCATTCCGTGCTCGTCTTGAGTTGGGGTGTTACTGATTGGTATCGAGCGGGCTTTAGGTCCGTGGTTAAAATAAAATTATTAAATTGACACACTCGTGCCGATGAGGTTGGGTTGGGCAATTCGTTGTTTCCGCAATTTTCTTGTTGTTATGATTTTTTGTTGTGCAAGCGTTGTTCGATTTGGTCTTCGTTCGCTGTGTTGTCCTTAGATGGCGAGAGGTAGAGGCCGTGGCGCCCGCCGATCCGTGGTCGCGGCCGTGGACGTGGTCCGTTGTTTACGCAACGCCCGCAGTAAGAGGCCGGTGGGGTTAATGAGGAGGTTGCCTCACCGCTCAACCACCGTGGAAGCTCAAGCTGCGCGCGCACGATGCTTAGGCGGTGTCGGCGATTATTCGAATCTTCAAAGGGAGAACGAGCAGCTCGGCGGCAGTGCGAGCGGCTTATCCTCGCCGCTCCTGTTGCTCTCTGCGATCGCCGTGGATCTGCTTTGTTCGCCATGGCGAGTCCGCATTGTTGCCGCGATTCCACCGAGACTAGGATGAGTCTTCGTGAGTGGATGACGCTTGGTTGAACACGTTTGATGGGGCGGTACCCGATTCGAGGCAGATTGGCTCCGTACATGGAGCGTCGATTCGAGGCATTGGAGATGAACTCGGCGCAAAGGGTTCGTTTGTGGCCTTTCAAGCAAGGGTCAAGCCGATATCCGTGGGAAGGGGTTCATGCGCTAGGACCCCAGCGCGAGGACCGCCATTTGGGAAGTTTTTGTGGCACGATTGAGCCAAGTACTATCCGGATTCTTTTATTGAGAGGATGGAGCGGTCATTGCTAGTGTTGACTCAAGGCAATAGGTCGATGTCGAGTGCGAGATGGAGTTCAACAACTGCACGCTTTGTACCAGTGTGGCTGATGACTTGGAGAAGGCCAAGAGGTTTCGCGGGTCTCCTTGAGTATCGTCGATCTTGGGAGCCTCGGTTTTGCGTGATTTCACACTTGTGGTTGAGCGAGCTAGAGGATAGAGCAGAGAGAGAATTCTCCTTCGCAGAGGATCGGTGGTGGCACTACTACATTGGTGGTTACGGTGGTGGCGAGAAGAGGAGTTTTGGTGGTGGAGGTGGGTCCTCTCGGCCTACTTCCAAGAGGTTTCAGGAGCCGCCCATCTCGTCCGGCTCGCGAGGCGATCTTTTCTTGGCGCCACGTTTTCTTCTTCCACACCTCGATGCGCCATTCAGTCAAGGTATGAAATGTTTTAAGTGTGGAGAGGGCATCGTGCGTCGAATGTTCTTTCGAGAGGACTTGTCATCGGTGTGGTCGAGAGGCCACAAGCTTTTGTTTGTGCGAGAATCGGCAAGTATCATCAAGTGGAAGCGATTCAGCCGTCGTCCTCTAGTACTCCTGAGCTCGATTCGGACACTGTTGCACCTTTGTGCCTCAGTTCTCACCAGATGGGTTCCACCGGCGGTTCAGCTCTGCGCCTCGACCAGGGTTCTTACGGAACTCTGCTCCATCGCTCGCCTCGTTCTCACTGCTGCAGTTCTGCCCCTCCTCTCAGTGTTGGTGCGTCCTCTGCTCCGGCACCTTTGGGAGTCACGCCATGCCCACCCACGCACCGTGGGCATACGATGTGGTGACAGTACTTTATTAGTTGATTCACATGAGGCTTTCGTGCCATTTGATTCAGGGGCTACTTATTCTTTTGTGTCCTTAGATTTTGTTAAAAGGGCGGGTTTGAGTGTGCAATCTATTTCAACTGTGGTGGTCGGCCTCCAGGAGGTCTTATTTCTAGCTCTGATTTGTCTGGCTGTACTATCACTATAGAAGATGAAAATTTCATTGCCAATCTCATGGTGATTCAGTTATCACCTTTTGATGTTATCTTGGGTATGGATTGGCTATTCTTTTACCGTGCCAAGATTTGTTGTTTTTGGAAGACGGTGACTTTGCAGGCTCCGTCGGGAGAGGAACTAGTGTTTCAGGGCAGTGCGCCGTTTGATTCCCTGTGTGTGTTGGCTAGTCTGTTTCCTAGTCGTCGAGCCTTGAACATTGGGTTGCTTTGGTCTCTTAGCGAGAAGTCTGAATCTCCACTTCGTATTGAAGATATTCTGGTGGTGAATGAATTTCCTGACGTGTTTCCTGTGGAGCTTCCTGGTATGCCTCCAGAACGTGAAGTGGAATTCCGGATAGATCTTGTTCCGGGAACCCGACCTATTTCGATGTCTCCATACCGTTTGGCACGACCATTCCAGGAGGAGTTGAAAAAGCAACTGGATGATTTGCTATCCAAAGGTATGATTCGGCGTAGTGTATCGCCGTGGGGAGCTCCTGTTCTGTTCACTAAGAAGAAGGACGGTAGTTGGCGTATGTGTGTGGACTAGGGCTCTTAATCAAGCAATCTGTAAAGAATAAATATCCGTTGCCCGTATTGAAGATCTCTTTGATCGATTGAAGGGGCTAAAATATTTTCCAAGATTGACCTTCATCGAGTTATAATCGATTCGAGTTCATGAGCAAGATATTGAGAAGACGACTTTCTCTACAAGGTATGGTCATTATGAGTATAAGGTTATGTCATTTGGACTAACTAATGCTCCTGCAGTTTTCATGGAAGCCATGAATAGTATGTTGCACCCTTATCTTGATGATTTCGTCGTAGTATTTATTGACGACATCTTGATTTATTCCAAAGCGGAAGAGGACCATGCTCAACATTTGAGGTTGGTACTGGAGACCTTGAGAGTGAACCAATTCTATGCCAAATTGAAGAAATGTGAATTCGGATTTACGAAGTTGGGTTTGGCCATGTAATCAATCAAGAGGGCATTTACCGATCCAAGTAAGATTTCAACGGTGGTGGAATGGAAGAGACCAACCAATGTAAAAGAAGTGAGGAGTTTTCTGGTTTGGTGGTTACTCTAGGCGTTTCGTGGAGGGTTTCTCTACCATTGCTAGACCAATGTCTCAGTTGACACAGAAAGGTGTCAAGTTTCAGTGGACGGATGCGTGTGAACGAAGCTTCTGTACTTTGAAGGATAGATTGGTGACCGCCCCAATTCTCACCCTTCCGAGAACTGTGGAAGCGGTTCACTATTTATTCGATGCGTCTAGAGTTGGGTGGGTTGTGTACTTATGCAGGATGGTAAGGTGATTGCCTATGCGTCTCGGCGGTGAAGAAACATGAACAGAACTATCCTACTCATGACCTAGAGCTTGCAGCGAGAGTTACTGGCTTTAAAGATCTGGCGCCATTATTTGTATGGCGAATCTTGTGACATTTTCACTGATCACAAGAGTCTGAAATACATCTTTACCCAGAAAGATTTAAACCTGAGGCAGAGGAGATGGTTGGAGTTGATAAAGGACTATGATCTCACCATTCAGTATCATCCGGCAAGGCAAATGTTGTAGCCGATGCCCCGAGTCGCAAGGCGACACCTCCTACCCTCGATTGTCTCATCGCTGATTTTGAGCGTATGGATATATCTTTTGCTTTATGGTACCGCGAGACCGAGACCCGCTTGCTTCTTGAGTCGACCATTCCGAACAGTGCGGAAGCACAACAAAGCATGATCAAATGCTCCAGCGTGAGGAAGCGCCTAGATGAAGGCAAGCAAGGCCATTTTGGTATAGATGATTCTGGTACTTTGCGATTTAAAGGTCGCCTTTGTGTGCCACAGGAGGCACAGATTAAAGATGAGATTCTAAAGGAAGCCCACCGTACCCCGTATACTGTACATCCAGGTGAGACCAAAATGTACAAAGATTTGAAGAAGAATTTCTGGTGGAAGAGAATGAAAGTCGATATTGCGCAGTATGTGGCCTCGTGTGGGATCTGCCCGGTGGTTAAGGGTGAACATAGCGGCCGGCAGGATTGTTGCAACCTTTAGAGGTTCCGGTGTGGCCATGGGATGACATCTCCATGGATTTTGTGGTTGGTTTACCTCGCACTCAGCGAGGGAAGGATGCTATATGGGTGATAGTGGATCGGTTCAGTAAGTCTGCACATTTCATTCCTATTCGAACCACCAATTTGCGGCGATTTGGCTCCACTTTATGTGCGAGAGATAGTACGGTTGCACGGGTGCCAAAGACTATTGTTTCCACCGAGATGCCAAATTTGTTTCCAAGTTTTGGGAGAGTTTGCAGAGTGCTTTGGGCACGCAACTCCGTCTTAGTATCTTGCATTCCACCCTCGCATGCGGATGGTCACCGAGCGTACAATTCAAACCTTAGAAGATATGCTCAGTGTTGTGTTTTATCCTGGAAGGGTGGTTGGGAAGATCACTGCTTTGGCAGAGTTCGCCTATAATAATAGTTATCACTCCAAGATTCGAGTGCACCATTTGAAGTCCTTTATGGCGGAAATGCAGATCTCCGTTGTGTTGGGATGCAGTGGGAGAGAGGACAGCTTTGGGTCGAGAATGGGTTCAGAAAGCTGTGGCTAGAGTGGCCGGGTTAGAAGGAACTTGTTAGCTGCTCGAGCCGGCGAAAAGCTACGCAGATGTCGAGGCGAGAATTGGAGTTCAATGTGGGTGACGAGGTCCTTCTGAGAGTATCGCCTACCAAAGGCGTAGTACGTTTCGGTACTAAAGGAAAGCTTAGCCCAAGGTACATCGGACCGTTTCCAGTTGTGGCAAGAGTTGGAAATTTGGCTTACCGTTTGGATCTTCCAGAGTCTATGAGAGGGATTCATAATGTGTTTCATGTGTCCATGTTGAGGAAGTTCTTATTTGACCCTGAGCATGCAATTCCAATGGAGCCATTGAGCATTGAACAGGACCTTACTTTTGAGTCCCGACCAGTAAAAATTCTGGACAAATCAGAGCGGGTTTTGAGGAATAAAACCCTGAAGTATGTCAAGATTCTTTGGTCTCATCAATCGGAGAAAGAAGCCACTTGGGAACTGGAATCTCGCATGAGCGAGCATTATCCGCACCTATTTGTTGCCGGGTACGTATTAAATTTTGTTTTCAATTCCTTAGACTTACGCTCTTGTGTCCGTGGCGTGAGTAGAATTCGGGTCGAATTGATTAAGGGGTAGAATGTCATACCTGTTTTTAGTCGGGAAGAAAGAATTTAATCGGAAACTCCGAAAGCTTAAAACTCTCGGTTTGGAGTTGTTTAGGTCGTGGGCCTCGGGAAGCCTTCCCAACCCTTGGCCGCCATGGGCCTAGGCCCATGCCCCTCCCCTCTAAACCCTAATCAGCCCCTTTTCCTTCCCCTTGGCCGAACCCCTCTTTTCCCTTTGGCCGCCATCCTCCCATCCTCCTCTCTTCCCCCTCATGCCCTGCCCCTAGGAGTCGCCCCCAACCTCCATTGGTGCTGCTCCCTGCTGGTTTGCCTCCCCAATCTTCCTTCGGACCTTCTCCCGCTGCCGGTTGCGCAAGGAGTGGAGGAGGACAGCAGCTCGCGCAGGGCAAAAGAGGTGAAAAGGAGGAAGAGCTTCTTCGCCAAGGATCCTTCCACCTACTCCCTGGTTGCAGCAAGGGTAACGATGCCGATCCTCGTGGTTTGATTGTTGTTAGAAGAGTTTTGGTTACGTTTTTGTTTAGGCAGAACTGCTGAATTTAGAAGCTGTTTCTGTCCAGTTCGTTGTAAAGGGTGTTTCGGTTATTTTCAGGCAGAATCTGAAGGTTCGGTCTCCTAGAGATATCTAGGTCTTGTTCTTACGTTTCAGTGGCCGCTGAGTTCACTCAAATCCGAGGTCCGAGTCAAAAGTTATGATAGAATTAGTCTTGACTATCCAGAATCCTGACGAGATTCTGCAGTCAATTTGTAAATTGTATAAGAAATTGTTATTCACAGATTTTGAACTTGGTGTCTCCTAGAAAATTGAAGTATCCCCTGTCAGGTTTAGATGGCCACTGAGTTTACTTGATTCCGAGTTCTGGGTCAAAAGATATGTCTGTTTTATCAGTCGCTGCCAGAAACCTGACGTGATTAATCTGTCTGTATATTTTCTATGTTATGATAGAGAAGTTGGAAGAATCTGAAAGTTCACCCAACTAGGTTATTGTAGGTAATTCGATAACCTTTTCAGATTGGTAAAGAACGCTCAATTCGGAGTTGTAACATAGAAGTTATGATCAACTGAATATTTCTGCTGAATTTTGGTAGGCTGAATCTGTGCTGAATGTTCAAACAATTATTAGCCTATTAATTTGACCAAATTGGTTTGTCGCGTCAACTAGAGTTTTGTAGTTAGACCAGTTAAGAATCTACAGAAATTGGGTTTGCTATTTTTCGACTTCCAGGCTGTGAGTTATGTTAGTCCCCGTGTTGCTGTCCAGGATTTTCTTATTGGACAGACTCCGCTGTTTTTCAGTCTATGCGATATAGGATTTAATTGACTCCTAATAGAAGCAAAATAGAACACCGACTAGTTGAGCTGGGTATCATGTATACTTATTAAGTTATTTCGTTGGTTTAGGCGGCGAAACTTCGTATAAGAGCGCGCCGTTGCGGATAACGCCGCAACGCGGAAGGCAAGTACCATGTTTATTTGGATGTTTGTGCATTGTGGTTTTTAGCATGAGTTGTTTTGGTAACTTGTGAGACATGTGAAGTGACTTATTCATGCCTTGTTCAATACATTGAGTTCATGAATAGAAGTGATGTTATGGTATATTTCATTTAATTGTTGCATGCATTCATTGACATTTGACGTCCACGGGAGTGGATGAGAACCACCATCAATTCCAAGATGGTTGGATAAGACCCATTAATTCCAATATGGGCAATGTTGGACACCCGTATGAAACGTTCTTCATACGGGAAGTGGATCCCCGCATTTTTGTTAAGATGCGGGCTTGAGTGATCACCGACGGGTGTTCACTGGCTATACCGGTATACGCGTGTGTGCAGTCCATTCCTTGATTTGAGCATTCATATCATGTATTCATAAGAAATCCAATGTGTTATGATCGAACCCAATGATGTTATGTTTGATCTTCAATGAATGAATGTTTTTCTTAATCATTGTACTTGCTGAGTCATGGACTCACTCTTGCTTTGTTTGTTTATTTCTAGGTGATCGTTGATGAATTTCACTTGGGAGGGAGTAGATGAGCACTACTCGAATAATGCACTTCACATTAGACTCATTGCTATAAGAAATAATGATTCTTTTTTGTCATCTTTTGGTTTGTAATAAATAAATTTAGTCATGGATGGTACCCTTATGATCAATGAGAACATAGATGAGAACTTTAAGTCATATGGTTATTTGTTATCTTAGCTCATTATCGTTGATTCATGTTTAGACCTTAGAATTGGATTTCATGACTAGTTTTTGATTACTTGTGTGTTTTGTTGTGTGGAACCTCCAGTATCCTCGTATACAAAGGAGGTTCTGCCGAAATTTAGTTTTTCAGCTTAGGGTAGTTGCATTCCAGGCTCGTGCTGAGTTGGGGTGTTACAGATTGGGGACCTCCTCCACTCCCGTGGAGGTGTCTGATCACCATGATCATCTTCTCATATGCAATAATGCTTATGAATGCACAATTATTTATAGATTCAATATTACCATTATCCAACATTCTCATATCCATCAATACGAATAAAATCATGACCATTCACATTGCTTGCAATTCAATAAAGTAAATGCACAAACAATGTAATGACAATGAGTGGTAAAGAATATAGTGATCAACCAATGAACATTGTCTACCATGCACTTGCCTTTTTGTCCCTGTGAAGTTGGATAGCGAAGCGGCGGCAAAGCACAAGTGACCACACTCTCAGGACAAACAATTCAAAACACATCTCAAAATCATAACATCACAGCACTGACACTTTATTCTAATCGTCAACGCACTTCTATGCCAAACCGACCTATTTAACCCAAAACTACCAACCACACTACCCCTAGTAGTAAAATGGCTCTAAGTTATTCATCCAAACTTCAAATTCCACCATCCAAGACTTTCTGGAATCCCCACAAAAAACTTATAATTTCCTAGTTATGATGAACCTCTCATTCTATCGTTTTCTACCTCGTTTCTTTACCCGAAGACAGTTCTAGAATCTGTTAGAACAGTCTATTTCATAATTTTATATCTTTAATTCCAAAACTTGAAAAATATATGAACTACACTAGTTCTAGAAACTACACAAAATTTTCAACATTATTCAAGTTGTCACCATAATTTAATTTTACCATCTACTAAATGAAACCGACCCTTCTTCATGATGTCTGCCAGCTACATCCAAAATTTGGACAGCAATCTTCTGAAGACCGTATATTTTTGCTCGCTACTCCGATTCTAGTGTTCCAGACTTTTCTGGAAAGATAACGAGATTATCTAACCTTTCTATAATTAGACTGACCTCTGAATCCGATTCTAAATATCCCTAATCACCCCCACAATGTTATGCATCTAACCTTAACGAACTAGGGTAGATTGAAAACTAACTCTCCCTAATCAAAACAACCTACAAAATTAACAGCGACTAAACCATGGCAATACCTAGGGATTATAAGGGATTACCCTTGAACATCACAACGTCGATCACAAAACCCCACGAATTTCCTCTCTTTTCCTTCCTCCCCTTTTTGCTCCTTCCTCCTTCCCTTCTTTTTCTTCTCCTTCCTTGCTTTGCTTCCCTTGCTTCCTGGCCCTCTTTCTTTTCCTTTCCTCGGCAGCACACACGTATGCAACATAGGGCATCAGCCACATGCAAGTCTAGCGCTAGCAGCAGCATGCATCGACACATGCATGCATGAATGGTTAGGCAGCACAGCATGCAGGGCTGGGCAGCTCAATTTGATGACAGGCAGGTAGCAGCAGTAGTAGGGGTAGCACAAGGAGGTGCACGAGAAAATAGGGCAAGGTTGGCTAGGGTTTTGGGGAGGTCGCCCCTCTCCCTAGCTCCTCTTAGCCCCTTCTTGTGCCAAGGAAAACCGGGGCCTTTGGCCCAAGTTCTATTTCCCCATCCAAAATTCTAAAATTACCTCTTTAGTTCTATTTAATTTCTATTTTTAGTTCATTTAATTCTCCAATGTTAGACTAGATATTACATTCTACCCCCCCTAAACAGAATTCGACATCAAATTCTACTCGCCAATCTATTCGCAAGAACACCGACTGAGATTAAACAACATATAACACGTATCCAATGTGAACAACTCTGAATATTGTTCGCGTGTGTGAGTCTTCAACTCCCACGTCAATTCCCTCTCGGATTGATGCGACTCCAACAAATTGGCATACTAGAACACCTTATGCATCAACACCCTCTTCGACTCGCTAGGTACATGTACTAGACGGGATTTGAAGGTGAGGTCTTGCTCGACGGTCCTACTGATATGCCAACCTCCAAATCCCCGCAACTACCGGAAACGATCCAATATACCTTGGGCTATCCTTCCATTTGGTACCAAAGCATACAACCTGTACATAACACGCAGACTCTTGTTTCATATCTCAATCAATCACTTCACCTTAACAAGGAGCACCTCCTTTAACTAGGGATGCACAAAAAAAAACTAGCCTTAAACTAACCCTCTTAGGAAAAGAACCCAACTAAGGGCAAGGGATTCACAATGAAACTAACTCATTATCAATTCCCCTCCAAAAGAGTCCAATCCAAAATCGAGGTATTCACCATAAAACCTTCCCTCTTTCATTGTAGGCAGTTTGTAAATAAACACCACATAAACTAAAAGCGAAATCACTCGAATATCCAAATTAACCATTTTCTTTCTTTTTCTTAACCGGAAAGAACCACGCATACCAACAAGAACCAACTCAATTTGCAATTGACACCCCGTCATAAACACAAGTCAAATAACAATCAAAACAATATTTCACTACCCGAGAACACCCCCTTTTTCTTAATCTTTCTTTTAAGAATTTCACTTTCTCTTAAACCATGTGATTCCAAATCATCGCATAACACACTAACTCATTCCTTTTAAATTGGCAACCTCAAAGCTATGCTCAAACCGAACACAAAATCTACACCTATGTAGAAAGACTTCCAATCCACAATAACATACTCTAGCCAACTGCTCTATCAAAGGAAATTCTTTAACAAATAATTCCCAACGCACTTCAATATAGATTTCACCCACAATCACATCTCCTCAATCATTTATGGATAATCAACTTGAAATTCATAGCACACGCTCATTTACTACGGCCAAAGGATTCCATCAAAACCATCACACTGTCCGGAATTCACTTTTATTCTACTACTTCTACAAATAATCATCGAGCAACCAAGGTTCTAGCATAAAATACAAGCCCAATTTCTACATCCAAGACTCCTACAATAAACTTTTGGTATAATGGAGAGAAATCCTCGGTTCGATGACTAAAATTCTCATAATCCAAACAATATCCTCAATCATTAATATCAGATTCCTTACTAATCAAGTAATCGCCCAAAATGATTAACTTCAACAATCTTGGACCCTCACTAAACCACATCATTTAATTTCACCTACATGACCCCAATATACACATTCACAATACCCTAACTAATTGACCAAGATTCAAACTTTTGATAATTCCAATATTCCACAACATGAACAAAGGTTCTTGGATTACAATTCACCATAGGTTCTACTAGTTGTAACAATATAATCAGTTTTGCTCCAATGACAACCATTCATTTTAAGTCAATTTCCCTCCAAAAATTGTATCATAAAGTCAATTGATCCTCCAATGCACCTCCAATAACTTAGTACCCAAAGCTTCACAAAATCACCTACTTGACCACTACTACCCAGTTGTCACTATACACTTCGAAAGATTTTGTAAAACAAACCGATTATTCCTTTATCAAAAGAAGATGCAAATAAAAATAATTTTCAGCACACAGAAAAAATTTACTACTTGCAGTAAACACAAGACCAAGAAAAATAGTGAAATAGCAATGGTCTCAGAAAAACAAAAGACGAGACAACAGTTGAGGGGACAAGCCCCACAAGAAGAGAATATCAAACTTCTACCAATAAGAATAAACATTGCTATTGGAACTTGAGAAATTTCTATGCGACAAAAACAGAAAAGTTAACCATACTTAATAAGTTGCAAGTTACAAAGCTTAACTCCAATCTCAAATACTTGTACTACACTATTTCCTTTAACAATGAAAATAATTTTTTTGATTACAACATTACTTTGCCAACACAAACAAAAAGGGCTTTTATGACCAAATCACATGAATCACTTAAGAACCAAGGGAACTTTCCAACACGTCACTATACTCAGCCCAATTTCAGCTGCTACAAAAACTATGAACTCCAAAAGATCACAAATGCAAAACTCAATACATTTTTATTTAAACGATATCACAAAATTAAGGCAATCAATTTTTTCTTTCTAAAAGAATCAACACCGCCCTCATAACCCTTTACTTACAATCTTACTAACAACGAAATAATACACTCTTAGAAAGATTCAACATATCTTACTATCGCATCAATAGTTTTTTTTTTCCAAAAAAACACAATAAAATTCTTCATAACATTTTCTATTACCTCAATAAGATCGCAACAACTTGTTCTAGAGAAAACCTAGTGCACAAACCACAACATTGAAAAAAACTCTTTTAACTAGGCCATACTTGCATAGGACAATTTCGCAAGACACACTAATATAGATCAGTTATTAAATTCATCTATTCAACTATTAGTGATGGTCAACTCCAAACTTTAGCGTACACTAATTGCACTCTAGATATTATCATTAACAATTGACTATTATATTAATCATGTAGGCAATTATGGCCCTGCTTGTATTTGCAATCGCATAAATCTTTATAAACACAGATTCAACATTCCATCTTATGTTTAGAAATTAGGACAAAATATTATTAAAGATTTAATAATATAATCTCCTATAAAACAAGGTATTACAAAGCAATACATCAACATTCATCTAGTCCTTTATAGATGTTTCAACAATTTTAGTATATCAAGAATTATGTAAATCTAGCATTTATATATGATCATCAAATAGCCGGATAGTAGATAAATTTAATATTAATATCAACTAAGGCAATATCCTAACACCTCTTTAACCTAACCATCCTGAACGGTGAGGTTAAACCAAAGAGACCAATTAATCAAATTTATTTCACAAGTTTCGCAAATTAATAATCCTAATGATTAATCTAGTTCATCAATGGTCGACACTTCTCAACAACCCTATTGATTCCAATTACGAATAGATATACTCTTAATCACAATTCATCGACAACTATGACAAGGCAACAATAGATTAATCAACTATACTACCAAGGACATCGCTTAAGATTAATTATACATCACGCTACTAACACATACCTTATCAACTAAGTTTTATGAATATACCCTCATCTAGGCATAACAAGACATTACAAAAAAAAGGTTTTAACAATTTCTTTCATAAAAAAGAGGCATTAAACTTCAATGTTCAAATTACTCCAAAATAAATGCATGGGGCAGTTAAAGTACTCGCAAAAGAAAACTTCCATTAACTAGAGTACCAAACGATTAATCGAATCATGTTTCCCAATAAGAAAGGCGGAACTCCCCAATAAAAGATCAACCTTGTAAATCAACCACGTTTACAAGCAAAGAAACAACTCGTCAATGAGAGAACAAATGATTGCTTTATGGAACGAA
Source organism: Ampelocalamus luodianensis (assembly GCA_036346255.1). Classification (NCBI taxonomy): domain Eukaryota; kingdom Viridiplantae; phylum Streptophyta; class Magnoliopsida; order Poales; family Poaceae; genus Ampelocalamus; species Ampelocalamus luodianensis. The sequence continues at coordinate 8,497,270 of CM070635.1, read as the reverse complement.
TAAATACCAATGAAAACCCACCAACCGCATTGTCACCGCTATCCAAGAAAGTTCATCAACCACAAGAAACTACAATCGAAAACCAAATGCAAACTCAAGGAAGACAACAACTTCCCAAATAACTCATCCCTAACCTCAGAACTAAATTACGAGAGAAAACCCTTCATTATCCCCATACCACGAATGGTGGTACAACCTAGCCACGCCCATGGCCACAACCACGATCTCTACCTCTCTCATCGGCTATCAACCACAATCAATAAACACACAATAAGTGAAAGATCTATAATCAAGCATGAATCATCAATACACAAAATGGAAATGTAAATGCGATACTCATCCCATTCCCATCCTACTGTGCACTAGTGTGTCAAATTTTAAGTTAATTAACCATTAGCAATTTGTTGTTAATTTTACTAGTCCTAAAACAAGTTTTTAGCAATTTTAAGTTACCTAAGTTGTTAATCTATTCACCACGGACCTTAAGCCCGCTCTGATACTAACTAAACACCCTGTTCCAAAACGGAGCCCGAAATGTCACTAAACTAACCTAGCTATCAATTTTAAAAATAATTAATACTAAATTACAGCAAGTATATCAAAGATAAAACCCATCCACGGGTCACAATAACACAAAAATAACAATAAAGAAATCAAGGATAATTAATTCATAGGAAGCATGCCCAAAATAATAAACCAAGATCAACAGAAAACCAAAAGATCAAGTCTATTTAATGAATAACCAACTAAGACTAAGCAATAATATCCATTCCTTATTATAACTTAACACACTAATAAGTTGTCTCATGATCAATAGTTCTTGTAATTGAGTGAATGACGTGATTCCAAGTGTGTGCTAGCCCTTCCCATGAGCAACGTCGTCAACGGTCACCTAAAAACAACAATAGAGCAAGAGTGTGTCCACGACTCAACAAGCGCAATAATAAGCAATGAGCAATATTTAATCAATGGTAAACAATATCATCATCAATATCAATCATTTCTCTGTTCTTTATGCTCATAATCAATCATTTAATTCTCTTTTTATGCTGTGAATCCCTATGCTACATGTCCACATGCACTTCTCTTGAGTATACTGATATAGCATGAGTGAACACTCGCGACAGTGTTCACTCTCAAGCCCATCCTCCTCAAGGATCGGGGATGGCCTCCATTCCTATGGAATTGTGTGATCACCATGATCACCTTCTCATATGCAACGATACTTATGAATGCACAATTATTCATAGATTCATCAATATTAACATTATCCAACATTCTCATATCCATCAATACGAATAAAATCACGGCGATTCACACTCTTGTAATTAAATAAAGTAAAAGCACAAATAATGTAATGGTAATGAGTGGTAAAGAATACAGTGATCAACTAATGAACACTGTCTACCACGCACTTGCCTCTTTATCCCTATGAAATTGGATAGCGAAGCAGTGGCAAAGCACAAGAGACCACACTCTCTGGACAAATAATTCAAAACACATCTTAAAATCATAACATCACAACACCAACACTTTATTCTAACTTCAACACACTTCTACACCAAACAGACCCATTTAACCCAAAACTACCGGACACACTACCCGCTGTCCTAGTAGTAAAATGGGTCTAGCATATTCATCTAAACTTCAAATTCTACCATCCAAGACATTATGGAATCCCCACAAAAAAACTACAATTTCCTAGTTATGATGAACCTCTAATTATATCGTTTTCTACCCTATTTTGTTACCCGAATACCGTTCTAGAATCTGTCAGAACAGTATGTTTTATAATTTTATATCTTTAATTCTAAAACTTGAAAATATATGAACTACAACAGTTCTGAAAACTACACAAAAGTTTTTACATTATTCAAGTTGTCATCATAATTTAATTTTACCATCTACAAAATGAAACTGACCCTTCTTTAGGACGTCTGCCAGCTACATCCAAAATCTAGATAGCAACCTTCCCAAGACCGTATCTTTTCACTCGCTACTCCAGTTCTAGTGTTCTAGAGCTTCCAGGAAAGATAACGAGATTATCTAACTTTTATCTAATTAGACCGACCTTTGAATCCGATTCTAAATATCCCCAATCGCCCCTGCAAAGTTCTGCACCTAACCTTGACGAACTAGGGTAGATTAAAAACTTACTTCCCCCTAACCGAAACGACCTACAAAATTAACTACGACTCAACTATGACAATACCTAGGGATTATTAGGGATTACCCTTGATGATCACGACGTAGATCACGAAACCCTGCAAATTTCCTCTCTTTTCCTTCCTGCCATTTTTCCTCCTGCCTCCTTCCCTTCTCTTTCTTCTCCTTCCTTGTAACATCCCAATTTTCTAAGCTTTAAAAATCTTTTAGATGGTTAGTAGGGAGAAAATTCACCATTTGGTTTTGTTTGAATTTAATTCAAAGCTTAATATGGACTTTCAATATCAAAATCATTTAATATGATTAAAGTCAACATGAACAAGTGTCGAAACTATTTTATTTGGATTCTATGTGCTCAGATATATTTTCTAGAATTTGTTTTGAGTTTATTTGCTATTTTCTATTGATTTTTTGAGTTTCTCCTATTTTCTAAATTTGAAAACCTACTTAAAATCTCAAAAATCCTTTTGGGCCGAAACCCAGCCCAAACCTCCTTTGGCCCAACCCTCAGCCCAAGCCTTAGGACCTCCCTCAGTCCTCCCGTACGACCTCCCTTAATAAATCCGCGACGTATAGGACCTCTCTGAAGAGATCTCCACCGTCCAGGACCTCCCTCAATAAATCCACGCCGTCCAAGACCACCCTCATGAGATCCAAGCCATCCAAGACCAACCCCATGCGATCTGTGCCGCCCACGACCACCTCAGGAGATCTTAGCCATCCACGACCACCATCAATAGATCTCAGCCATCCACGACCACCCCCACGGGACCTACGCTGTTCAGGACCACCCACCGCTTCGTCGCCTTCGTGCCGCCTTCGTCTATGCGCGCGTGTCCACCTCGTCCGCCATTGCTGCCCTCGAGCTTCGTATGACAACAGAGCTTATCCAACTAACCCACCTCGACTTTTCACGTTGAATCTTATCTGTAATCTCTCCGCGTCCGTTCAGGTCAAAACCAAAATTCAAATTCGTTTGAATCTCCTTTTCCTCGTGCGTTCGTTTTGGACTCCGTTGAACCCCGCCGCCTACACGCCACCTCGTGCACACCCTCGGGCTATAAATAGTACCCGAAGGATCGCCAGATTCCCCGCATCCCAGATCCCCAATCCTCACCTCCTCTCGAGCTCCAGCGCTGCCACTACTTCAAGTTTAGGTTTTTGTCACCGCTGGCCTTTTCTTCGAATTGCGACGCCGTCGTCGCCGCCGCGTCATCATGGAGCACATCGCTGAGTCCGCCGTCGTAGCCTCTACCTCCAGAGCCCCTTCGCATTGCCAGAGCACCACCGGAGGTCTTGTCTGACAATAACCGTGGGACTTTGCACCCCTAGGTTCGCAATAACCCCCTCTATCCTTTGGTACCACCCACCGCTGGAGCCGTGCTGCCGTTCGCTGGTGTCGTACGAATCCAAGGCCCTGCCGTTGTCAAGTCGATGTGTCGTGCCACATGGCCGTCCACGTCCACGTCCACCTCAGCCTCCACGAGTGCGTGGCAGCCCGTGTGTTGCCGCATCAGCATCCACATGTGTGTGCGTGCCACCCAAGCCAGCCTCAGATCCAATCTCCTCGGTGAACCCAGTCCATGTGGACCGTGTCGATGACATGTGGTGTGAGACCCCGGTTTATTAAACTTGTAATACTTAACCTTCCACTGGTTCTAGTATCACAAATAGAATAATCCGCGTCTCGATGAATATGTGCCGCCCAGAATAAGCAGCACACATACATCAAATCAAAGCATGCATCAATTCCATACCATAGAATATAACAAGTCTACCAAAAGACATACATAATATAAGTTATTACATAACAGCCGACCGGCCAAATGACATAAGTATCAAATAAGTAACAGCGGAAGCAAAAGTTGCCATAAGATGGCTTGAACCAAAAGACGACCGGTTAGCCACATAACACCACAGGGCAACCGACCGGGCCGCCAAGCTAATCGCCCCTTAAACTGCCATAGCACAACTCACAAAAGTGAGGCCCATCGAACTCACTATCATCCTCTGCACAATACAAGCAATGCAGGTGAGTACAAAAATGTACTCGCAAGACTTATGAGTAACAAGCCTATACATAGCTACATGAAAGCTGTATTCAAAGGAATGCGGTTATATGGTTCTTTGGACGCACAAAGCAAGTTTTATTTGCAATATTGTAATAGGTTGAACAAGAGTTTGTAAAATCTGTTTTAAGCATTTAAATAACAATGAGTAAACATAAGTATCAAGTATCCACCTAGAAGTGACTTTCCCAAAAGCCACCACAACATAGCATGAATCCCTGATTCATACCACCCATAAATTTTTATTTTTTTAAAAAATATTGGAGTCTAACTCTTGAAAGACTTCCCCAAGCGTGTCCATAACCTAGGACTAGGCTATTCGAATAGTTTTAATCCTCGCAGGTGTACCAATGTACCCACACTTCGCATCGCCTTTTGCCAAGCTATTAAGCACACTTCCTTTGGTATGCCTACACGCTAAGTCCTACGAACCCTTTCCAATGGAATATGCTAATCAAGAGACACACGTATGGGGTTAATCCTTAGTGATCTGCTGACGAAATATGGATCACAAGGACCCATACGTGGAGCAAGAGACACCGCCGCAGATGGGTGCTCCTCCCCACAAACACGCCCATGTTGCATATAATTAAATATGCAACCCACCACGCGACTCATTAATTAACACACCCAAAGTACTCACTAAGAGAGGTCTCATATCCCCTAGTGTGGTTAGCACGCACAAATGCTTGGTTCGGTGTAACAAGTAGCTCGGTCCTTAATTGACCGGGCACCATTCCAATCACACCTGTAAGATCACACCATCTTACCATTGTGCCCAAGTCTAAATTGTTTTCATTTCCAGTTTTAGTTTTGCAATTAGACAAAGCACAAGGCTGAAATATACATATTATAACAGTTTGTGTGATCAAGGTTATCGACAAGTCGATAACCGCCCATTTCTACCGATAGCTAAGCATGGCTAAGCATAATGACACGTAAACCACTAAGTGACAAGGGTTCATCCAGTGAACCCAAAATCACAGCAAGTAATCCTAGGCTCAGTAGTAGAGGATTAAACAATTCCTACTGATTATGCAACTACTGGGCCAACTATCGACAATAGTTCAAAACAACATAGCAATGCATACATAGAATTTGCAAACAAGATATTAGAATTTGAAAAGAGTAGGAACAATATGATCAAATGAATGCTACATCTGCTTGCCTGGCTGAAGTGCAGGATCAGGCTGCTGTGGCTCAATATCAGCAATAAAATTATCTTCGGAACCTAACGCGAAAAGGCGATAAGCAAATAAGAACGAAGAACACCAAATAAAACTCCAACAAAAAAATACATCCAAAACTAATGAAACTTACACAACAGCTAGAGAATGATTTTAGACAGAGATAGGAACAAGAATCATACAATTTGGACTTAACATGCAAAAGATATGGACAAAATACTCTTTCTCAGCCTTAAAATCAATCTAATTAATTAATAGTACTGTTCATGACGAAATTTTTCATAATGATCTAAGGTCTGAAATTTTTATAGCAGGAAGATTATGACATCCTAATAACAGCAAAGTTAAATTTACTAAATTTGGAGTTATACATATTTACTTATGATTTTTCGAAGGTGTAAATCTAATGCAAGTCATTTTACAGAGTAATGATCATGCTCAAATCTTATTCCATATGAAACTATACTAACATATGAATATAACAAAATTGATTTTGCACAAATTGGATTTATACAGAAAAAGATATGCATTTTCCAAGGTTAAAACTATTTCTGGAATTTCCTAATAGCAGAATCACATTATTTTAGTTTCAACAATTTCGCTCTTGAAATACTCTTAGATGCATTTTTATATTAAACTTAAGTGACAACAGAAATTATTACAGTTGGAAACACCTAAAAAGCAGTTAAAATGAATTAGTTATGAGTTTCTAAATTTTTTATATCATTTTCAGTTGTTAAATAAATACTTACCGAACAACAGACAAACTTAAACAAAAGAATAAGACGTGGACAATTTCCAACCCTCGATTTAAAATCCTACGGCTCACGCGCGCCGAAAACAGCGCACGCGCGCGAAACCTAATCAGAGCCCACCGTTGGATCAAGATCCAACGGCGCACACGAGTGTATGCATTCGGACGGTGCGGTTGCTTGGGCCAATCCCAGTCGCAGATCGGCAGATGGACGGTCCAGAGCGCACCAACAGTCGGAAGGTCCGATTGCATACACGATCTCAGCCATTGATCGTAAGATCGACGGTCGAGAATGATCAAGGCACCCGAAGGGTCTGAATGCACTCACGATCTGGGTTGTTGATCACGGGATCGACGGTCCACGATCAACCAAGTGCTACGCACGAGACCTAAGCGCACAGGGAGGATTTTAAATGAGGACCCACATGCCAGTGAGACCGAGGGTGGCATTAAGACAGCGATTAAATACTAAACATCAATGATTGATAATGATTAGTAATTAATGTGTCCTAATGACTGGCACAGAGGTGGTTTTAAGAGATTGGAGAGCCCGCATGTCAGAGACTCAAGAGTGAATTTCCGACAGCGATAACCTCCGACACATTAATTAATCAATGATTAAGCATTAATGATGTCGGAACAGCGCGGAGTTGGGCCAGAGGGTGATTTAAGGATGCTGGGCCCACTGGTCAGTGGCTCAACGACAAAGGTTAAGACACAATTAATTAACTAATGATGGGCAATTAATGTGTCCTAACCAAAAGACGAAAACAGGAGCTCTGTGCCGGCAAAATCCCGAGCGACTTCAACGGCTCGTCGCCGGCGACACAGGCCACGGCGGCGCCGAACAAGAACCAAAATGGAATTGCAATAGCACTACGAACCTAATGGTGGCATCCTCGCCGGCGGTGAGGGACTAGAACGCCGGCTAGCCGAAAAATGAAAATGGGAGCTTTTACTGCTAAGAGGGAAAATAGCAAAAAGCTCAGCTGCAGCCCAAAGAAGCGGGTGCCAGAGCCTCTAAGGACTAATAAGAAGCTACCTTGATGAAGGGAAGCTTCAAAGATGGCCGGAGATGCTTGTCCACGGTGGAAGCTCGCCGGACTTGGGGAAGAAAGATCGAAAAAGACACCCTGAGCCAAACGAGTGATTCAAAAGCATCAATATAGCTTCATTATGGTCCACAGAAGCTACATGAGCAAGTAATTAGAAAATGGAGCACTCACCTGAGCTGAGGAAGAAGATGACCAATTTCGGCCAAATTTGAACAAACCCCAAATTGGACAATTCCTGAGAATCAAATCCAAAATTAAGTGAGGGGAAATGTTCAAGATAGTAAATGGATAAGGATAGGGCAAAGAAACATGAAGGAGAACCACTGGAACACCAAGAACACCAATGGAGCTCTTCGGGTCAATAATGGCGACTTGCCATTTTTGAGGTGTTAAGCTCCAACACTGTGAATGGAGCTTGATGGTGATTTAAAGAAATACCAGGAAGTATTGAGAGTGCTTATAAGGCCTTGGAGGCATTAGGGTTCGCACCACAAGCCTTTCGGGCGGCAAAGCACAGAGCACAAGGTGCGGCCGACAAGGAAAAAGAGAGTAGATGTGCATTAGGGTATGGCACAGCCGGATGTGTCTCCCATACCCCTAACCGTCGGCTAGGGCGACTGTAGGGAGCATGACAAGACACTGCCATTTCCTACACTGTGCTCGCACGGCCGGAGGTTGAAGATGACCAGAGAAAAGGCTCGGGCGTTCCAGAGCCCTACGATTTTAATTGGATGGCTAAGATAGCGCCACGCCTCCGAGGTTTAAAACACAACGAAAAGATCGCGAGCCCTAGAATTAGAAATGAACGGCTCAGATTGCCCCACGTCGCGAACGCGATTTACAACAGAGGGACAAGCGAGTGTTGGATCTTAATCCAACGGCTCCGATTCAAACCAACAACCGGAGGGTCCGAAGGTTTTGGCGCATCTGGGCGGTTAGATGGGGATCTAATGGTCGACACTCGCGCATGCAACCGGAAGGTCCGAATGGTTACACGCACGTGGGCCGCGCGATCAAGATCCAACGGTCGAGAATGGACGCGCGTTTTTAAAGAGAGGCTCGGTGCAGTTAGTTGACTGGACCGAGTCAATTGGCTCGAGCCCAGTCCGACTCAACCAAAGCACAAAGTGAGACTAGGTTTGACTTCAAAATTAGAACAGAGACTTTGAAGGATTTATTTGAGGTAGCAAATCAACTCCAAAATTTATGAAATTTTTACAGGAGCTTGCTAACTCAGATATTAACCTTGTGTAAAATTTTCAGAGGTTTTTATGGTCTGAATAAATCTCCAAAAATTCTGCAAGGCTCTGTTTTAATGTTTGACTGGAATTCAAACAGGTTTGATTGCCCCTAAAAATATTCAAACAATTTCTAAAAGTTGTGAAATTTTTCAGAGGGGCCACATACCATCACAGGAACTTAGGAAAAATATTTCCCAATGATGATCACAAAATCTGACAAGATTGTTTTTGGGATATCACAGTTTGGATCAAATAGGCTTGTGACATTGTATTTCCATAACTTCTTACAACAGATGTTCAAAGCCTACAGGAAATACATGATGTAAGAAAAAGTTTTAATTTCTACTGATTTTCTTACATTTGAAACACAAGTCCAAAGATGGGATGTTACATGTGGGTCCCACATGTCAGTTATTTATTTTTATTTATCTTAATTCCTTTATTCCAAGCGCTGACGTCATCGTTGCGCATTAATATGATTTTTCAATTGGAAAATAATTCGAATAAATCCGATAAATCCTAATTTAGGGTTTTCTTTAGATTTCAAACTTCCAAAGCACCGATTGAGCCTATTCAAATTCCTAAATTCATATAAATTTGAGATCTATCTATTTAAGATTTTTATCTAATTTTTAGAGTTTGTTTTGCCTCTGTTATTTATTTGTTTTTTTATTTGCGTCGTTTGCGAGTAGACGTCGATACTTCGGGAAGATTTGAAGAAGAAGGAGCACTCCAGGACTAGTACCTAGACCTTTTTCAAGGCAAGTTATACGCTTGATCATATTGAATCCCAGTTTTCTAAAAGTACTTTGCCTCAGATTATTGCATTTACTTTAAGTATGTATTTAAAAGCTTTTGGGTATAGTTATCATCCAATCTGTTATATCCATTTTATCTTTGTATGTCATAATGTTTTGTCACCCTAGATTAGTTTATTTAGTTGGTGTTATCGTAGCACCAACGTGGGTTGGATAGATGCGATTAGATTGCTTAGCCATGCCACGAGTCATCATCTCATGTGAGTTGCAATTATAAACTTGACTAAGTGATTATGGAACTATGTGATAAAACTATGTGTACTGTGTGCTATTACTTTGTGATAGCATGTGTTGCACTTAACCAACAGGGTGGAAAAGGATTTAGACTGAGGCAAGTGGTGGATACTGTATGATATGGTGGAAGCTATGTGCATGAGATTTAATCTGTATGACATAGTTAGATTTTGGATGTCTTGCCTTGGTCAATTAAGGACTTAACTTTATGCGCCATTGAACTGAGCCTTACTGTACGACCACATGCCTGGTGGGATGGGCCTAATTTAGTAAGTTATGGAATCTTTGCATTGACAACTCAGGTTGTAGGTTAGGCTCTGTGTAAGGATGGAGGTGTGTACCGCTGTGGTAGGATGCACATCGCGGGATGATTCGTCGCATCCCTGTCCAACAGTGTGTGTTATGCCAAGGCACTGTGTTAGGATTGGCATAGCGGTTAAGCACACTGGGAGTGACAATGTTGAGATGAAGTTTCTGAAATGTTTTGTTATGATTAGTGCTAGCTACACTAATTGTATCGTGTGGGTAAAGTGTACAAACTCTGCAGAGTGTAAACTAATATATTCGAATAGCCGCATCCGTGGTCATGGACATGCTCGGGGATTTCACACGAGGGGTAGTTTTCATAAAATGTTTGGGAAGGGATAGCTGTGTGATCTAAGTCATATGGCTGTGTGAAAGAATTTGATTAGGCTATGTGTCTTTGTGAAAACAAATGTTAAATTAATATTGTTTATTTGTTTTGAATTATGCTTTCAATCTATTATTGTATTCAATCGCAAATATAGTATTTCTGCAAAGGAACCATAGAAGCCATTTCTTTGGAATAAGCCTGCATCTATAAATTGCATTCTGTGGTATGATTTGCGAGTACGGTTTTGTACTCACGCTTGTTGTAAAACTTGCGCCCAAACCTACAAATCTGAAGGAGTCTTCACCTGCCTTCGAGGAGGAGTTCAACAAAGGTTGCTGATCGTTAAGGTCTGGATCCCAGTTGGTTGCATGTGGTGATTGATGGGATTTCCGTCGGAGTTATTTTTGTCCCGCTGCAATTTATTCTCTATTAGCCCTGCGTGACTCAATAAGTTGTAAACTTGACCATAAGGTCAAAACCCTTATTTGTTATTCAAATTAATCGTTTACTCTATTAATGCTTGTGTGGATTGATATTCGCCTATGTTGACACTGTGTGTACTAGTGTGATCCTGGACTAGTGCATTATACACAGAGGATCCCAAATTGCATTTTTGGGTCCCGACATTCCTTGCTTTGCTTCCTAGCATTCTTGCTTTTCCTTTCCTCGACAGCACATGCACAAGCATGCAACATAGGGTATCAGCCGCATGCAAGTCCAGTGTTGGCAGTAGCATGCATCGACACATGCATGCATGAATGGTTAGGCAGCACAACATGCATGGCTGGGCAGCGCAATTGGATGGCAGGTGGCAAGCAGCAGCAGCAGCAGGGGCAGCGCAAGGAGGCACACGGGAAATAGGGCAGGGGCGCACTACTACAAAAAAGATCTTCACAGATGGTTCAAAAACGTCATCATAGACGGTTTCGTGAGCCGTTTGAGTTTATGGATCAATAATGACATGAGGTCATCACAGATGGTTTTTGAACCATCTGTGATGCATACTATCACAGACGGTTATTAACTCAGAATGGTTTGTGAAGTTGACTATCACAAACGGTTTTTAGATGAAACCATCTGTGATATCTAATGTATTACAGACGGTTTAAAGATAAAACTATCTGTAATAGCTAATGTATCACAGACAGTTTGTAGATGAAACCGTCTGTGATGATCTCTTCTCTATAAAGTCTCCAAGCAGTGGTTGCTTGTGCCTTTAAAATCGGCTTTTATATATATATATATATATATATATATATATATATATATATATATATATATATATATATATATATATATATATAGTTTATAGTTCGTAGTCTCTTGTTAGCTAACTCGAGGCCTGAATTCAGCTAGCTAGCTCGCTCCTTGGGCGTCCATCCTAAACGTGCAGGTGAACCACATCATACTTCATTGAACATGGTACACTAGAGTGTGTGATTTTCTTCATGTGAATCCTCCAAGTGCCATTCGAGGCACACGAGGCCGTACTGCATGTTTTGGGGCGCGAAGACAAGCACGAGGCCGATGATGAAGTAGGCCTCCGGGTTGCCAGCGCCTGCCAGGTGGTTGACAATGGCGAGATGGCGCTCATTGTCTAGCCACTTGATTGCCTCCTCCTGCTCTAGCACCACGCGTCTCCCCACGGTGCGCTCTTTGGACGCCTTGTACATGGCCTTACAACTAAAATTCAAGACGACAAAATCTTAATACAAGAATTACTCCATAAGAGAAAATTAAAAGACCAAATTAAGGTCATTGTTACTAGTCAAATTTAGTTCAGAACTGGATATTGAATACAAAATGAAATCAACTTGAGATAATTTTGCTGTATTAACTGATACGACTTTTTGGTTTTTCTCCTTTTTTTATAGATTTTCAGAGGAATTACAATCAGGTTCTCTATCGGTCTCTGAAACCGAAATGAACACATGAAGCTTTTCAACAACTAGGATGATACACTACAGTCATCTTTAGAAACTAACTCTGAACAAAAACAGAATATAATACTGACTCCTTTCAGACCTACCAAAAACAAAAGAAGAGAATACATACGTGGCTTGTAGGCTGCAGAGGTCAGCCATGGGCTGAGGAGAGCTCACGGCCATGAGGTCGATGATGTGGATGATGACATCATGAGGAAGAGCGACGACGATCACCGACCTCCTTGCCTTGGTCCTCGCCATCATGCTCCGCGTGCTCACCTTGGTGTATGTATTCAATACCGTTCATGCTCACCATGGCGCGCGATGACCATTCTTATAAAACGTCGAAGAGACGCATTGTAACATCGACGCGTGAGACAAAGAGACACATCGTAACGTCGGTGCACGCGACGAAGAGATGCATTGCGCAGGAGCTGAAATATTGAATTATCACAGACGGTTATGTTTAAAAACTGTCTGTGATGTCTGTAATCATATACAATTCTTGTTTAGAACCGTTTGGGTATTATCACAGACTATTCTTATTAAAAATCGTCTGTGATGAGCCCTCCAGCTTCCATTGTAAAGATAGGAAAAGGAGCGTCAACCGCATTTATGAAAAATAATTTCCGAAAAGATGGTGATGCTTTGATTACTAACGATTTATTAAGAGTAGATTCCAATAAATCCTATCCGTCGGACTTCCGTCTTTATTTGTTTAATCTTGCCACAAGTCGTTGGCTTATAAATAACCATCAGAAGGGCAGAACTAAGAAAAAACCACTCACAAACTTTTCATCTTTTCTAACTTCCATTTCTTCTTAAAGTTCTCATATCCATATACCTTTCTAGTAAGTTAAAATTCACGGAACAAATTAACTTTTCGACCACCGTGGAAAGAACAAAATCCATGGATGACTTCAATTAAGGTGGTCGGAAACTCAATTTGGTCTATGGATTTGAAATCTTCAAGAAATTGGTAGAAGATCATATCCCTACGATCAGGTGAGCACTTCACAGTCTATAATATGTAACTTTCGATCAATCACGTCAAGTACTTTTGCTTTCTTCTGTTGATCGGAAGTTACACATCAAAGACAGTGAAATTTCACAAACGGAACAAGGTGCCTACCGGATTACATATCTTATTCTTTGTTCTGTTGGAAATCAGCTTCGACCTAAAATATCAATCCCGAGGAACTGGTCAGAATCGATTAACTAGTTGTTTCTCATTACAAACGGTTTTAATAAATAACCGTCTGTGAATTTAGTAATATCACAGACAGTTCTTAAACATGAACCATCTGTGATACTTCACATACAGTCTTCAACATGAACTGTCTGTGATATTACCTCTTCATATATGATTTTTAACGCAACCAGTAACACAGACGGTAGGTAAACCAAAACCGTCTATAATTGTATTTAATACTGACGGTTTTGATCAACTGTCTGTGATGAGACGTCCAGTATTAACATTTTTGTAGTAGTAGCGGCTAGGGCTTTGGAGAGGCCGCCCCTCTCCCTGGCTCCTCTTATGGGCTGGCCGGCCCCTTCTTGAGCCAAGGAAAGCCGGGGCCTTCGGCCCAAGTTCTACTTCCTCCTCGAAAATTCTAGAATTGCCTCTTTAATTCTATTTAATTTCTCTTTTTAGTTTATTTGATTCTCGAAGGTTAAACGAGATATTACATAGGTTTCATGTTCCTCAACACCCAACAAATTAAAGGGGCAAAGAAAAAGGGTGGTTAGTCGAGAATCTCACAGTTCGTGCTTTGAAGATCTCACCGCTTGATTGAATTCACCTTTGACTGCCAACTTTAACCAAACTTATTGTCTGCCAGTCTGCAAGTTACAAGAAAAATGTAAATAATACAAATACTGCATATCACGATAAATCAGTGCATCTTAAAAACAATCCATCATTATATCCATAGTTTTATTTATTTTTTAGGGTTCCACAATGATAAATTTTCACCCCCCAATTGCATATGCAATAGATGTTTCCAGAAAGTTAATTGGAGAGGTAATATATGCTTACCCCACCAAATATTGACTCACACAGGTGGAGAATCCACAAGCTAAAGAGAGCCACTGCCCACTGACAGATGGAAATCAAGAGAAAAAAGAGAAACTTAACGCCTTGAGTCATACAGCTCTATCGATTTATATCTCTGCCTATAAATAATACATCACCAGCTCTTCAGTCAAGATCCAAAACAAAAACCAGCAGTAAACCATTAGATCACTTCTAGGGTTTCCGTTCCATCCTTCAGCTAGCTGTTGCAAGGCCAAACTTATCTCACGCCATGAAGCTTCTTCCTCTGTTTTTCCTTGCCATGGTCATGTCTAACGTTTACGCAGTGGCTTCTCGCATGGCGCCGAGGGACGAACTAGTGCATGGAGTAGTGAAGACGGGGACGGCGGATGGGACGTCGATCGACAACCATCATGCGATACCGAGGCCGGACTACAACAGCTGGAGCAGCCCGGGAAACATGCCCGGAAATGGCCACGACATTGGAGGCGAAGAAGCTAAGCCATGAGCAGCCTGATACATGCCTTGTACGTAGCAAGCTTGCATGCTAGGGTACGTATACATGTACTAAGTATGCTTGGGCCGTAGTCTTTGCAAGTTGTGCACTTGTGCTATTTATGTAAAGGTAGAACCGCATCATGTATTGCAATGTTCGTTTATTATAGAATAAAACAATGCTACATATTCGGATATAGAAGTCCAGAAATGTTTGATTTTTCCGCACGTACACACTGTATTTGATTGGTGCTCATGCCATACGCTTATGTACAATCGGCTCATAATGTAGATTAAATCAGGTATACATCTTTGAATATCTACCTAACGGCCGGCATCCCGGAATGGAAATATATAAAAATTAAGTTTAGCCGTATTCAGTGGAACTATAAGCATGTTATCAATGAGCATCAGATCTCCTGTTTTATATAAAAAGATTCCATTTACGCGATGATTGATGGACTATGATATTGCTACTTTTCATGCTGTAGATAACCACCTATTTCCACTGTGAGTCTATAATTAGATTCAAAATAAATAGTATAATTTATAGTTCTATACCCATTTTTTTTGTATCAACAACTCATATAGAGGAGTGAGCGTAGCTCACTTGGCAGATGGGGAGCTGGGCTCCCGTCTACCTGCGTTCGAGCGTAGCTCGTGTAGATGCCTCACCGGGCTTTCTTTTTTACTGTAGCTGGAGGGGAAAAATCCCGGATTCAAAAAAAAAAAAAAAACTCATATAGCGGTTGACGACGATACATGTAACATCACATGCGTAGCTAAATCTAATCAGAAACTAATTACAGAAATCATTAAATCTACTTTTTTAGGAACTAAAAAAACCACATCATTTACAGTGAAATATAACTACATTCACCAATGGTGTAGCTAATTCTAACCGGACATTTGTTGTTACTACTGCAGAAAGAGTGGGTAAAAAAACAGAAATTCTATAGCTAGCTAGATACAGATTTATGTCAACCGATTATACATGTACATGATGCGTCGTTCTATAGAGGGGGTTCATATGTTTGGCTCATGCTAAGACAAGGTGTAAATTAAATATCTAGGGCAGCATGTATATTGTAGAGTACTATGAGGTGGTCAGCAACTGTTCGATAATCTATAGTTAAGCAACATCGCATATGTTGATACAAAGATACAGAAATTAAGATATTTTTTGGAAAATATATTTTGGTCAAGATTTCACGTCAATACTCTCATGAAAAATATTTCTCACACCATTACCAAATAGGGGTCACTATAACAGTCAAACTAATTTGTAAATTTGCACCACTTGTATAGATAAATAGTCACTTGTATTTTTCGAGGAGAGCACATAGAGGGCGAACACAACGCAAACCCCACTAACATCACAAGTGCGTGAGCATCCAAACACAGACTAGACATTTTGCGATTAAATAAGGCACTAAACACACACGCATGTGTTCTATAATTAGCTAAGGCACACCATGTCTATCATAGGGTCGAACCTGAGCAGGTGAAAACGAACACCCCCACAAGCCACTCGTCCATCCTTCAATAGTTACTTATATTGACTACATGAAAAGAACCATTGCTTTGATGGAGAGGAGTACCTAATTACGAACTATCTCCTGCGTACGTACCTCTGTATAAATTAATTAACCAGTGTTCTTGCATATAAATGAATGATACGGCTTACAATGTAACTAAGGACCCGGTTGGATACTGCCATGAGAAATGTTCCTTCGATCGAATATTTACAAAAGCGTCACTAATTTTCTCATTACCTGTATCCAGTAATGGAATACCTTGACAAAAAGAACAAAGCATTTTCAGTGACAACGCCCCTCACCTAACTGAAAGGACCTCAGTAGCCACTAGTGGCCATATATTCAGCTAAATATTATTTTAGAAACCTCTTGATTGCATAAAAACTTCACCTAATTTGTTATATCGGGAAATATTAGCCAATAATATGCCAATCTAGCGACACATGTATCTTCCATCTCAAATATTATCCGATAATTCTGTGACTGCATGGAAATTCTACTGTTAAGTGTTAATAACCAATTTACTGGATGCAATTAATATTTCTGCTTTTACCTATATGCTTTGATCGATTGACCATGACACTTGTAGTGGCCGATCGAAACGGTGGGGTTAAAGTTTAGGCAGCGTTATTCCCCACCAGTAAATAAAATATCAAGTCGTTGCATTGCAGAGCATAAACCACCATCTTAGTGGGAAATACTATCGGTAGTGTGGGATGATTTCTGCATAATTTATTATTTCTTCAACAATGTTTGGGCCACGTAATCAGCATAATCTTTAAAATTACGATATTTGCGACTAATTTCCGTTACTGGCCACAGTAAAAAGGCAGGTTCGAATTTGGCTTTCATTTTGCACTACAGGATTCTACTGGTCCCAAGGGAACGAAACGAGAACCTTTTACAACCCAAGTGAAGGTTTTTTTATACTAGTGTACCATTCATCAATCTTTTATTTGTTAGCTTTTCTCACTATATAAAGCGTGCCTTCCCAAACCATAGCCTTCAAGACACAGTAGAACCCAAACGTCGGATATTACTGTGGAGATTTTGCAGGTTCGACTCTCTTTCTTATTCTTATGCTTATGATCACCTTTCATTCTTCTATATTGTCCATATCGGGTTTGAAACATCTGAATTTACTTACTGATCTCCCAGTTCGATCACCATGAAAGAGCCATTGAAAGCATGGATTAAGGTCACAGCTATCATGCTCGTCTTTGCCATGGTCACACAAGGAATGGCGATTCGCGGCATGGGGACGGTGAAAAATGACAACGCCGGTGAGACCATCCGCAGCGCGAAACACACCCTTGGCGTTGGCGGTGGCACCACTGTGGACAATCACCATGCAATCCCACGAGATCAGTACAACAATCATGGAGGAGACGACGCAGGCAGTGGTGGTGATACAAACAACTAGTGCCTGTTTGGGATCCATCACGATCTCAATTTCTGTGGGGCTGTTTGGGTGCGAAAGATATATTTGCGTTAATTTCAGGTACTAATTCTGATGTTATATTATGTAAGATATCGACGGCCCTAATTAATCAAATAAGCTGTTGCAAGGGAATATAATGTACTGTTTATAGACGTACTTCAATCAATGTTGTGAATGTAATCTCCGGGTGTGTACGTAAACTAGTACTACTCCTGTAATGTTAAAACTCCGCCTTCAATAAAATTTTCAGCTACAATCTGTTGTTCACGAAACAAATGAACTGCATGCTTAAGTGTTGAACCCTTGTAATATGCTTCAATTACTGAGTTGTAGAATTGTTTACATTGTGCATATTACCCTCGATACTATGGATTTGCCCAATACTAAGAGGGTGATCACGCGTCTACCACATATATGTGAGAGGTTCCAGACAGATCTAGATGGTGGCAAGCCGATTGGGTGGGAGTTAAGGTGGTGGTGGTGGTGGAGAGATGAAACTATTATTAGGGAGAATAGAAAACCCTAGTGTCAGATGGTTTTTAAATGATTCTGGAAAATAAAACAAACACAAGCTTTCCAAAAAGTTCAGAAATATAGAGCTTTGGCTGTTAGATTTTTACGATGGACAAAAACCAGCCATATTTTAAACAGGTTACTGACTGCATAACCATCTTGAAGGATAGATGTCCATCCATACTTGGGTAGAGCTACCTCAATTTTATGTTTTAAGTGTCAAGCAACTCGGTGAATCATGCCCGCAAAAGGTTGGAGCCTATCTATCTATCTATACTAATCGGAGGCTCCTTCGGGAGACCCCACGTTAATCTTTGGTGGTAAAAAAGTAGAAATTTCCATATTAATCAGAAAAATAAAAGTTGTAAAAATTCTCACATCAATCGGAGAAAATGTCGGACCCTAGACTTTGAATACCCGAAGCCCTTATCTGTGTACTGTACTAGTCCCATTATCAGTGGCTAGCACACACATTCACAACACTGGCATTCACATCCATACATCCATACATGCTAAATAAAACAAGTTATGGCACAAAACTTAAGCGGATACAATATTTATGACACATGGGCCAACCGGCGAAATAAAAACTTAAGTATCAAGAGTAGCAAAGTAACAACGGAAGCAAAATATAGTAGAAGATCCTAAATTTTTAGTGGCATGCCCATCCAATCCTAAAGACAACCGATAAGAGACTAGCCCTAGAAAGACCCGTCACCGAACCCACCGGTTCTGGGTGCAAATAAGACGTCATCTAGCGTAGGCTCGTTCTCATTCTCTGAACAATAATTCAAGCAAGATTGAGTACATTGTGTACTCAGTAAGACTAGTAGTGTATCGCAAAATTTATATAAATACAAGGCTATCAAAGGGTGAGGCTCTAAGCTACAAGTGATTTTCAGCATCAAGCAAGTTTTATTTGCAATACGCATATGTAGTAATTTGCAACGATGTTTTTAAGGAGAAGTTAAATAGATATGAGGACAATGATTAAGTAATTGGATAATCAACAACTCGCAAACCTCGGCTGCGAGCAACATCTTTGTTTTCAGCCATAAGCATGGCACTAAACTCAAATGACAACCATAACATCATTTCATCATTTTCCAACAAAATTGTTTTAATGAAATCCAAGACTAATCCGATGGGCCGCATCAAGCATGCTCATGACCGCGAGCACGGCTATTTAAATAGATTTACACTCTGTAGAGGTGTAATGCTTTACCCACAGCACATGAATTCTCTAGTTTGTTTGGCATCTATCGATACCACTGCTCACTATCTTTGGTAAGTAGTCTAGAGCATGCGTCAAAGCCTTTACATCCTCTAGTCCTATTCTTGCACTAGCCCAGTGAATGAATGCCCGCACTTCGCCCGGGATCCTTCCTGTCAAATGAGGCATCTACTGTTGTGTCGGCAAGCTTTCTGCACAACACCGTGGTGAAGGGAGCCCCTTCGAGCAATCACACATGCTCGCACTACTACGGCTTACCAACATGCAAGACTAGTTTTCAATGACTTAATAAGCTAAGGCCCACTACTACAAAAGAGGCCATAGTGGATGCCTCATCACAGACTGCTCCTTTGGAACCGTCTGTGATACGTTACTATCACAGACGGTTCTTTATACAAACCGTCTGTGATAATCACACTCATCACAAATGGTTCTTAATACGAACTGTTTGTGATAATCCAACAGACCCCCTGCCCCCTAGTGCCTCCACCCCCTGACCCAATTTCGGTTTGAGCCACCACCCCCATTGCGCCACCTTAGAGAGGTGAAGGAAAGGAGGAAGCTAAAAAGAGGAGGAAGGGAGGAGAAGGAGAAGGTGATCATCGGGAATCATCAAGGTAACGATCTGTACTAACTCTTTATATTTGCTCTAGGTTAATCTTTAATAGGAGGAGTAACGTATTTGCAGTTTATTAATCTAATTTAATACTACTAATTTGTTATGTGCGTAGTGTAAATGGACCGAAACTAGATGTACGGTGCGAACCGTGTGAGTCAAGAGTACATTAATGGCATGTTTGCTTTTAAAAGAGCTGTCGAGCAGGATATGTTGAAGAAGGGGATAGAATTTATGTACTGTCCATGCATTGATTGCGGTAATCTGAAGATGTTTAACAACTCGGCGCAGATTGAAGGGCACTTGATTTGAAGGTGTTTCAAAAAAGGGTATACATGTTGGACCAGTCACAGTGTAGAGCAGATTATACAGGAAGTTAATAATGACAACATCACCGAGGAAGTCAACAATGTGGTGAAGGGAGGGTGTTACAATGCCGGATGCGGACTGTGCTTTTGATGAGGATAGGTCGCACGATGACAATCTGGATCAGATGCTACGCGATGCAGAAGGGAACTACAGTGATAGAGAGTTTTGTAAATTCGAACACTTAATGGAGGACTCGGGGAAACCTTTGTTCCCTAGCTGTAAGGCGGAATACACAAGGTTGTCAACCGTTCTTGAACTGCTGAAATTGAAGGCAAGCAATGGTTGGTCCGATAAGAGTTTCACGGCGTTGTTAGGTCTCCTAGCGGACATCCTTCCAGAGGGAAACGTGTTGCCCAACACCACCTACCAACCCAAGAAGGTTCTTTGTCCATTGGGAATGGAAGTAGAAAGAATACATGCATGTCCGAATGATTGTATCCTGTACCATAAAGAGTATGCAGACATGCATGCATGTCCTGTGTGCAAAGTATCCCGATACAAGCGTAAGAATACTGCTAAGGTGAAGTAAGGACCTCCTGCTAAGATGTTGTGGTATCTGCCTGTGATCCCACGTTTGAATCGTTTATTTGCGAACCGAATGGAGGCAAGATTGCTATGTTGGCACTCGAAGGAGTGTAAGAAAGATAGAAAGCTAAGACACCCTACTAATTCTGTAACACCCTAGCCTAACAAGAGCCTGGAATGCTACTAAACTAACATTGTAACCATTTAAAACTAAGATGTCCTACTAACTTCGGCAGAACCTCCTTTGTATAGTCAACTATACAGGAGATTCCAACAGTTAATTATAACGCAATTAAATAATCCAACATCCAGTATAATCAAGAGACATCCAAAAATTATGCTAATTATCACTATATCATCCATAACACGCTAAACAATGGAGATATAATCCAGAGAGCATCCAAAATCCTTTAAACACCTTTATTACAATTTATTCTAAGCAAAGGTAGTAATCATAAACAGTTCTTTAAGCAGATTACTCATATTCTAAATCAATAATCCAAACAATTCAAAGTGATTGCTTTGTGCCATTGTGCAACCACTCTAAGTTTTATTCCCTCCTATGCATGTCGTTCCTATAAGAGGTACCTAAAAACACAATAACAGCAAGAGTGAGTCTAAAGACTCAGCAAGTACAACAATTGGCAATAATAACATAAACAATTGCAATAATCAACGATCCATCCACAAAACTCTATAATAAACATGTTATATGCTCATGCTATGCAAGATGCTCAAATGCACTTTCTCTTTCTCTATTGCATTTTACCGGTAATGTAGAGCATGCATCCGTCGATACATACCCATGCCTGTGCCATCTAGCACAGGGACCATTGCCCATACTCCACAAGTATAAGGATCTAAGCCCACGCTCCAACGAGCGTGGGGACCATAAGCCCGTCACATTCATGACGGGGATCTCAACAAATGCTTGGTCACCACGTGACCAAGTCTTCAATATGTCAGCATGATGCATATGAACAAAACCTTAAATCATCATAATCCTGCATTCGCAGCAACATCACATATGAATAAACTTATTCATACTTCTAGCATTCATGATCATAGACATTCATAACATTCTAGCATCCATGAATAACACATATACTCACAATACTCGCAAACAAGATCATTCACTCATAATAAATCTATTAAACAAGTACTTGCCTCAACTGTGCGAGAACGGAGGACGTGAAGAGGGCGCTGCCCCCGGGACCAATCCCCCACCTGAATTTAATTAAAGCACGCTAAGAAAATAATACTGGATAAAACAAAACTAGAAACAATTACGAAAACGCTACGTTCAATAGCGCAAACCCAACTCACGAACCTTAAACTCCTGTGTGTCCCCTGAGTAGATAGTCACATTATAAAATCCATAACTTTTTGATCCAAGATCCAAATGACGTGTTCTTAGACTTTCTGGAAATCTTATCAAATTCCCCACCTAAACCTATTTGGTGAGCCTTCCTGTTTCGGCCATCTAATGCCCTTACCAAACAGATTAACAGAGCAACTATTTCACGTCAAGGTTTCTAGACAGCGACCTTAAAACCATCATAACTTCCAGTACAATTATCCAAATTTTGTGTTCTTTAACTTTCTCTAAAGCTAATCCAATTATATACATCTTTCGTTATAGTGAGACCTCCCAGAAATTCCTTTAGCTACCCGCATATGTCTAATTACTAAAAACTGTCAGAATTGAAGCAGATTCACGGAACTTTTGAACCGCTCGTCCAAACGATGTGATCTTGTACTCTACAGAAAGTTATCGATGTCGCCTACAATTCTTTAGGAGATAGCCAGACCTGATTTTGCCATTAACAGCCCTAAATTAGAAGAACACTAAACACTGCCAGATTACTGATCTAATACCGACATTGCTACGATACACCAAACAACGACTTAATGAACGATGACCAGGGATTACCCTTGGAGAACCGCCGAAGAACTCGAATAACACCGTGTGATCCCTCTCCCTTCTCCCTTCTCCCCCTTCCTTCTTCTTCCTTTTTCTTGGCCAGCAACCATAATGAAGAGGCACCAGAGGAGAGGGACACCACCATGGAGGAGAGGGGCATGCTACAGTAGCCGTGCTACAGTGGCGACGATGGTACTGTAGCGCCCTAGGGTTCCCCCTCCTTCTTTAGTTGGTTTCTGGTTTCCTCATGGGCCATGGGCCACTATGCCTGTTTTTCCCCCGCTTGACTATGGGCTGCGTGGTCCATTCCTATCTCAATTTCTAATTTTTCTCTTTTAATTCTCTTAATTCCCTCTCTAATTTTTATTGCATCCACTAATGACAAACGAGATATTACAGATTCTACCCAGTGGAGAAACTTCAATCGGAGCTTCAAAGAGTTCGGTGCAGAACCGAGGAACATAAGGTTAGGGTTGAGTACAGATGGAATGAATCCTTTCAGTAACATGAGCAGTCGACATAGCACCTAGCCCGTAAATCTATGTATGTACAACCTTCCTGCTTGGCTGTGTATGAAGTGAAAGTACATTTTAATGTCACTACTTATCCAAGGGCTGAAGCAACCTGGGAATGATAATGATGTGTATTGTGGGGACCCCGGGGTTATCTCCTTAAGACCGAGACTAATCAAGGTCTTAGGGACATAACTCGGGATCTCCGGTAAATGGATTCCAACTTAACTCAGTCTAAATGAGAGGCTCAACTCAAATCTAGAGCCCCGACGATCATGCGCGCTACTCCTCTGTGAGCACTACATGATTGTCGGTTCTCCAACAAGTCAAGCACGACACTTAGCGAGTTAAATGGGAATCCAAGAACAGCGAGTATGACCTATATTGGCTCCCAAGATCAGCGACCAATATAATCATACCCTCATTCCAACGTTGGTCACATCCATACAACCATCATACATAAATAGTACAAAAGTTACAACACAGTTCTAAGTGTACAATTACATAAGGGCCGACCGGCCAAATTTAACAAGTTTATAGCGGAAGCGAGTAAATAAACCAAAAGGACCAACAGTGGTATGCCCACAACCCATCGGCAACCGACTGGGAGTTAGAAGATAGCATACTACTCGTCGGTGTCACCTAAATCGACACCGGCAAACTCATCAACCTCGATGTCGTCCTCACCGTAAAAGCCGGCAAACATCATTTGAGTACCAAAGAGTACTGCAAGTCTTACACAAATAAAAATAGTTATGCATAAGGTCATTCAAAGGGAGGCTCATATTGGCTTAGTTTTGCGAAAGAGACGCAACAATGTACAACCTACACATACTAGTTTTCCAAGTGCCATTTTAAAATCAGATTTGAAGTAGAAGTAAAACATGTGAATAAGTAATGAACTAAGTAACCAATAAACATACAAATAACAAAGTGGCTGCCCATTTTGATACAACAACAAGCATGAACATCCCATTCATGCTAATTATCGAGTTATAACCACAATTTTAATTTCAAGTCTAACAATAGTAACTCCCGAACTCAAGCGGTTGTCCATAACCGTGGACACGGCTATTCGAATAGATTATACCTGCAGGGGTGTACTACTTTACCCACACGACTCGATTAGCCCGTAAGCCTCCGGATAATGGCACACTTCCTTTGGTATGCTGGCCGGGGAGAATCGAGATACGGTCATTTTCAGCAAGAAAACACTATTGAGCTAAGTCCCCCATGTGAGATGTTTCCGGTCTTAGTACAAGCAGCGTATAACACTTGCTAAGGGGCTCACAAGTTATATTGGAAATACCGACGCAACATAAAGGGTAATTGGTGCTACCATGCACACTATAGAACATTACGTCGGCTCCTAAGGACAAATGATCAAACACAAATGCCCCTACACCACCATGGGACTTAACACAATAGAACCTTCCCCCTACTTAACCATACATCACCCATACTGCGTATGGTAGCACGAAAATACTTGAATCAACGACGTTACAAAGTTCGGTCCTTAATTGTCCGGACAAGTCCAACCACATACCCAAATCTAGTGCACAAAGCACCATCACTAACCAACACTTGTCCAGACCAAAAGCTCATTTAAAATGACAAAATTTAACTTGTAAAACAGGTACGAAGATCTGAAACAAAAGTATATAATGAGAGTTGTGTTTATCCCATAATTGTCGGCTTATTCCCGACAATCAACTACCGGTTCTAGACTTGCATGGCTAAGCAAACTCGAGACAATATAACTTCACACCTCCTATCATATCATTTCAACAATGGAATAATTCATGGATAGCCACAATGACAACATAACAGGATGTGTCTAACTATTCATCACAAAAATAGCGACATTATCAAAATAGCATGCAAGCAATTATCATTGCATCTATCCTAACCAAATTGGGATCAAATATGATGCAAAAAGAAAGTTCAAAGGATGCTTGCCTTGCAGGTAGCTAAGTTGTTCGCTCTCAGTTGCGTAGGAGTCGATATCAACAAGCTCGGTATCTAGATAAATACAATACCGAATAAACATCGAGAAATACCTCAAAAATCAAAATGCTCAAAAATGCATGATTTTTCTACAGTAGCTAAGTCATGATTTTAGATGATTTTTGGTGAAAGAATTATTTCATTTTGATTTAGTATGTGAAAGTTATGGTAGTTTGAATTTCAGATTTCGATATGTCTCCATTTAAGCAATCTAATTATGAAGTGAATTTTTGTAGAGCAGTGGTGATTACAAGGGTTACATGAATAAAAGGACAATATTATCACAAGTTCAAAACAATTGAGTTTGCTCCAATTGGAGTTTTCATGATTTAGTTATTGATTTATAAAGTTATTAGCATTAATAATGCAAAAATAATGTCTTTTAAGATCATCTTCCTCCAATTATATTTTCTGTGACAGAGGTAAGTTCGAGACCATTTTTATAATTAACTTCATTTAAAAAGCAATTTACCAAAACTGGTTTCACTGTTTTGGAGTTTCCAAAATTACTTATGGCTTTTGAAGTTATCAGCCCTTTTCTTTTGTAAAAATAATAGGATTAATGACTCATTTTCCAAAATAAAGCTCTCTGTTACAGAGACAAGGTTAAAACCAATTTTGATACACAGTTCATTAAATATGAAGATTATCATAAGTGGTTTCACCCATTTTGGGGTTAAAATGATTTAGTTATGCATTTTCAAAGTTATACCTGTTTTTCAGCATACATTTAAATGGATTTCGAATTTTCTTAAAGCATTTATTATTTTTCCACCGAGTCGCGCACTAGCCGAGGTCACTGACCAGCGGGACCCCGAGAGGAAATGTTGACTCGGTCAAGCTTGACCTAGCCCGGCCGAGTACAAGCCAAAACGTATTTCAGAAAAAAACGTCTTCTAGTTAGGAAAACATACTTTCGATCTTTCATCGAAAATCGTTTCCACTAAGCGAAGCGCAAATTATAACTACGTAACCAACTAAACATGGCATGAGGGCCCACGTGTAAGTGACTCTTTCATCTGCTAATACAATACTTAACCTCTAATTACGTCATTACGCCTAAACTAAACGTCGTGCTACAGTACCGTGCCGGACGAAGCCGACAACAGTAGCGCCGGCCACGCTTGCCTGGCGGCTCGCCGGAGCTGTGGTCTATGGCGGCGCAAACTGAAAGCTAGTATGGGACCGCAATAGCCATGCGCACCTCCAGGTAGTGGTGGCGAGGTCGGGGCTGCCCGATACCGGCGGCTAGCCGGAGCTAAGCGGCGACCTCCTTACGGCAAAAATGCACGCCGAGATTTGATAGTGCATCAAGCAACACAAAGCACAGACGAGCTACGGGTGGACTCCAAGAGGCTTACCAGGGGGTTTGTGAGGACGGAGAAGCTCGAGTAGAAACTAGCGTCGGTAATGGTGACGACGGCGGCAAAGCCCACGAGTAAGGGACTATCTGTCCAAGAAGATCGAAAGTCACTGATTGATAAAGCTTAAGTGAGGCGAGGAGATGGTCACCATGCATGGAATCGAGGAATGGCTCACCAAGATGACAATGCGATGGTGAATAGTTACATCGGTGAAAGAGGAAGTTCCAAATTACCAAAACTCCTGTCAAGAATCGGAGAATTAGTTGAGGGGAAATGAGGCTTATACCTCATGGCCCAAGATGACGCGCAAGGAAGAAGAACAGAACTCACCGAGGTGAAGGTCGCACAGAATTGGCCTTCGGGGCACGCTCCGGGTTCGCCGAGAGCACGAAGATGGACGAGTTCTACAAGCAACGACAAGGATCGTGCCTAGCAAAAATGGAGGGTATTGAACATGGAGTCGAGAGCTACCACCCGGTGGATGCTACCGAGTGTGGAGCTCGAGCAGCCTCCTCTCCTCTGTCAACCGAGGAGAAGTGAGCGGCGTTGAAGGGCCTAGAGGGGTAATAAGGCGCGAGAGACGTTGGGGTGGGGCGGTGTGCGAGAGAGAGGCGGGATAGGCCAACGGACGCGGTGAGGTGACCGGCTCGTGTAACGACCGCGTGGCGGAGAAGCCTGCGCGGCGCTGCCGAGGAGGAAGACGACCCTGCCAAGTGGGCCCGCTCGGTCAGAGGCACAAGGAGGTGCGGCTCGGTGCTAAGGAAGGGCTTCAATCGGGACCGTTCGATGGTGATCGGACGGACGCGATCGGTGATGGCCTTCGGACAAGTCGAACGATGAGAAGATCTGGGCCGCGGAAACTTGATCCAACGGTCGCATGTGAGGGTGCAACTAGGCGGTTGGGTTGAGTCCGGTCGCCGAGTCGGACTCAAGTCCGATGAATAGTGCGACTGGTTTGAGTTAGGTTTTGACTGGAATTTGAAATCTGCCTAGCAACTTTGACCGGGGTTTATAAATAGAAATAAATTTCATAAAATCACGAAATAATTTGTGGGGGTTCCTGGGAAGATGTAGTTCCCATAAAAATTATAAAACCCCACTGTTCATATTATACTTCGTGATATTTAAATTCAAACTTGTTGTATGTCTTTTAAATTGGTTTGAATTTTAATTAGGTTCAAACTAGTCCCAAAAATTTTGGAAAAATTATATTTATTCATGATAATTAATCTAGTATTTGAATAAATTGTTTCCAGATGATGATCCAAAACTTTTTATCACTGATTTGAAGTGAAATGCGAATTTTGATGTGTGTGTTCACCTCAAATTAGATTTTCCAAGTACAATATAACATGGAAATGTTTTGAAATCAATAATGCATGCTAATGAAATACACATTAATCCATTTTAATTGTTGGTGCTGTGACAAACCTCCCCCCTTACAAAAGATCTCGACCCGAGATCTGGGTGGAGAAGAATTAGAAAGTTTTCATTAGAAGTTATAATTTATGTTGCCTTGATTTCCTTCAAAGGTAGTGTTGACACGTTATAATTATGCTATAAGAATAAATTTTTATATTGACATGTTTTACCTTTCCTTTCTTGATACGAAGGCACTTCATGTAGAGAAAAGGTCTGGATATGCCGCTCGCATCCGGTCTTCACGTTCCCAAGTTGCTTCATCTTCTGTGTGGTTGCTCCATTGAACCTTGACGAACTTGATGTTACGATTCCTCGTCTTGCGCTCGGTTTCCTCAAGGATACGAATCGGGCTATCTCGATAAGATAGATCGGGTTGCAAGTCGAGTTTGTCCAACCCGGTTGCTTCCGTTGGGACTCGAAGACATTTCTTGAGTTGGGAGACATGGAAAACGTTATGCACGTCTGAAAGCGATGGTGGCAACTCCAACTGGTAGGCCACCGATCCCAACTTGGATAGAATACGGAAAGGTCCAATGTAGCGAGGTGCTAATTTACCCTTGATTTGGAAGCGATGAACTCCTTTCATAGGAGAGACTTTGAGATAAACATGATCGTCCACCTTGAAACTCAACTCGCGACGACGACGGTCGGCATACGACTTTTGACGTGATTGAGCCGTCCTAAGTCGTTCGCGAATGACACGAACTTGTTCTTCCGCATCTTCCACCAAGGTTGGGCCATAGAATGGCCTCTCCCCGGCTTCGGACCAGTTCAAGGGTGTCCTACAAGCCCTCCCATACAATGCTTCGAATGGTGACATCTGAATACTGGATTGGAAACTGTTGTTGTAGGAGAACTCCGCAAATGGCAAGCACTTCTCCCAGTTTTTGCTATAGGACAACACACAAGCTCGGAGAAGGTCTTCTAAAACTTGGTTTACCCTTTCAGTTTGTCCATCAGTTTGTGGGTGATAAGCTGAGCTGAAAGATAGATTGGTCCCCATTGCGTGATGCAAGCACTTCCAGAAATGAGAGGTGAACTGAGGACCTCTATCAGAAACAATCACCTTTGGTACACCATGGAGACAAACAATTCTGGAGATGTACAACTCTGCTAGCTTGGCACCAGTGTAAGTGGTCTTGACAGGAATAAAGTGAGCAACTTTCGTTAGACGGTCGACAATCACCCATATGGAATCGGACCCAGCTTGAGTCCTTGGAAGGCCGGTGATAAAATCCATGCCAACTTCTTCCCATTTCCACTTGGGAATGGGCAGGATCTAGAGTACCGGTGGCTTCAAATGCTCGACTTTGACTCTTTGGCATACATCACACTCGGCTACATATTGAGCGATCTGTCGCTTCATTTGGCTCCACGAGCCTCTTCTTCAAGTCTTGGTACATCTTGGTACTACAGGTGAATAGAGAATTTGGAGTCATGAGCCTCTTTGAGAATTTTCCCTCTCAAAGTATGATCAAAAGGCACCACCAACCGGTTCCCGAACCACAGGGTGCCTTGTGAATCTTCTCTAAAACCTTTGGCTTTGTGTTTCTTCATTGCCTCTCGGATTTGACCATACTGCGTCGGCTTCTTTGGGCTTCTCTAATCTGGTCCTCAAGTGTACAACTCACACTTAGGGCAGCGAGCGAACCTTCTTCAATTATTTCCAGTTGCAATTGTTGCATGGCAGCACACAAGCCTACCAAAGAAGGGATTACAGATAAACAATTGCATTGAGATTTTCTGCTCAATGCATCGGCCACCACATTGGCTTTTCCTGGATGATAATGAAGTCCCATGTCATAATCTTTGATTAACTCAAGCCATCTTCTTTGCCTCAAGTTCAGATCAGCTTGGGTGAAGATGTATTTGAGACTCTTGTGGTCGGTGTAGATCTGCAACGATTCTGAGATGAGGTAATGTCGCCAAATCTTTAGAGCATGAACAAGCTGCTGCAAGATCTAAGTCATGAGTGGGATAGTTAGCCTCACGAGGTCTCAATTGTCTTGACGCATAAGCCACTACTCGGCCCTCTTGCATAAGCACACAACCGAGCCCATGGCGAGATGCATCACAGTAAATATCAAAGCTCTTGTGAACATCTGGAAGGATGAGCACTGGAGCTGTGGTCAAGCATTCTTTGAGAATCAAAGCTTTGTTCACAATCAGTGACCATTGAACTTCTTTTCCTTCTTCGAAGTTGAGTCATAGGCCTAGAAATCTTGGAGAAGTTCTTGATGAACTGCGGTAGTAGCCCGCAAGCCCAAGAAAACGAATATCGGTGGCGCTCTTTGGTTGTTTCGATTCAGCACATCTGTACCTTACTTGGATCAACAATGACACCACCCTTGGAGAGTACATGACCCAAGAAACTCACTTCACATAGCCAAAATTCACATTTGCTAAATTTGGCATAGAGTTGATCTTGTGAAGCTTTTCCAACACAAGTCTCGGATGTTTCGTGTTCTTCGTCGGACTTGGAGTAAATAAGGATGTCATCAATAAATACAACGCACGAACTGGTCCAAATACTCTATGAAAACCGAGTTCATGAGGTTCATGAAATAAGTAGGTGCATTAGTCAATCCAAAAGACATAACGATGTACTCGTATAGACCATACCAGTAGAGAAAGTCTGTCTTCGGAATGTCCTCTGTCCTGACCTTGATTTGATGGTAACCCAACCTCAAGTCAATTTTGGAGAACACTTGGGCTCCACTAAGTTGGTCGAACAGGTCATCAATCCGCGGAAGTGGATACTTGTTCTTAACAGTGACTTCATTCAACGAACGGTAGTCAACACACATCCGCAAGCTCTTGTCTTTCTTCTTAACAAAGATGGCCGGGCATCCCCAAGGTGAGGAGCTTGGCCGGATGAAACCCTTATCTTGAAGTTCTTGGAGTTGTGCTTTCAATTCTACCAACTCATTTGGAGGCATCCGATACGACCGCTTTGAGATCGGCGCAGTACCGGGTGCAAGCTCAATGACGAATTCCACTTCACGGTCTGGAGGCATGCCTGGTAGTTCTTCAGGGAATACATCTAGATATTCACATACCACCGGAACTTTCTCAATTTCAAGAGAGGTACTAGCTCCGAAAGCATATAGATGAGAACTGCCAACTGAAGGTGCGAAAATGACCTGACTGCCATCTTCGCTAGTGACTGAAATGGAACGTTGAGCACAATTGATCTTTCCCTGATTTTTGGACAGCCAATCCATCCCTAATATCACATCAATACCTACTGAATTTATCACAATTAAATTGGCCAGGAAGTTGATATTTTGAATTTCCACTTTTACGCCCCGGCAGACTTGATCGGTTTGGAAAACCGATCCCGGTGATTGAATTTGATAAGGTGGCTGAAGTTTGACTATTTCAAATTGATTAAGTGCAGCATATTGTTCTTTGATGAATGAATGAGATGCTCCTGAATCGAATAAAACTGATGCAGGACAAGAATTAACGAGAAGTGTACCCAAAACAACGTCGGGAGCGTCGCTAGCCTCCTCGGCGGTGACGTGGTTCACTCGCCACGGCTGGAATCGAGGAGGGGTAGATGCTGCCTCGGAGGTGGTGAAGGTCTTGCCACGGTGGTGGAGTAGGAGCTCGATAAGTGCAGGGCATTCTCGCCGCTGGCGAGGCGGTGGTGTGCATAGTGGCCTGGCGACCACAATGGAAACAGGTGACATTGGGCTTGTATGCCCCACTGTTCTGGGAGTTCTTACCCCCGTTGTTCCGCTGCGCCACTGGTGGAGAGGGTCGTGGAGGTACCACAGGAGGCCTCGGTGGTCTTTGGGCACGAGCG
Organism: Ampelocalamus luodianensis; assembly: GCA_036346255.1. Classification (NCBI taxonomy): domain Eukaryota; kingdom Viridiplantae; phylum Streptophyta; class Magnoliopsida; order Poales; family Poaceae; genus Ampelocalamus; species Ampelocalamus luodianensis. The sequence continues at coordinate 8,465,381 of CM070635.1, read as the reverse complement.
AGGTGCAGGGTGGCCGGGCGCCGCGAGAGAAACTGCTACTAGCTGAGAACTGGGCTGCCCTCCTCCTCTTCCTGGACTCCTCCACTGCCACACTCTTATGCTCCACAACTATGGCCTTGTTCACTAGATGCTGGAAATTGCGGAAATCATGTGCAGCTAAAGCCAACTGCATCTCCTCTGTCAAGCCGCCCATGAAGCGGCGCTGGCGGCGGGCGTCAGTGGATACATCATCTGGGGCATAGCGGGCCAAGGAGTTGAACTCCTGGAGGTACTCAGAGACGGTCTTCTTTCCTTGCTTCAGGGCAAGGAACTGCTGTTGCTTGATCAACATAACCCCCTCAGGAATGTGAGCCTCCCTGAAGGCTGCACAGAACTCGCCCCATGATGGAACTTCCCATCCGGCTGCATGGCGGTATAGTTGTCCCACCACGCACTAGCGGCGCCCTCAAGCTGATAGCTGGCAAAGAGCACCCTCTCAACGCTCGGCATCGAGCAATAGCCGCTTCTTCTCAATGTCTCTCACCGGTCCTCGGCCTCCATCGGGCTCTGGTGCGAGAAAGTGGAGGATTGGTTCGGCTGGAAATCGAGACCTCCCGCCGCTCTCTGTCCCCCTCCCGCTGCGCGCGAGGCAGGAGAGGTGTTGCGGGCTATCGCCTCCGGGATCTGGTGCGATCCATCCTGCTTTCTCGACCGTGCCAAGACTTCCGCCATAGTGGGTGGCGGAGGAAGTACCTCCTCGGAAGAAGCCCCCCTGGCCGGCTGGTGAGAGGGCTCACCCCTCTCCTCGCGGGCGTAAAGTTCTGCCACAGCAGCAGAACGAGTGCCCTGGGGTGGCGATCCCCCATCGCGCTGAGCTCTAGCCCGAGTATTAGGACCTGACATCCTGGAGTGACAAGGAGGATTAGAAGATAGCATGAAGGTCATAACTTATTTGAGCAAGCAATAAGAATGATATTTAAAAACACAGCAGAATTCATTGCAAAACATTAAGGCTAGTACAAAATCCATAACAACAAATGATAGTCCTTTGGAACAATTACATCCAGGTCGGCCCGTAGGCAAACGGCAACTGCTCAAAGTCAAAGTCCAAAATAATACAAGAAGATCCAACAACTACTAGCCTGTTACAACAATTAAAGGATACACGCCACGATAACATGCAGACGGCGAGCTCACTACCTCAACATCCTAGATATTATTCGGTCAAAGTTCACCGGAAACTCATCCAAAAGATGTGCCCGGGGATCCAAAGATCGTCGGGGTCCCTAGGTTAGGAAGACGCAAAGGTGATCCTATGGCATTCATATGACCTCCTACCACGGAAGGCGACAATCTGCAGTGCGAGAAAGATAAGGGGAGATCATATTAGTGCCATATAGCACACTGGGATGAATGAGCCTCATATCATGCATGAGCCTTAAGTGCTCCTGAGCCTCAATGAGACGCCGTCGCGTCTCCCACAACTCATACATGGTGCAGCGATACATCTGGTCCATGATGTGCACCAGTCTTGCCAATTGTCGAACCTGAGGGTCTTCGCCGAACTGAATCCTAGCAAACCTGCTCACTTCCCCTTCACGTGCTTGCATGGGGAAATGGTCATAGGGCGGCTGGGACAGCTCTGTCAGGTCATAGCGGAGGCGACTCATGGCCACCCTAGCCACTTCTTGCAGCGCCATGGCCTCCGAAGTGCCATAAGCCTGAAAACGATACGGGATGCTTCCCGTAACACGTCTAGCAATAATATCTGCCACAGCCAAGTATTCCTCCATTCCCGGTCCTCGATCTCGACGGTAAAGGGAGTACGTCGGCTGGTAGGTGAAATTCGCCTTCCACATCATATCCCTCAGTAACTCCGGGTATCCTCCCACATCCTCAGCTTGGGTCTCGCGAACAAGGTATTGGGGATTCATCTAAAGGATGAGAAAAGGCAAGGTAAGTTAGTTTTTGCAAAACCAAGACCTGAATAAGGCAAGGAATGATACTAGGATGGGTAAGGAATAAAAGATACTCCTAACTTAACTTTTCAAAGTAATTTTGATAATTTCGGAAAATAAATTGACCAAGGGTTTGCTAAACTTAACGCCCATGCTATCACTAACCTACAGACAAGATGGCTCGATACCAACGCTGTGGGGACCCCGGGGTTATCTCCTTAAGACCGAGACTAATCAAGGTCTTAGGGACATAACTCGGGATCTCCGGTAAATGGATTCCAACTTAACTCAGTCTAAATGAGAGGCTCAACTCAAATCTAGAGCCCCGACGATCATGCGCGCTGCTCCTCTGCGAGCACTACATGATTGTCGGTTCTCCAACAAGTCAAGCACGACACTTAGCGAGTTAAATGGGAATCCAAGAACAGCGAGTATGACCTATATTGGCTCCCAAGATCAGCGACCAATATAATCATACCCTCATTCCAACGTTGGTCACATCCATACAACCATCATACATAAATAGTACAAAAGTTACAACACAGTTCTAAGTGTACAATTACATAAGGGCCGACCGCCAAATTTAACAAGTTTATAGCGAAGCAGTAAATAAACCAAAGGACCAACAATGGTATGCCCACAACCCATCGGCAACCGATCGGGAGTTAGAAGATAGCATACTACTCGTCGGTGTCACCTAAATCGACACCGCAAACTCATCAACCTCGATGATCGTCCTCACTGTAAAAGCCCAAAACATCCGGTTGAGTACCAAAGAGTACTGCAAGTCTTACACAAATAAAAATAGTTATGCATAAGGTCATTCAAAGGAGGCTCATATTGGCTTAGTTTTGCGAAAGAGACGCAACAATGTACAACCTACACATACTAGTTTTCCAAGTGCCATTTTAAAATCAGATTTGAAGTAGAAGTAAATGTGAATAAGTAATGAACTAAGTAACCAATAAACATACAAATAACAAAGTGGCTGCCCATTTTGATACAACAACAAGCATGAACATCCCATTCATGCTAATTACCGAGTTATAACCACAATTTTAATTTCAAGTCTAACAATAGTAACTCCCGAACTCAAGCGGTTGTCCATAACCGTGGACACGGCTATTCGAATAGATTATACCCTGCAGGTGTACTACTTACCCACACGACTCGATTAGCAGTAAGCCTCCGGATAATGGCACACTTCCTTTGGTATCTTTGGCGGGAGAATCGAGATACTGGTCATTTTCAAGAAGAAAACACTATTGAGCTAAGTCCCCATGTGAGATGTTTCGGTCTTAGTACAAGCAGCGTATAGCACTTGCTAAGGGCTCACAAGTTATATTGGAAATACCGACGCAACATAAAGGGTAATTGGTGCTACCATGCACACTATAGAACATTACGTCGGCTCCTAAGGACAAATGATCAAACACAAATGCCCCTACACCACCATGGGACTTAACACAATAGAACCTTCCCCTACTTAACCATACATCACCCATATACTGCGTATGGTAGCACGAAAATACTTGAATCAACGACGTTACAAAGTTCGGTCCTTAATTGTCCGGACAAGTCCAACCACATACCCAAATCTCGTGCACAAAGCACCATCACTAACCAACACTTGTCCAGACCAAAAGCTCATTTAAAATGACAAAATTTAACTTGTAAAACAGGTACGAAGATCTGAAACAAAAGTATATAATGAGAGTTGTGTTTATCCCATAATTGTCGGCTTATTCCGACAATCAACTACCGCTCTAGACTTGCATGGCTAAGCAAACTCGAGACAATATAACTTCACACCTCCTATCATATCATTTCAGCAATGGAATAATTCATGGATAGCCACAATGACAACATAATAGGATGTGTCTAACTATTCATCACAAAAATAGCGACATTATCAAAATAGCATGCAAGCAATTATCATTGCATCTATCCTAACAAATTGGGATCAAATATGATGCAAAAAGAAAGTTCAAAGGATGCTTGCCTTGCAGGTAGCTAAGTTGTTCGCTCTCGCCATGAGGAGTCAATATCAATAAGCTCGTATCTAGATAAATACAATCTTGAATAAACATCGAGAAATACCTCAAAATCAAAATGCTCAAAAATACATGATTTTTCTACAGTAGCTAAGTCATGATTTTAGATGATTTTTGGTGAAAGAATTATTTCATTTTGATTTAGTATGTGAAAGTTATGGTAGTTTGAATTTCAGATTTCGATATGTCTCCATTTAAGCAATCTAATTATGAAGTGAATTTTTGTAGAGCAGTGGTGATTACAAGGGTTACATGAATAAAAGGACAATATTATCACAAGTTCAAAACAATTGAGTTTGCTCCAATTGGAGTTTTCATGATTTAGTTATTGATTTATAAAGTTATTAGCATTAATAATGCAAAAATAATGTCTTTTAAGATCATCTTCCTCCAATTATATTTTCTGTGACAGAGGTAAGTTTGAGACCATTTTTATAATTAACTTCATTTAAAAAGCAATTTACCAAAACTGGTTTCACTGTTTTTGGAGTTTCCAAAAATTACTTATGGCTTTTTGAAGTTATCAGCCCTTTTCTTTTGTAGAAATAATAGGATTAATGACTCATTTTCCAAAATAAAGCTCTCTGTTACAGAGACAAGGTTAAAACCAATTTTGATACACAGTTCATTAAATATGAAGATTATCAGAAGTGGTTTCACCCATTTTGGGGTTAAAATGATTTAGTTATGCATTTTCAAAGTTATACCTGTTTTTCAGCATACATTTAAATGGATTTCGAATTTTCTTAAAGCATTTATTATTTTTCCACCGAGTCGCGCACTAGCCGAGGTCACTGACCAGCCGGACCCCGAGAGGAAATGTTGACTCGGTCAACCTTGACCTAGCCCGGCCGAGTACAAGCCAAAACGTATTTAAGAAAAAAACGTCTTCTAGTTAGGAAAACATACTTTTGATCTTTCTACTGGAAAAATACGTTTCCACTAAACAGAAGGCGCAAATTATAACTTACGTAACCAACTAAACATGGCATGAGGGCCCACGTGTAAGTGACTCTTTCATCTGCTAATACAATACTTAACCTCTAATTACGTCATTACGCCTAAACTAAACGCCGTGCTCTGATGCATCGATGCTCGACGGCCGACAAAGAGCGCCGCCATGCTTGCCTGGCGGCTCACCGGAGTTGTGGTCTATGGTGGCGCAAACTGAAAGCTAGTATGGGACCGCAATAGCCATGCGCACCTCCAGGTAGTGGTGGCGAGGTCGGGGCTGGCCGATACCGGCGGCTAGCCGGAGCTAAGCGGCGACCTCCTTACGGCAAAAATGCACGCCGAGATTTGATAGTGCATCAAGCAACACAAAGCACGGACGAGCTACGGGTGGACTCCAAGAGGCTTACCAGGGGGTTTGTGAGGACGGAGAAGCTCGAGTAGAAACTAGCGTCGGTAATGGTGACGACGGCGGCAAAGCCCACGAGTAGGGGACTATCTGTCCAAGAAGATCGAAAGTCACTGATTGATAAAGCTTAAGTGAGGCGAGGAGATGGTCACCATGCATGGAATCGAGGAATGGCTCACCAAGATGACAATGCGATGGTGAATAGTTCGCTGGTGAAAAGAGGAAGTTCCAAATTACCAAAACTCTGTCAAGAATCGGAGAATTAGTTGAGGGAAATGAGGCTTATACCTCATGGCCCAAGATGACGCATAAGGAAGAAGAACAGAACTCACCGAGGTGAAGGTCGCATGCATTGGCCTTCGGCACGCTCGGGTTCGCGAGAGCACGAAGATGGACGAAGTTCTACAAGCAACGACAAGGATCGTGCTTAGCAAAAATGGAGGGTATTGAACATGGAGTCGAGCTACCACCCGTGGATGCTTACCGGAGTGTGGAGCTCGAGCCGCCTCCCTCTCCTCTCGTCAACCGAGGAGAAGTGAGCGGCGTTGAAGGGCCTAGAGGGGGTAATAAGACCAGAGAGACGTTGGGGTGGGGGCGGTGTGCAGAGGAGAGGCTCGGGATAGGCCAACGGACGCGGTGAGGTGACCGGGCTCAGCGTGTAACGACCGCGTGGCGGAGAAGCCCTGCGCGAGCGCCTGCCCGAGGAGGAAGACGACCCTGCCAAGTGGGCCCGCTCGGTCAGAGGCACAAGGAGGTGCGGCTCGGTGCTAAGGAAGGGCTTCAATCGGGACCGTTCGATGGTGATCGGACGGACGCGATCGGTGATGGCCTTCGGACAAGTCGAACGATGAGAAGATCGGGCGCGAAACTTGATCCAACGGCCGCATGTGAGGTGCAACTAGGCGGTTGTTGAGTCCGTCACGAGTCGGACTCAAGTCCGATGAATAGTGCGACTGGTTTGAGTTAGGTTTTGACTGGAATTTGAAATCTGCCTAGCAACTTTGACCGGGGTTTATAAATAGAAATAAATTTCATAAAATCACGAAATAATTTGTGGGGGTTCCTGGGAAGATGTAGTTCCCATAAAAATTATAAAACCCCACTGTTCATATTATACTTGGTGATATTTAAATTCAAACTTGTTGTGTGTCTTTTAAATTGGTTTGAATTTTAATTAGGTTCAAACTAGTCCCAAAAATTTTGGAAAAATTATATTTATTCATGATAATTAATCTATTATTTGAATACATTGTTTCCAGATGATGATCCAAAACTTTTTATCACTGATTTGAAGTGAAATGCGAATTTTGATGTGTATGTTCACCTCAAATTAGATTTTCCAAGTACAATATAACATGGAAATGTTTTGAAATCAATAATGCATGCTAATGAAATACACATTAATCCATTTTAATTGTTGGTGCTGTGACAAACCTCCCCCCTTACAAAAGATCTCGACCCGAGATCTGGGTGGAGAAGAATTAGAAAGTTTTCATTAGAAGTTATAATTTATGTTGTCTTGATTTCCTTCAAAGGTAGTGTTGACACGTTATAATTATGCTATAAGAATAAATTTTTATATTGACATGTTTTACCTTTCCTTTCTTGATACGAAGGCACTTCATGTAGAGAAAAGGTCTGGATATGCCGTTCGCATCCGGTCTTCACGTTCCCAAGTTGCTTCATCTTCTCAGGTGGTTGCTCCATTGAACCTTGACAAACTTGATGTTACGATTCCTCGTCTTGCGCTCGGTTTCCTCAAGGATACGAATCGGGCTATCTCGATAAGATAGATCGGGTTGCAAGTCGAGTTCGTCCAACCCGGTTGCTACACTCTATCCAAAGCCGAGAGAAATGAACTGTGCCAGAGCTTACACGATGTGAAAGTTCCGTCCGGTTACTCCGTCAGCATTAAGAAACTTGTTTCTATGGAAGATTTAAAATTAATTGGTATGAAGTCTCATGATTGTCATGTGCTGATGACACAAATGCTTCCTGTTGGAATTAGGAGTATCTTGCTGAACAAGGTCCGAGTGGCAATCTTGAGACTGTGTTATTTCTTTAACTCAATTGCTCAGAAGGTTATTGATCCCGAAGGACTAGATGCTTTACAGGCCGAGGTGGTGACAACTCTATGTCATCTTGAGATGTATTTCCCTCTATCATTTTTTGATATCATGGTCCATCTCATTGTTCACATTGTGAAAGAGATAAAGATATGCGGCCCTGTGTTCCTATGTCATATGTACCCGTTCGAGAGGTACATGGGAATTCTCATGTCCTATGTAGCATCATCGAACGTCATATGTAGTAGTGGCCGTCCCATACCGGCACATATAGTTGTATGCTTAGGCTTTAGATTGGGAGCATCGGTGTCACATCCCCAAATTAATAAAGAGGTTTATTATGCATCTCATTAGCATGCATCATGTTTTGAAACTTTTTAATTACATATTGTACTTGGAAAATCTCAAAATACACATGCAACATACACTTCGATTTGGACTCCAAACTAAAAACTGAAATAAATGCTACTGAAGATCCTCTGGAAATAATTTATTCAAATATTAAATTAATTATCATAAATTAATATAATTTTTAACAAATTTTTGGGACTGGTTTGAACCTTAAGAAAATTTAAACACCATTAAAAGACCTAGCTTAAGTTTGAATTTATATATTGCAAGATATATATGAACAGTAGGGTTCAATAATTTTTATGGACACTAGGCTATTCCAGGAACCTCCAGAAATTATTTCATGATTTTAGGAATTTTATTTCTATTTTTAAGCCCCTGGTCAAAGTAGGGAAAACAATTAAAATTCCAGTCAAAACCTAAACGCTAACCGGCTGCTACTGTTCCTTGGGCTCGAGCCCAACCCAGGCGAACTGACTCAGCCCGACCGCCTAAATGCACCATGCGTGAGCCACCCGATGGGAGATCGACGGCCCTAATCGCGTACCCCTTCCGACCAGTCCGATCACCCTCTGAATCCAAGCCGTCCATCCAAGATCCAATGGTGCGCATCAAACCGATCACTTCGCGTTCTTGCGCGCCGCTTTGTCTCGCTGACACGGTGGGCCCGAGCTGTCAGCTTCGTCCCTGACCTTGCGCAGGAGCTCCACGCCACGCGGCCGCGACACTCCGACGCGCTCAGAACAGAAACTCAACGCCGTCAATCCGCTGCTGCCGTTGGCCACTCCGGGAGCTTCTTCACCTCACGCCGCCTCCATCTCCGTCATCGCCCGGCCATATTACCCCTTGCAGCCCTCCGTTCTCCCTCACTTCTCCTCTGTTGACCGAGGAGAGGGAGGCTGGTTTGAGCCCTCTACTCGGGTAAGCTCCCTCCGCGTGATTCCTCCCTGCTCTAGGTTCATTCCCGTGTCCATTTTTGCTTATGCGAGCTCCTATATTTGCTTGTAGCTCGATGTTCATTGTCGTGCTCCCGGCGACTTCCAGAGCGTGCTCTTGCGGACACCGTCGTGCCTTCTTCATGTCCGGGAGGTATTATCCTCAATCTACCGCGTCACTTTACGTGCCTTAGGCCACTGATTAAAACCCCTCTTTATTTGTCGGCATGCACAGAGCTCTGTAATTTCTGGTTTTCCAACCACGGCCGTGAGAGTTTGTCTTCTTCCCCGACGCAGCACGGTGAGTTTTCCGTTGAGTCAACCCTCGGGACCATCTCGTGGATGTCTGGTCCTGCTCCCACCTCACCTTGTTCTCCTTTATCCCCGTAACGCTCGCGCGTGGACCTCCTCCTGCCGCCGCGATTTCTGCCACGAGTCGAAAACGAAGGCCCTTGGTCCCCGTGCCTCTCCTCGGCATCATTTGAACCCGAGTGAGTCCGAGCTAGCACCCATTTGCCCCGGAGTGGTTTCTACCGAGATCTCTGCACCGCACGCCTCTTCTCCGCTCAACTCCGCCACGACGCGCCACCGTGCCTCTTCTCGGCAATATCACCTCCGGAAGGTAGCCTTTGCTATTTCCTTTCCGTTTAGACTAAGTCTGCACTCTCCGCTTTCCCTCGCGCGGCGTAGCACGCAACGCCACGGCCGCGCGCCGTCCTCGTTGTCGGATAATTACTACAAAAACAAAGTGATTTTTGTCGATTTAATTAGCGTTAATGGTTGTGGTTAAATTAGTCCCGAGTCTATGACTTGTGGGCCCTAGTGTAGTTAAGTGGATGCGTAGTATGTTAAATGCGCTCCGCAAAAGGAAAGCGTATCCTAGCATGCTTAGAATGATTTTACGTTTAAAGTTCTTGAAGCGTATTCTTGGAAATACGTCTTCAACCCTTCGCAGCCGAGGCTAAGTCCATGTTGACTGGGTCAAAGCTTTGCCCCCGGTCCCGCACGTCAGCGGCTGTGGCTAGGATAGTACTCGGTAGAAAAAGTAATCAGTACTTTATGAAATTCGAAATCTGTTAATTTGCACACTAAGAAATATGTATAACTTCTAAAATGCATAACTAAATCATTTTAACTCCAAAATAGGTAAAACCACTTCTGGTAATTTTCATAGTTAATGAACTTTATATTAAAATTGGTTTCAACCTTGTCCCTATAACAGAGAGCATTATGTTGGAAAACGAGCTATAAACACTATTTTTGTTACAAAAGAAAAAGCCTGATAACTTTGAAAAGTCATAAGTAATTCCTGAAAACTCCAAAAATAGTGAAATCAGTTTTGATAATTTCTATTTCAAAAGAACTTAATTATAAAAATGGTTTCAAACTTACCTCTATCACAGAAACTATAGTTTGAGAAAAATGATCCTAAAAGGCATTATTTTTACACTATTAATGCTAATAACTTTGAAAACCAATAACTAAATCAAGGAAACTCCAATTGAAGCAAACTCAATTGTTTTGAACTTGTAATAATATTGCTCATTTATCCATGTAATCCTTATACTCACCACTGCTCTACAAAATTTCACCTCATAATTAAATTACATAAATGAAGGTATATTGAAATCTAAAATTCAAACCACCATAACTTTCATATACTTAATCAAAATGAAATAATTCTTTCACCAAAAATCATTTAAAATCATGACTTAGCTACTGTAGAAAAATCATGCATTTTTGAGCATCTTGGTTTTTGGAGTATTTCTCGATGTTTATTTGGTATTGTATTTATATAGATTCCGAGCCTATTGACGTTGACTCTTACGCTACTGAGAGTGAACAACTACTTTTTCAGCAAGACAAGCATCCTTTGAACTTTCTTTTTGCATCATATTTGATCCCAATTTTGTTAAGGTAGATGCAATAATAATTGCTTGCATGATAGTTCTATAATGTCGCTATTTTTGTGATGAGTAGTTAGACACATCCTATTATCCTGTCATTGTGGCTATCCATGAATTACCCTAGTACTGAAATAATTATGATAGGATGTGTGAAATACTGTTGTTCGAGTCGCTTAGCCATGCAAGTCTAGAACCGGTAGCTCGATTGTCGGGAATAGCCCGACAATTACGGGATAAACACAACTCTCATTATATACTTTTGTTTCAGATCTTCGAATCTGTTTTCTAAGTTAAATTTTGTCTTTCTAAATGAACTTTTGGTCCGGACAAGTGATGGCTAGTGATGGTGCCTTCGTGCACGAGAATTGGGTATGTGGTTTGGCTTGTCCGACAATTAAGGACCGAACTTTGGGTACCTTTGTTCAAGCGACTTCGTGCTATCACACGCGGGTTGGGAGCCATATGGTTAAGTAGGGGAAGGTTTTGTTGTGTTGAGTCCCACGGTGGTGAAATTGTAAGGGCATGGGACCGTGAAATCCGTGTTCCTTTTGGGCCGATAGGATGGGGCGTTAACGTCTTGTGTTTCCTAGGATATAGGATGGGCGTTAACGTCTTGTGTTTCCTAGAGCCATGGGTTGAGGTACTTAGCTCAATGGGATCTTTTGCCAAAATGACCATATCTTGATTTACCTACGACATACCATAGGAAGTATGCTATATTCGGAGGCATCCGGAGGCTTACGGGCTAATCAAGTCGTGTGGGTAAAGTAGTACACCGCAGGTATAATCTATTCGAATAGCCGTGTCCACGGTTATGGACGACCGCTTGAAATTTGTGGCTGCTTATTGTTAGACTTTAAATTGAAACTGTGGTTATAACTTGGAATCGTCATGAATGGGATGTTCATGCTTGTTGTTGTATCAGAGTGGACCGCCACTTTGTTTTTAGTATGATTCTTTTGTTATTGAATGTATCACTTATTCACATGCTTTACTTCTACTTCAAATCTGATTTTGAAATGGCACTTGAAAAACTAGTATGTGTAGGTTGTTTAGTATTGCGTCTCTTTCGCAAAACTAATCCAATATGAGCCCTTCCTTTGAATGACCTTATGCATAACTATTTTTATTTGTGTAAGACTTGCGAGTACTCTTTGTACTCAGCCAGGTGTTTGCTGGCTTTTACAGGTGAGGAAGATAATGAGACCGACGAGCTCGTCGGTGTCGATTTAGGCGACACCGATGAGTAGTGTGCTATCTTTAGCTCCCAGTTGGTTGCCAATGGGTTATGGGGCATACCATTGCTGGTCTTTTGGTCTATTTATGTGTTTCCACTGCTACTTAATACTCTCTTTTAAATTTGGCCGGTCGGCCACTTGTACTAGATGTAAACTTGGAACTATGTTGTATGTCTTTTGAACCATTTATGTATGAATGTTGTATGGATGTGAGCAACGTTGTATGAGAGTATGACTATATTGGTCGCTGACCTTGGGAGCCAATATAAGTTGTGCTCGCTGTTCATGGCTTCCTATTTAACTCACTAAGTGTAGCGTTTGACTTGTTGGAGAACCGACAATCATGTAGTGCTCGCAGAGGAGCGGCGCGCATGATCGTCGGGGCTCTAGTTTGAGTTAAGCCTCTCATTTAGATGGAGTTAAGTTGGAATCCATTTACGGGAGACCTAGAGTTATGTCCCTAAGGCTTTGATTAGTCTCGGTCTTATGGAGATAACTCCGGGGTCCCCACAATCGGCGTTCGGTTCTTAATTGACCTGGGTGAGGATCTCCCCCTATCTACTTGTGAGACTCCTCTCTCACACTTTTCAGAATATAATATAACTCGTCCGTGTGACAAACTAAGTTTTTCTTTTTTTATACAAAATAAAAGAGGTACACCCATCTCGACTTTCTTTTCAAAATCCCCAAAATTCATAATTATCATGTCATCCTTTTCACAATTTTCATTAAAGACTATAGCCCAACTAAGCAATTGTGCGATATTCACATTTGAAAAATCCAAGTTGACATTATTCATTGTCTAACCATAATCCTAGTGGCTACAGCAGTAAGGATATCAACACATCAAGGAGGATCATGCATCGAATAGTACTTACAACTACCGTTATCCAAAAAATAGCAATTTTATATCAAACATACACGCAAGCATAACAGATTTTTGCAAAAGAAATAAAATAATTAAAATAGTAGGATAAACATGGTCATAGGAGGTTCTTGCCTTACTCAGGTTGATCTGAATATGATAGTGAAGGATCATCGTGAAATTCGTTCGAATAATCAACGTTTATTCAAAAAGATCTAAAAGCAAATTCAATATAGCAAAATAATTTCAAAAGCAATAAAATCCAAATATTTTTTGCATATTCAGGTATATCATGATTTTAGATTAATTTAGAGAAAAAAATCATCTCATTTGGAGTTTATATGCAAAAGTCATGAAGGTTTCAATTTTCTTCGGTTTGAAAATTCCAGAAAATAGAAAAGGTGACATCGAAAGTGTATTTTTCCAAAGTTTACGCTTTCAAGCAGAGAAAGCATATTCTTCCCTATGTTATACCGAGGTTTATGTTATCCAACAGAGAAAGCGTATTTTCCTCAGAACTAAAGGCGGCTTTCTCATTTTTCTGGATTTTTATTAAGTTACATGTGGGGCCTACTTGTGAGTGACTCATTCCTTCGTTTTACTAATTTTTATTTATAAATCGGGGGTGGTCCCACATGTCATAGACTCATTTATTAACTGTTTGAAATTAGATTTTCTTTAATCTTTTCAACTGGTCCCACATGTCATACTCTTGTTGCACTTAATCTCTATTACTAGGCTTTAATCATCCTTTTAATCACATGGTCCACTAGCAGAGAGAGAGAGAAAGGGAGAAGCTAGGCGCGCATGGCCGAGCGACTTGGCGACCTTGCTGACGGCGAGGTAGGCACGGGGAGGCTTGGGTTAAGGGCAAAATGGGTTCCTTTCTTGACGACGATGCCACCGGGTGGTGGTGGGGGTCGGAGAGATGGCCGAAGGTGCTGCTACGCCAGAGTAGAGCGGCAGAGCTCCTCAGGTCCAAGGTCATTTTTGCTATTGAAGCTAATCAGCGGTGAAAGGTGGTGCACACTAGCTCTAGGGGCTTGCTACGATGCTATTGGTAGAGGCTCGGGGACCAATGGTCACTAGAGCGACGGCGACCAAGATTCCCGTGGCAGTGCCATGATCAGCTACGATGAAATATAATCCTTCGATCTAATGTGCCCAAAAGCTTTAGGGTACTATTAGAAGCTCACCAAGGTCCTCAACAGTGCAGGGGAATGCTTGAAGTGGCATGGCGACGTTGAGCAGCGGCAGTGCGAAGGAAGCTTGCGGTGACAGCTCGTTGTAGGGATGGAGAAGCTACAAGGAGGTGTGCATTAGCTCGTATGCACACAGAGGATGGTAGGGGTAGAAGGAATTGACCAAAAACTCACCGAGGTGGGGGCTAACTGGAAAATGGTTGTGGCGGCTGGAAATGAAGAAGAAGAAGAGCTATTCAGTGGATTCTTTGCGTTTGAATCCTCTTCAACTGAGGGGAATGCACTAGTGAGGTATAGAACACGAAATGACATGGTCAAGTGAGGTTCAAGCTCACCAGAACGTTGGGAACAAAGACGTCCAGAGAGGGCTTTGCGTCGAAGGTGAAGAAGATGACCGCTTGTCTGAGCTACGGGGTTCCCGAAGCTACGTCAAGCATAGAAGAAGAATCAGTGAGGCAAGAGGCGCATGATGACGCAAGTGGTGCAGGTAAGGAAGCTCACCCGAGCTAGAAGCATTACGGGGCTTGCTCACCGGCGCCAAGAACGATGCTCTCGTTCCTAGTGAACCAAGGAGCGGGAAGCTCTAATTCCTGGTGGGGAGTGAGATTGGCGAGCTGGGATCACCGCCACGTGGTCGAAGGTTTATATATGGATGAGTAGAGTGTGAGAATTTCGATGAGAAGACATGGCCGTGGTGAGTGTCTCGTATTCCTTCCTTCGGTGTCTCCACCAGACCAGGCGTTAGGCGTCATTAAGGGAACGGTTATCATGGGTAGAGCTAGGTAGAGGTGATGGCGGTAGGTAAAGTGCGAAACTGTGGTCGACGAAGGAATCCATGGGCGAGCGGGCAATGCGAACGAGGGAGCACACTGGCGAGCGAGGGCGAAGCCATGGTAGAAGAAGGGTGATGTGAAGTGAGGCCCACCCGTCAGTGAGCGCGGGAGCGAGTGGAGTTTTCGCGGGTTGGGGTGGCACGTGGAAATGGGTTGGCTCAGATGCGACCCAAAAGTGAATTTCTGACTCGATGTTTGCTGATTTTTTGTACTGAGCAAAGATAGTCCACAATTTATGAACATTTTTGTGTGGGCTACGAACCCTGTATAGTTGCTCTTGTAATTTTTGTGGTTTTCTCGACAATTCTTGCAAGTTGCTGTTTGTATGAAATTTCATTATTTGTTATATACCGAAAGTTTAACAAGCATGCATAAATGATTTTACATGTGGAATAATACTAAAAAAATACTTTCTCATTTATTTTTTACTATGTCTCTCCAAAATGGAAATTTTGGGATGTTAGAGACCTACCCCCTTACAAAGAATCTCGTCCCCGAGATTTAGTGGACTCGATAAGGCGGTCTAAGGCTGTCGGACCCCAATTTTGGAGCTTGGGATCCACTGTGTATATGGTGTCATTCCCTGGATCAATAGCTGACACACACAGTCACATCGTTTGTTTATGCACATAACTACAGAAGCTCTAAGCAGACATACGACTTAGGTTCATAGTTGCGACCACGTGTGGTCAAAAATGGCAATCTAGGGAGGTCTTGAAGAGGTCCTGGGATGGTTCTCTGATGATCCCAATGAGGTCTGTGTAATCGAAGGAGGTCCTGAGGAGGTCCCGAGGGAGGTCCTGAGGGAGGTCCCAAGAGGAGGTCCTAAGGGAGGTCCTGAAGAGTCAGGGGAGGTCCTGAGGAGGTCACGAGGGGAGGTCCCGAGAGGAGGTTCTGAACGGTTCAGATGATATCAAGGGAGGTCCTGATCGGTTCAGATGAAACCAAGGGAGGCCCTGAATGGTACAGATGATACAAGGGAGGTCCTAAACGGTTCAGATGGAACCAAGGAAGGTCCTGAACGGTTCAGATGAAGTCAAGGGAGGTCCTGAACGCTACAAATGATATCAAGGAGGTCCTGAACGATTTAGATGTAACCAAGGGAGGTCCTGAATGGTTTAGATGTAACCAAGGGAGGTCCTGAACAATACAGATGATATCAGGGAGGCCCTGAACGGTTCAGATGTAACCAAGGGAGGTCCTGAATGGTTCAGATGTAACTAAGGGAGGTCCTGGTGAGGTTCAAGAGGAGGTCTTGGAGAGGTCCAAGGGGAGGTCCTAGAGGAGGTCCTGGAAACGTTTCCGAGGAGGTCCGCGAGGAGATCCTTGAGACGCTTCCGAGGAAGTCCAAGAGGAGGTTTTGGAGTGATCCAAGAGGAAGGAGGTCCTGGAGACGTTTCCGAGGAGGTCCATGAGGAGGTCTTGGTGACGCTTCCGAGGAAGTCCAAGAGGAGGTCTTAGAGAGGTCCAAGGGGAGGTACTAGAGGAGGTCCTGGAAATGTTTCCGCAGAGGTCCATGAGGAGGTCCTGGAATGCTTCCAAGGAGGTCCAAGAGGAGGTCTTAGGGAGGTCCTGGGAAGTCCTGGTGGTCATTTGGTAGAGGTCCCCAACTAGCTAAGGGTTGTCTGAAGTCACCTAGCAGTGGTTCTAGAACATCTAAGGGTGGTCATCAGACATCTGTTTAGCGGTTGTAAACAAACTGATCGTGAACCTTATTTGTGAAAAGTACTTGTTATGAACAGTGCAAGCGTAATATTAGAGGGCAAGTGCGAGAGCAAAACAAATCGTGGTGGATCCATTCACTCTGCCCACAGGCAAGTGACTGGGGTTCCTGGCCTAAGCTTCATTATCTCCACCATCATCCGGTTTAGCCTTTGTGAAGTACTGGTAGGGGTCTTGATCATTTGGGTCTGAAAAGAGTATAATGGCAAAGCTTGAGTACACAACCGTACTCGTGAGCCAACACACAATGCAATTGTATAGATGCAAGGCTATTCAAGGGAAGCTTGGGGTTCTTTTATTTGCATAAAGCCAAGTGTGAATTAGACATAATAGAAATTCCTGAGACTTAGCACTTTTAAAAAATGAGGTTTTATAAATGAGTTTTCATTTGTAAAATACTAGTGGAGGTCCCACCTGCAATTACCATTGAGTGGCTCCATCCACTCAATGCCCAGGTTATCCCGTAATTACCACTGGTCCCCAAACAGGTTTTTCTCAAATGCCTGGGGTCCCACCCCATCCTTCCTTTCCTTCACAAATGGTTTTATGAAACAAAACTATATCCAGCAAGTTCTCAGCACCGCCCTTGACCGTGAGCACGGCTATCTAGATAGTTTTCTTACTCTGCAGAGTTCGCACACTTTATCCACAAGAGATAATCGCCTTGATATATACACACACTTCCTTATACATGTGAATCAAGAGGAGATTACAACAAGGCCTTTACAATGCTCAACCTCGATGCAACTCCACCCGCCAAGGTTTCCACCGCCTGGTGCCAAGCACTTCCAGGAGGCCCCCTCTTGCGCCGTGTGGTTTCGCTGTGGCTTCTATGCCCCTTTACCCATGCCACATTCCCCCAATGACGTAGCCACGGCAAGGCGAGCAAATTAGTTGGCCAGGTCGTACCCATTATATACTTGTGATTGCACTATTTTTGCATGAGAGGTCATCACCAGATTCGGTCCTTGGCTAACATGGGCAGTACATCCACATACCAACCATCACTCGTGCCCCTGACACCAGCCACTCTTTCCAGCCGCCCAAGTCGTAAACAGTTTTTAGGTTTTATTTGTTTTGGAAATAACTTTTTGCTCAACATACCAGTCAGGCTCCCAACTTCACTGCGCCAAACCTTTTTCTAAAGTTTTTAATGATTGTGGTCAGGCAATTTTTAATGCTCGTATGACATTGTATCTAAGCAAGGCTAAGCATGACACTTAGATACAGACTTATCAGCTAGTATATATTCCATTAAGCCTAGGGTGACAAGGGATAATGTCCAAGTTCAAGGATTGGAATGTTATACACAATTACTGTTAAGGCATTAACTATGAGCTAGGACAATTTAGTTGGATAAAACATAGCAATGCAAGTTCATAATTTAAAGCAATATACTTTGCTAAAGGTAGGTGCGATATGATTAAAGTGTTAACTCGCCTTGTTCAGGGTACTGCTGATCGTGCTTCTGATCCACGAACAATTCTTGATCATATTTCTATAGTCACAAAAACAACTGAAGGAACAATAAACATATATATATATATATATATATATATATATATATATATATATATATATATATATATATATATATTCAAACTCCAATCGTTTTCAAATATGCAATGAACTCCAAAAAAAATGCAAGTCGTAGATTAGAGATATTAGACGGGCATAGTTGAAGACCTTGTGGTAGTAGGGTTTGTGGTGGCGTAGGAGTTACTGTGGTTGTACAAGGATACGATGAGGAGGTCGTGGAGATACTATGATTAGGGGAGGTCATGGATGTATCGTAACTAGGGAGGTCGTGGCAGTACTGTGACCAGGGGAGGTCTTGCGAGGGTTAGGACATAGGGAGGTCTTGTGAGTGTTAAGGCCAGAGGAGGTCTTGTGAGTGTTAGGACCTGGGGATGTCTTGTGAAGGTTAAGACCTGGGAGGTCGTGAGAGGGTTAAGACTTGGGAAGGTCTTGTGAGTGTTAGGACCTGGGAGGTCTTGTGAAGGTTAAGACCTGGGGAGGTCTTGTGAGCGTTAAGACCTGGGGAGGTCTTGTGAGTGTTAAGGCTAGGGGAGGTCATGTGAGTGTTAGGACCTGGGGAGGTCTTGTGAAGGTTAAGACCAGGGGAGGTCGTGAGTGGGTTAAGACCTGGGGAGGTCTTGTGAAGGTTAAGACCAGGAGAGGTCTTGTGAAGGTTAAGACCTAGGGAGGTCGTGAGAGAGTTAAGACCTAGGGAGGTTTTGTGAGGGTTAAGTCCTCGGGAGGTCTTGTGAGGGTTAAGACCTGGGGAGGTCGTGACCGAGGGGTGGTCTTTGTAAAATAGGGGGTCTTGACCTAGAAGGTGGTCTTTGCAAAACGGGAGGTCATGACCAATAAGGTGGTCTTTGTAGAATGGAAGGTCATGACCCAGAGGATGGTCTTTGTAAAATGGAAGGTCATAACCCAGGGGGTGGTATTTGCAAAATGGAAGGTCATGGAAGTGCTAATCCCGGTGTAGTCAATTGAGAGAAATATTCGACTATACAACAGCGGCCAAAAGAAACAAAGGTTTGACTTCATTGACACATACGAATGAACCGGTGGACGGGCCAGAGGGAGAACCAGAGGAACATTTAGAGAAAGAACAAGGTAGCTTGGGCTAGGAGGAGCATCTTGCCACTAGGGACTTACCAGTACTAGGCTGGGGAAATGAACTAGCCGGAGTGGGGCTGGCGACGTGGACCACGACTATGTAAGAAGCTCCACGCTGCAACAGTGGCTTGAGGGAGGAGGTAGACTTCAACCTCCAAGGTTGCTCCGTGGAAGCAGGTGGATGGTCCTTCAAGGCTGTCTTGGGGTCTTCTGGTCAGAGAGGAGGAAGGGCGATGGCGATGGCAGCTCCTGTAAATCAAAGAGTGGATTCAATGGAGGAGCATATTGTGGGTTATGGGTGAGAGCAGATACCCACAATGCGAAAGGTACCTTACCGAGGGGTGACAATGGCGAAGGTGGCGATGTGGTGAGGCTCGGCCTAGGCAAGCGCTTGTGCCCAACCAAAGCTCGAGCTCACTTGAAGGAGGATGAAAGTGAGGCTAACACTGGGATGGCAAAGGAAGGCATTTAGGGGCTAGGAGCAAATATGTGCATGCACCTTGGTACAATCAACGAGGAGGGTGGTTGGTGCAGTTGACGGTATGGGCAGCACAGGGTAGTGGAATGATATGCTATTAATGCCTTGTCTGACCACAACATACCGGAGCCCTCACTTGGTGCATGCAGCGCACGGTTAGGAGGGTCACAGCTGCCCTGGCCCAGTTAGGGAGGTCCAGTTGCAATGGAGTGGACCTAGTGCTGGTCGGAGGAATAGGAAAGGAAAGCACGGGAACGGGTGAGCCGAACCAGGCATTAGGCTGATCAGCCATTAGCCCAATGAGGAACGGGGAGAAGGAAGGAAAACTAGAAAGACTTGGGTAGAGACAAAATAATAGGGTGGTAGATAAAATCATGAATGCAAAAGAGATGCAAAATGTCCTCAAGCAAATCTCAAAGATGCACGCAAACAGAACGACAATAGACATTGTACAAAAAGTTTTAAAAATCCCTCATTTTTACAATTATGAGTTTTTTTGGGCTGTTACAAAGGCGGTCTTCTCGTTCCCATGTAGCCGCGTTTTCAGTGTGGTTGCTCCATTGGACTCTCAGCATTTTGATAGCATGGCTACACATATGTTGCATGGCTTCATCTAAAAGTCAGATTGGGTGTTCCCGATAAGAAAGATTTTGTTGGAGGACGATGTTCTCCAACTGAGTGAGTTGATTAGGAGTTCAAAGACATTTCTTGAGTTGTGATATGTGGAAGACATCATGTACATCGGAGAATTGGGGTGGCAACTCTAGTTGGTATGCTACTTCACCTTTCCTTTCAACAATTCGGTACGGTCTGATGTACCGAGGTGCCAGTTTTCCATAGACTTGGAAACAATGGATGCCTCACTATGGTGAGACCTTGAGATAAACATAATCATTTACCTTGAATCTTAGCTCACGGCGGTGATGGTCAGCATAGCTTTTTTGTCACGGCTACGCTTCTCTCAAGTGCCTTTTTATCATGTCGACGTGCTCTTGTGCTTCCTGGATGATGATCGGTCGAAAGAACTGTCTCTCGCCGACCTCAGACCAAAATAGGGGTGTACTACACTTTCTCCCATATAGTGCTTTGAATGGGGACATTTGAAGACTTGATTGGAAGCTGTTGTTGTAGAAAAACTTGGCAAGCTCCAAGCATTTTTCACAATTCGTGCTGTAGGACAGCACGCAAGCTTGTAACATGTCTTCCAATACTTGATTCGTTCACTCTATTTGACCTCCCGTTTGTGGGTGGAATGTTGTGCTAAAGAATAACTCGGTTCCCAATAGGCTATCCCAAAATCACGAGGTAAACTGGGGATCTCGATCGGACGTTATCATCCTTGGCACATCGTGTAGACATACGGTGTGATTTATATAAGTTATGTGATCTTGGCACCCCTGATACCTGGTATCAACCAGGTTGAAGTGTGCCACTTTTGTCAAGCGGTCGATGATAACCCAAATCAAGTCATGTCCGTTTCAGGTTCTCGGTAGGCCAGTAATGACATCCGTGCCGACATCGCCCCATTTCCACTCGGAAACCTTGAGAGGTTGAAGTAGCCCTACTAGCCGTTGGCGTTCTGCCTTAACACACTGACACACATCGCACATAGCAATATGTGCGGCGATGTCTCTCTTCATATCAAGGCACCAGAATTATGACCGTAGGTCCTGATACATCTTTGTACTCCTGGGGTGGATGGAAAGTGGGAAATCATGAGCTTCCCTGAGGATTAGCTCCTTGATATCATGATTGTCCGGGACATAGAGTTGTTTTCTATGCATAACTAATTCACTTAGGTTCTCGGTGAACTCTGACTTCCTGCTGTCCTGTAATTCGTGTTGGATTTCGGCGATCGCTGGATCCTTGAGTTGAGCAGCTTGGATTTGAGATTCAAGTGTAGGTCACAGCACTAGGGCAGCGACATAACCTTCCTTGACCAGTTCTAAATTGAGCTTTCAAAACTCTTCATGCAACGCCGGTTGATTTGCTTCAATTGACGCGTATATGCAGTGAAGCTTCCGACTAAGGGCATCGGCTACCACGTTGTCCTTACCCAGTTGGTAATGAATGCCAAGGTCATAATCCTTAATCAACCCAAGCCATCTCCATTGCCTTAGTTTCAAATTTGGCTGTGTGAAGAAATATATCAGGCTTTTGTGATCGGTGTAGATTTCACACCGATTGCCGATGAGGTAATGCCTTCATATCTTAAGAGCATGAACCACGGCTGCTAATTCCAAATCATGAGTTGGATAATTAGTCTCATGTGGTTGTAATTGTCATGAGGCATAGGCCACCACTTTGCCCTCTTTCATCAGTACACATGTGAGACCGTGGCAGGATGCATCACAATACACAGTAAAGTCTTTGTGTATGTCAGGCAGGGTAAGCACTGGGGCTGTTGTGAGCCTTTTTCTTTAATTCTTGAAAGCTCTCATCACATGAGCCTTTTCTTTTCTCTAGCTAGCTTGAATCTCGGGGGTCGAGATTCCTTTAAGGGGGGAGGTTTGTAACTTCCCAATTTTCTCAAGTTTAAAAACCTTTTGAATAGTCTAGCCCTTTGGAAAATTCACCAAGATTTTATTCGAATTTTAATAAAGCTTAACATGGACTTTCAATAGCAAAACAATTTAATATGATTAATCTCAACATCAATTATTGTCAAAACTATTTTATTTGGATTCTATGTGCTTGGATATATTTTTTAGAATTTTTCCGAGTTCATTTGCTATTTGGATTTATTATATTTTCTAAATTGGAAAATCTATTTAAAATCTCAAAAATCCCAATGTGTTGAATTCCCTTGCTTCGGCCCGAACCAGCCCGTAGCCCATCTTCCTCTCTCCTCTGCGCGCACGCCGCCTTGACCCTACCAGTTAGTCTCACCCGCGCCTTTTGCTACTTGTTTTTGCCCGAGCCACCGACGCTGACGACTGGGTCCCATAGGATCACTGTTCATCGTCTCTGAATCTGTTACGATTCGAGTCGCGCCGCTGCGTGGGCCTTCCTCACTGTAGCCGCCTCGGACTCTCCTAGTTGGCCGCGTATAAAAGGAACGGGAGCCCTTGATCTCCGCACCAAACCCTAGCTACCTAAGCTCCAGCGCCAAGCCCTAGCTGCCGGGAGAGCTCAAAGAAGTGAAGTCACTGCCTTCAACTCCGACGAGCAATTCTGTTGCAACCAGAGCCGCTCGAGCTTCGTTGTCCCCACCCTCGGCCTCGCAAGGAGCTGCGCTTTACCCTGGTCACCTTGGTTCCACCAGAGCATCACCGAAGAGTAGATCCTGACGATCCTGAGACCTCTTCGCTGCCTCGTCTTTGCCGCCAGCTACCATAGCTGTTCCTGAGCACTAGTGAGCGCACCCCTGAGTTCCTCTTCACGTCCTCTACACGTCGCGCACCTTCGCTGCCGGTGAGATGCGACCGTTCGATGGATGCCATCAGAACCCGAGCACCGCTGACCTCACCATTGTCCACGTCACTGCCATCTTAGCCTCCGTGTGCACGTGTCGCTTACATGGCATCCCCGTTAGTGCCATGTATGCATATGGGTGTTAGCCAATTCAAGACCCTAAACCAACCCTCGGTAGATCCAATCCATCGTGAGCCAATTCAATGAAAGTTGGTCCCATTTGTCAGTCAACTGTTCTGTAGATCATGAACCCATATACCTTTGAACCGAATTAGTGGACCCGGTCCATGGACTGTGGGCCCACATGTCAGCCCCATTTCCTTTTTCCTAGTATTTATTTTTAATTCCTGTTTCTAGGGCTGACGTCATTAATTGGAATTTCTAGTAGAAAAGAAATTTGGGAAAAATCCAGAAATTCCATTTTTGTTATTTCTTTAGGTTTAGAACTTCTAGAAGCCAGTTCTTCGTCATCCGAACTCCGATTGAGCTCATTAAAATTTCTAAATTCATCTATATTCAAGCTCTATGTTCCTAAAATTTTTCTTTATTTTTTGGAGTTTGTTTTCTCTCTGTTTTATATTTATTTTTTTATTTGCTTCGCTTGCGAGTTGATGTTGATACTTTGGCGGATTTTGAGGAAGGAGGAGTTCACCAAGACCAAGACTAGTACCAGGACTTGTTTCAAGGAAAGTTGTACCTTTGACCATATTGAACCCAATTTTCCAAATTACTTTGATTCAATTATGGCATTTACTTTAAGTATTTATTTAAATGCTTTGTGATTAGTTATTCATCCAAATTATGTATATCCACCTTGTCTATTTTAATGTTACAATCTTTTGTTACCCTAGATTAGTTGATTAATAGTTGGTATTATCGTAGCACCAATGTGGGTTGGTTAGATACGATTAGTCCTCTTAGCTATGCAACGAGTCATTCATTGTCTTCTGAGTTGCAAATATGAATTTGACTAAGTGATTATAGAACTTTATGAAAAAATTGTGTGCTATGTGTCATTACTTGTTGATGGCATGTGTTGCACTTAATCAACAGGGTAGGAAAAGATTTAGGCTGAGGCAAGTGGTGGAAACTGTGTGATATGGTAGAGCTTTGTGAATGGGAATGTTTAATCTTTGTGGCATAGTTAGAAATTGAAAGTCTTGCCTTGGTCAATGAAGGACTTAACTTTGTGCGCCATTAAACTGAGCTATAACTATATGACCATGTGCCTTGTATGGGACGGGCCTAACTTAGTAAGTTATGGATTCTCCACATTGCCTACTCAGGTTGTAGGTTAAGAGCTCAGTGATGCGCGGAGGTGTGGACTACTATGTAGAACACATTTATGAGAGGTTCGCCCTCTTCTGATCCAACGGTGTGTGTCGTACCAAAGTGCTGTTTCAGGGTTGGTATGACAGTAAAACACATTGGGAGTGTCAATTGTTGAGATAAATTTTTTGAAAAGTTTTGTTATGATTAGTGCTAGCTACACTAGTTATATCGTGTGGGTAAAGTGTACAACCTCTGTAGAGTGTTAAACAATCTATTCGAATAGCCGCGTCCATGGTCATAGACATGCTCGGGGATTTCACACCAGGGGTGGTTTTCATAAAATAATTGGGAAGGGACGACTGTGTGACTTAATTCATATGGCTGTGTGAAAGAATTTGATTAGGCTTTGTGTCCTTTGTGAAAACAATTGATAAATTAATATTGTTTATTTTTTTTGAATTATGTTTTCAATTTATTATTTGTATTCAATTGAAAATGTTGCTTTCATGCAAAATAACCATAGAAGCCATTTTATTTGTAATAAGCTATCACCTCTATTTGCATTCTGTGGTACAACTTGTTGAATACTTGGAGTACTCATTCTTGCTGCAATCATTCAACTGAAGTGGAGGAATCATCGCCCGTTTTTGAGGAGGAGTTCTACAAAGGTGCTGATTGCTAGGTCTTGATCCCAGTCGGTTGCTTGTGGTGAATTGATGGGTTTCCGCTAAAGTTGATTTGTTCTGCTGCTGCTTATTTAATTCTATTAGTCCTGCACGGCTTAATAAATGCAAACTCGACCATAAGGTCACAATAGTTATTTGCTATTCACATTAGTTGTTTTTTGTATTAATCGTCTATGTTGACACTGTGTGCACTAGTGCGATCCTGTACTAGTGCATTATACACAGAGGGTCCAGATTTCACACGAGGGGTGGTTTTCATAAAATAATTGGGAAGGGACGGCTGTGTGACTTAATTCATATGGCTGTGTGAAAGAATTTGATTAGGCTTTGTGTCCTTTGTGAAAACAATTGATAAATTAATATTGTTTATTTTTTTTGAATTATGTTTTCAATCTATTATTTGTATTCAATTGAAAATGTTGCTTTCATGCAAAATAACCATAGAAGCTATTTTATTTGTAATAAGCCATCACCTCTATTTGCATTATGTGGTACAACTTGTTGAATACTTGGAGTACTCATTCTTGCTGCAATCATTCAGCTGAAGTGGAGGAATCATTGCCCGTTTTTGAGGAGGAGTTCTACGAAGGTGCTGATCGCTAGGTCTTGATCCCAGTCGGTTGCCTGTGGTGAATTGATGGGTTTCCACTGAAGTTGATTTGTTCTGCTGCTGCTTATTTAATTCTATTAGTCCTGCACGGCTTAATAAATGCAAACTCGACCATAAGGTCACAATATTTATTTGCTATTCACATTAGTTGTTTTTTGTATTAATCGTCTATGTTGACCTTTGTGTGCACTAGTGTGATCTGCACTAGTGCATTATACACGAGGGTCGAGTGCATTTTGGGTCTCGACAGGACGCAATCGACGGAAGTGGAAATGGCGCACAACGCGTGGCACAGGCGCAGCGCACGGTAACAGCAAGGGCACGGTGTGGCCTGGGCGACATGGGCACCAGCTTGGGTGCATGCTGGGGCTAGTACGGCAGGGAGCCGAGGGGTGGGGGCTGGTGCGGCAGCCTGTGCAGTCGGGAGCCGGCTCAGGAATGAGTAGGAGAGGAGGTCAGGCAGGATAAAAGACAAGAGAAAGAAAGATAGGAAATAAAAAGGGGAAATGAAGCGGGCCAGAGAAAGAGAATTAGACTCGGTCTAAAGATACTTCACAAAAAAATTCAAATTACAAACTTTGGATTTGGAAACGAGATTTGAATTGAGAATTGGAATTTGGATTTGAATTTTGGACTTGGATTTAAATAATTGTAGAAAATCCAAAATAAATCCAACACATTTAAAATAATTAATTTAATTTAAATTTTACAAGAAAGAAAAGAAATTTTGGGAAAATAGAAAAGAAATTGAATAAATTGAACTCCAAGAACTAACAAAGAACTTGGGAAAAACCAAGAAAATCCA
Source organism: Ampelocalamus luodianensis (assembly GCA_036346255.1). Classification (NCBI taxonomy): domain Eukaryota; kingdom Viridiplantae; phylum Streptophyta; class Magnoliopsida; order Poales; family Poaceae; genus Ampelocalamus; species Ampelocalamus luodianensis. Next base: position 8,439,018 of record CM070635.1, on the reverse strand, counting down.
GAAAATCAAATAAACCAGTTTTGAATTTAATTGAAGTTTGATTTATTGATATTAAATTGTTTTAATTTTTGAAATTTCAAATTTAGCTTTAGTTATTTCAAGAAAAATCAACTGGTTCCTTTTATTTAGAAAATTTCAAAATGACGCAAAAATTTATATGTTACAACGATGACATGGAATTCGTTACCGGCATGCCGAAAACCCGAAACAGGTATGAGTCGATATGGGTTATCGTCGACCACTTGACCAAAGTGGCTCACTTTATTCCGGTGAGCACCACATATTTTTAGGCTAAACTCGCTGAGCTCTACATGAACCACATCGTTTGCTTGCATGGTTTGCCCAAGACAATAACTTCCAATCGAGGTCACCAATTCACCTCACGGTATTGGGAAAGCTTGGATGTGCTTTTGGGAACTGAGCTATTCTTTAGCACGGCTTTCCACCCACAAACAGGAGTCCAAATGGAGAGGACAAATCATATTTTGGAAGATATGTTGAGAACTTGTGTGCTATCCTATAGCACAAACTAGGAGAAATACTTAGTGTTCGCCGACTTTTCTTACAACAATAGCTTCCAATCAAGCCTCCAAATGTCTCCGTTTGAAGCACTTTATGGGAGGAAGTGTATAACACCTATTTTCTTATCCGAGGTGGGTGATAACTAATTCTTTGGACTGGCTATCATCCGAGAAGCTCAAGAACAAGTTGATGCGATAAGGAGCTGGTTGAAGGAAGCGCAAACACGCCGAAAGAGCTATGTTGACCATCATCATCACAAGCTGAGCTTTGAGGTGAATGATTATGTTTACCTTAAGGTCTCACCGATACGAGGCATCTGTCGTTTCCAAGTCCATGGGAAGTTAACACCTTCGTACATCAGGCCGTACCGAATCATCGAAAGGAAAGGTGAAGTGGTGTGCCAATTGGAGCTGCCACCTCAACTTTCAGATGTGCATGATGTCTTCTATGTATATCAGCTCAAAAAGTGTCTTTGAGCTCTGAGTGAGCTCACTCAATTGCAGAACATCGATTTGCAACACGATCTTTCTTATCGAGAGCACCTGATTCGAATTTTGGAGGAAGCTAAGCAACACACTTGCAGTTGTGCCATCGAGATGCTAAAAGTCCATTGGAGTAACCACACTGAGGAAGGAGCCACATGGTAACGAGAAGATCGTCTTAGGACTGAGTTTCCATATTTCTTTACCGAGCCCACTGAATCTCAAGGTCGAGATTCTTTGTAGGTCTATAACATCCCAAAAATTAAATCTCAAGTTTGTTTTACTAATAAAAATTGTTGAATTATTTTGAGCATGTTTTTGAAATTTTCTCAAATCAATTATTGCATTTTCGTACAAATAGTGACCTTAAAAGAATGTTAGAAAATATTCAAAACAAATAAAATTCTAGAAACATTACACAAACTACTACACTATGAGCCTCCAATTTTTTTTTCATGATTTGTGGATCTCATTTTCTATATTTAAAAATTCATCAAAATTTCAGCCAATTCAAAATTGACAAACTCATTTCATCTCCCGCCTTCCCTTTTTGGGCCGAAACTGCCGTGGCCCAACTCCTTCACCCTACCTTAGCCCAGCTCAGCCCGCATTGCTCCCACGTCTCCCCTCTCGCTAACGCACTAGGCCCGCGCACCATAGGTCTTCTTCCACTTCACCTCGCCCCTACTCGCTAGTACTCCCACACCATCTCCGCTAGCCCAACCTCGGAATGCGACCACCGCTCACCATTTTCCGTCACCTGACACACCACCAAGCCCCATCCCATCGTTACAGCGTCCAACTTCCCCTCTATCACTGCCTTTTCTCGATCGAGCGGAGAACGAGAGCACGCCCTCGAGTTCTCACCGTGCATGCTGTTTTCTCGCCGCTTGTCTCGCGCATTTGTCTTCAGTACTTATACCACTGACCGTGTCGTCTTCTTCCTCAGCTCATCCTCGTTCCATTTTCACGCAAACCAAAGCTTCTTACCCCTTGGTTCCCTGGAATGTGAGCGTCGTTCTCAACCCCAGTGAGCACGCGCCACGCCACCGCCGTCTGTGGTGAGCTCCGGTCCTTGGATCCTTGTGATCTTCCCCATTTCAGGCGTCTGTTGCCATTTTTGTCGTTTCTCGTAGACCGGTAAGTCCCCGATCGATTACTTTCGTCTTCATCATCCTTAACATACCAGTGACCTAATGCATGGCTCCTTGTAGCCTCCCTTTCGCCGAGAAGTTCAGTCACCGTGTAGACCGCCATCGCCTCTGTTCCCCATCATTCGGTCACCCCAAGCCGTCTCCGATCTCATCAACCCCACCCTAGTGATCGTGGTAAGCTGCTGATGCATAAGCACACTTCAATTTAGCTCAAGCCAGGCGTTTACGCCATTGCCCCAGATGTTGTCCATGGAGCCACTGTGGAACATCACCGCTGGCTCTCCTCTGACGACCCTAGGTCCACGAGCCATTCCCCTTAGATACGTAGAGACCTCCTGGTGCTATCCCAACCCATAGTCACGTTGTTTTGAACTTCCACGACAGAACCAACTTGAACCCGAGGCACTCCGCCGCATCTCGCTAACGTCACGCCGCCTCCGTCCACTTCCTCGGCCATCAACACCACCCATAGTATCGCGTGACCTCCACATCCCATTCACGAGCTCGATGTGGAGTTGTAGTTAGATTAGTCCCATATTGCTTGTCTAATTTGGGTTGTAGTAGCATATAATGCTTGTTGGACCCAAACTTAGCATTGGGTTAACCCATTTACACGAAGTGAAGCCGAAGGTGTAAGTAGGGTAATATGCATGTGTGGGCCCAGTACCATGTGGTGCGTCGGGCTTTGACCAGATTTTGAGGCAGGGCGTTACACTAACACCACGGTGGCCTGGGCATTGAGCGCAATTTGGGCCTGGGTGTTACAGGTTTGCCCGTCCGAATTAGTTTTCGTATCTTGTGGAAGCCATTGCTCCATTTGGAGCACTAAATTTTTTTTCTGATTCCTGTAAGAATTGAACTATTTTTTGTGAAATTCCCACAAGATTTTGTGAATTTTCTATGTTCCAAATGTTGCCAATGTTTTTTTCTCTTACTACTTTATAATTCTTTTAGTCTAAGCAAGCTCTAACACAAACTTAAACCTATATTTAACATTCTATAAACTAGCCCTTGGGAGTGCACCGGTTGGCGACTAGCTGTGCTAAAGCATTAGCAGCCAACCAATTGTGTAGACCATTGAAAATACACTACATATATAGCCAGGCATGTTGGTGAAAGGAAATTTCTATTTATACAGTGTCCAATAAATTCGTAATAGTGGATGCTTCATATAGCTTTGTTCAACTGCGCTGTTTGAGATGTTTTCAGATGACTCTACAATGACAATATTGTAGTTTTTTGGTAGATGTTTTTTATTATTAAAGTTTTTTTACTCAACGAATGAGAATATTGTAATATTTTTGCTAGATGTTTTGGACTCAACAAATGTTTTGATTATCGTAGTCAAATGCTCTACATATGCCCACAACCCACGATAATCTTTTGTGACCAATCAATACAATTATCATGTCGTGATATTAATTACCTATATGGATCTCAAATTGCACTAACAAAATTGTAATAAATTTTTGTTAACATATTATACAAAAAGTGGACGTAATGGAAAGGTTAAATGTATGAACTACAAATTACGATATCTATATTCTATAGTCAAGTCAGAAATTATAACCTGCTAATTGTAAAATAAGCAAAGAACAAATTTCCATAAAAAAGCAGACCAAGTATTTGTGCATCAGAAAATATCTGGAATTTTAAAAAATAATTATAAAACAAGAAATAAAATAATATCGACTTTCCATTCATAGTTATCCCTTTTATATATTTTTTAGCACTTTGCACTTTTACTCGGTATTTAAGATCGTGTGGTTGGCTGGAAAATCTTGTGGGAATCAATATGCCTTGTTGAAAAGTTTGTCCTATTAATGATAGCGAACCTGATTTTTACAGCGGAACATGACAGCCAAATAACCAGCCTACTTTTTACCGCCCCCAGTAATTCATATAATTTTAATTCATGAAGATTTATTAGGTAGTTACAAAGGCCAATCAACATAGCCAACTTGTTGCAGCAATGATTAATTATGCAAAAATCATCGAGCACCTGAAATAGTTTCTTTCCACTAAGCTAGTGGTGTGCACTTTACGTGGCAACGAGGTAATATTTTATTAATTAGTGAGGAATAATTAATCAAGATCAGGCTTTAACCGGCCCATTTAAGCAGGCCACTAAAAATGTCATCATGGTCGATCTAGCTAGGCATATAGGTGAAATCCAATTTTATCTTTAGCTTAGTGCTTAACATAGTAAGATTACTAATCTAAATAATTAGGTAAAGAACAATAAGACGCCGACTGAACTAGATGAAAGGGAAGGGCAACCAAAGTACTAAGCAAGAAATTAACGATAAGTACCTCCTGGTCATTAGTGCCGCTTAGAAATGGCCATTAATCGAGCATGCTGTCCAGTCAGTTAGGTGCGAAAAAGCAGTAATCCTTTTTTCCATCAAGTTTTCCAATGAAAAGTAAATGGAACGAATCGTCCCATAATAAGGTTAGGATAAAAAAAATCCTTATAGAAGCAGCCGATTTAAGTGAGAGAGGAATATATACTCCCTTGGTTTCACTATGTATAGGCTATTTTCTTGGAAAGCGTTGTTTCACGATATGTCATCAATAGAGGAAATCAAGACTGTTTGTGGTTGAAGTTTGTCATTTAATTGGTATATGTATGGTCCAACATGATTAACTTTTTCGTAGATTTGGTGTGTGTTCAGTCTTTAAACTTAGGCTTAGTCGTTTGGACTATATTGTGAAAAAGGAGAGTATTATCATTTCCTGGAAATTGACATATAGTTTGTAGATAAAAGTATGGGAAATTTCAAGGAAAATGTTTATTGATTAAAGATAGGAGGGAGAGAGATCGATACAGATACACTGTGTACAAACTTTCCAAGAAAACTTGAGAAGTAGTTCATGCGTGTTTATGTTCCGGTACACTGTACGGAAGTTACTTTCCCAACGAAAAATTATTTGGTGTAAACAAAATGTATATATAGGAATTTTTTTCATTGAGATGCATTTCTCCGCGCGTTTTTCTCAAAAACTCGTTCATTTGTTACACCCTATTTGGTTACCACTGCATAATTTTGTAGTAAACATATTTTTTTTCATAATGTTCCACAATTTAATAATAATAGTAACTGACAAATTATTTTATTCTTTCATTTAAATTATTTTCTTACTAAAATTCTAAAACCAAGTATTCAAGCCTATATACTATATATTTGCATATGTGTGGCTTTTTTGGATGCATTAGTGCAAAATAACATCACAAATAAATGAGACAGATTTGAATGCAGGCCGGGCTCTAGCTTTTTGCACTCTCTGCTACGTTCATTCTTAAATGGACGTTTGTTTTAGTACTTACACTACCGGACACAGCCGATTTGCCGAGTGCAAAAAGCTTTGCCGAGTGCCAAATAGCGGGCACTCGGTAAATAGATATTTTGCCGAGTGCGACACTCGGCAAAGAAAAACACTTCGGCAAAGCCGGCTTTGCGAGTGCCATCACTCGGCAAATATTAACACTCGGTACATTCAACCTTTGCGAGTGCTAGGCACTCGGCAAAGTAGGGCACTCGGCAAAGCGGCATGAGGTAACGGTCCCGCCCGACGTCAAATTTTGCCGAGTGCGGCCGTTTGGCACTCGGCAAAATCCATCTTTTGTCGAGTGCGTCGTGTGGCACTCGGCAAAGACCCCTTTGCCGAGTGCCGTGCCCCTGGCACTCGGCAAACATTTTTTTGGCCTCCAAATTTTTTGGCAGCCCTCCTCTGATGCAGTACTCTATGTTAGGATTTGGTACATTTTGTGGCTTTTGTTATACTTAGTTAATTTATTTCATTTACTACAATTATTTGAAAATGCAAATTTGAAGCGCACGTGCATCGAATAATGGAATTTAATGATTCAAAAATGATAGTCATGTTATTGAGTGTAGTGTGAGGCCGTATGCGAGAGCGGACCGAAATTTGAACATCTTGTTGTGAAACATGACCGTGAACTTCTGGGCGAAGTGTTTTTAAATTCTATAAAAGCAAACAACGTCAGAAAATTATGAAACCGTGGAGATGTCATGATATCATATGTGGAGGCTGTGATAAAAATTTGAGAAGGTTTCGTGTATGTTGTCACGTACGATGCTTTCAAACCAGGACATTACCACATGTGATACTTATAATATGGTCGAAAAGTTATGAAAGCAAAAACTCCAAACGAGACAACAAAGATAGAAAGAACCTGAAACTTTATTATCGTGGAAGTTTTGTTACACATAGAATTTGCGTAACTGGTCGATGTTCCAAGAATTTGAGAGGACGCGGCCATCCTCCATTGCTAGCCGTACCGAACCTGGACGCGTAACTTCGGCCATAGTGTAAGGACCTTCCCACTTCGGGGGAAAGTTTATTCCAATTAGACTGGGATTGGATAAGCCTCAATACCAAGTCACCTACAGCAAGGCTGCGAGGTTGGACCTTACGATCGTAGTATCTGCGCAGGGCTTGTTGGTAGACTTCTAAACGGATTAGAGCCTGGTCCCTCTTTTCCTCGAGCAGGTTGATGTTGTCTGCTCGAAGTTGTTCTTGGACAGAGTCGTTAAAATTTTTGACTCGTGTTGACCTGATCTTTAGTTCTGGCGGAAGCATGGCTTCTGCGCCAAAAACTAGAAAGAAAGGTGTTTCTCCTGTAGCGCGGCTAGCTGTCGTACGAATTGCCCATAATACTTAAGGTAATTCTTGTACCCAAGCCCCCGAGCGTTTAACAAGCTGGTCGAAGACTCAAGTCTTAATTCCCTTCATTATCTGGCCATTCACTCTTTCGACCGCCCCGTTGCTTTGGGGGTGGGTGACAGAAGCATAACACAATTGGGTTCCCAACTCGACGTAAAATTCCTGAAATTTTGCGCTCGAAAATTGTTTGCCATTATCTGTGATGATTCGACTTGGTACCCCAAATCGAGTTATCACGCATCTTATCATGAACATTTTTGCTTCTTTCGTTGTTATCCCAATCACAGAATCGGATTCTATCCATTTTGTGAACGTGTCAATAGCCACAAAAAGGAATTCGAATCCACCTGGAGCTCTGGGTAACGGTCCTAGGATATCGAGACCCCAGGTCGCAAAAGGCCAAGACAGAGGGATTGTTTGTAACGCCTGAGCTGGTTGGTGTATTTGCCTGCTGTGAAACTGACATGGCACTCATTTTTTAACCAGCTCCTTGGCATCGTAGAGGGCTGTTGGCCAATAAAAACCTTGTCGAAAGGCTTTACCAACCAGCGTTTTGTAAGAAGCATGAGTCCCACAGATGCCTCCGTGTATGTCATGAAGGAGTTTTGATCCCTCGCTCTGCGGAATACATCGCATGAGCACCCCTTGAGCTCCTCTTTTATAGAGGACAGCTTCAACCAAAGTATACATTTTGGCCTTTCGGGATAGTCGATCTGCTTCGAGATCGTCGTCGGGTACAGAACCCGTCTGAAGATACATGTAGATGGGAGTCATCCAGGTATCCTCGTACTCTAGAGAGGCTGTTTCGATAGGAGGCATCTCTAGTTGTTCAACTAGAGATGGCTTCTGTAGTTGCTCCAGAAAAACCCCTTTTGGTACTAAGGATCGGGAAGAAGCTAGACGAGCAAGTTGGTCTGCGAGAAAATTATCCTTTCGAGGCATAAATTGTACCTCAAAGCCCAAAAAATGCCTTTCTAACTTTCGGACTTCCGATAAGTACTGAGACATAGTTGGATTAGAGCATTGGTACTCTTTTCCGACTTGATTTACGACTAGTTGAGAGTCTCCTCTCACGAGTAGTCGACGAATCGAGAGCGCTTTCAAGGCTCGTATGCTAGCTAGCAAACCTTCGTATTCTGCCACGTTGTTAGTGGCCTGAAAGTTTAATTGTATGGCATACTTTAAGGTCTCTCCGGTAGGAGATTCCAGGACCACCCCAGCTCCCGAGCCACTTATTGTAAGCGACCCGTCAAAGTACATCGTCCACTGGTAGTGGGAATCGTACTGGGGATCCTGAACAGGTTCAGGATTTGTCCATTCGGCAACAAAGTCTGCCAAGATCTGGGATTTAATGGCCGTTCGGGACACAAAATGGATGTCGAACTCCCCAAGTTCGACTGACCATTTTGTCATGCGTCCCATTGTTTCCCTATTCTGGAGGATCGCTCAAAGGAAACTCGGGCGACCTGACTAGTTTGTGCGCTGAAAATAGTGCATGATTTCCTCAAAGACATGAGGAGGGCATATAGAAGTTTTTGAACCTGAGGGTAACGCTCCTTAGGCCCGTGTAAAACTTCACTAACGTAGTAAACTGGTCATTGTACATTCTCACGTTCTACGACTAGTACTGCGCTTACTATCTGTGGCATGGCAGCTAGATAAATTAAGAGTGTCTCTCCTGGTTTCAGAGAAACTAGAACAGGAGCACTCGTAAGATACCTCTTGACCTCCTCAAAGGCTGCGTTAGCCTCTTCTGACCACTCGAAGCCTTCATGCTTCCTTAGAAGTTTGAAGAAAGGCAGTCCTTTTTCTCCCAAACGTGCGATGAAACGACTTAATGCCGCCATGCATCCTGTGAGTTTCTGGACTTCTTTTTTCATGGTTGAGGGCGCATCTGGATGATGGCCTTTATCTTTCCAAGATTTGCTTCGATTCCTTGTGCAGAGACCAATCCAAGCAATTTTCCTGAAGAGATTCCGAACACACATTTCTCGGGATTAAGCTTCAGGTGGTATTTTCTGAGGTTGTCGAATGTTTCTTGTAGGTCTACGAAATGATTAAGCTGTTTGCTGCTTTTTACGACTAGATCATCCACGTCGGCCTCTAAGTTTCGGCCTAGTTGATGAGCAAAAGTCGTTTGCATCAAACGCTGAAAAGAAGCCCCAACATTCTTTAAACCGAATAGCATTTTGACGTAGCAAAATATTCTAAATGGTGTAATGAATGCGGTCTTCTCTTCATCTTCTCGACACATATTGATCTTGTGGTAACCAGAGTATGCATCCAGAAAGCTCAACATTTCACATCCTGCAGTAGAGTCAACCAACTGATCGATACGAGGTAAAGGGAAATCATCTTTTGGACAAGCTTTATTTAGATCAGTGAAGTCTACGCACATACGCCATTTGTCGTTCGACTTCCTAACCTTTATAGGGTTAGCCAACCACTCGGGGTGGTTGACTTCTCTTATAAAGCCTGCTTTAAGCAACTTGTCCAATTCTGACCTAATAGCACCTCGTCGATCAGGGACAAATCTCTGTAAGTTCTGCTTTACGGGTACTTTGTTAGGACGTAAGGCTAGCCTGTGCTCAATCACTTCCCTGGGTTCTCCGGGCATGTCGGATGCTTGCCACGCGAAGACATCTGCATTTGTTCGGAGGAAAGTGATGAGGGCGTCTTCCTATTTAGGGTCGGAAGAATCCCCAATGCGAATAGTCTTCGAGGGCTCCTCCGCGTCCAGAGGAACCTCTTTGACTTGGTCGTTCGACTTTAGTGCAGCTTTAGGCTTCGACTTGCTAGTCGAAGGCTGACTTTCGTCTCGAGTTGGTATTGTCCAACCATCTCGAGGGAACGACGGTCGCCCCATCTTCTTGTCATAATATATTGTGATTACGCCTTTGGGACCTGGCATCTTAAGACATTGATACCCATAATGAGTAGCTATTAAGAATTTTACCAAAGTTGGTCGTCCGAGTATGGCATTATATGCCGTATTAAAATCAACCACATCAAAGGAGATCTTCTCTGTCCTGAAATTGCTCGGTGAGCCAACCGTTAAAATAAGGGAAACTTGGTCAATTGGTTTGGCCGAAGACCCTGGTACGATTCCGTGGAAAGAATATCGTACTGGCCTTACCTTTGTCCTGGACACTTGCATCTCGTCCAGGGTACTTGTAAATAGTATGTTTAACAAGCTTCCACCATCAACTAAAACTCGATTTACTCAACAATTGTTGATGGTGGGTTCGACCACAATCGGGAACCGATCTGGTCTAGTCGAAGGGATCGGGCAATCACCTTTCTCAAAAGTAACGGTGACTTCCGACCACTTCGGTAATTTATTGACGAGAGGTGAGTCGATTGTGTTTACCTCGCGCTCGACGGATTTTAGCTGTCTTCGTGACTCATATACCGATGATCCTCCATAGATGTGATCGATGGTGTGTTGCGGATCCTGGAATGGCATCTCCTCCTCGCCATCCGACTCCTTTCATCCACTTGTCTGGCCTACCTGTTCAAGAGTAGGAAGTGACCCCTTGCTAGAGTAATAGTCTTCGAGTTTTCGTAGAAAAACTTGGTAGTTACGAAGGTCATGCCCTTATTTTTTGTGAAAAGGACACCACCTGGGTTTGTCGTTCTTCCGATCTTGGCGCTTACCTTTACCTCGATCAGGATTCTGCTTGGGGTTGCGTGACTCTTTGTCGCTTACGGCCAGGACCTCCTTAGAACCGGCAGTTGGAGATTTATGTTTCTTCGCCTTGTTGTTGGATTTCTTAGCCTTTTTATCCTGTTTCTTACCACTTTCGCCTGCCTCCTGAGGGATATTATCTTCACGATCGATAGTGTTGTTCCACTCATTGCCGAGCAATGATCGGCGTATCTATCGGCCATCTCGAAGAGTTCGGTGACAGTGGCAGGAGGATGTAAAGCGATGTCCTCTGTTATTCTCCTGCCACGGACACCTTGCTTGAAAGCCCTGATCACAGACGAGTCAGAAACTTTCGGAATAGAATTTCGAACCTGACTAAAGTGTCTGATGAATTGACATAGAATTTCATGATCGTTCTGTCTTATCTGGTGCAAGTCGTACTCCTTTCCAGGGTGATTGTAGATGCCCTAGAAGTTCGCCAGCAAAAGGTCGCAGAGGTGCTGCTATGAGTAGATCGACTCGAATGGCTGGTTTAAAAGCCATGATAGAGTCGATCCTTCGAGCACAGTCGGAAGGTAATTTGCCATTACGTTCTCACCTCCTCCTCCTGCTCGGATAGCGGTTGTGTAGATCTGGAGGAATTCAATGGGATTTTGGGTTCCATCGAATTTCTCCATGTTATTTGATCGGCAAGGTGGCCGAACTACTCGAAGATCGGGTGAAAACGCCCGACATCCTAAGATAACTTCTTGGCACCTTCATTGCAGGAAAGAAGGGTTGACGTCACCGGGTGATCGTACTCGACGATACCCAGTCACCGGTGGGCTGGACCTATGATAGGCCTCGGTCTTACGAGGGAAATACTCCTCGTATTTTGTTTGTTGCCGCTCATTTCGTCCCTGAAGTGGTGAAAGATCACCCCTCCTGGGGGCTTGTCGGTCTCCAGATGTCCAACGAGCCTTCCTCAGGTCAGGAGAGCGGCGTGATCGAGGATCATGTCACCTCCCATGTGACAAGTTATCCGAACGACTGGCAGAAGATGGAGTCCTACTGCTACGACTTCCGGGTTGATGTTGACGAGGACGCTCGAGTTTTGTCTCGTGTTCCGAAGCCTTCATGTGATCTCTTCTGCAAAGAGATCGTATCTCGGTGCTCGAGCGAGCTCTTGGGTCGGATTTTCAAGTCCTAGATGTCTTTGGAGCTCGAGCTTCTTAGGCTGAAATAAGCGCTCGGGAAATTTTTACAGCTGCTATTTTTCTTCGTTGAGTTGTCTCAGAATCGCCCATATCAGACCCTTGAGTTGGTTTTAATGATGTGAGAGAATGTTGAGGATATTCCGCACATTCATCAAAGTGTTTGTCTAGTTCACCAGCGATGGTGCCTTTGCCCTTGCCACGAGGGGACGTAGTGTGTGCCCGTCGGGGAGCATCGTCAATCCTGCCTCTGGGAGAACGATTCTTATCAGAGGAAATGACGAAGACCTCCAGTTGATGACCTCCACTTGCGCTCGAGGCCTCCTCGCTTGAGGAGTAGTCGAGTGACACCATCTGGCTACTTGGAGTAAACCCCTCCAAGTAGGGGAACTCCGGGTTATAACCGTCTCCGTCTGCAGGTGTGTCCTGCGATGGGATGGTTGAACTTGGAGGATTAGCATGCTCAATCCTCTTCTCTGCGGAATTATCTAGAGAAAGAGGACCATCAGGTGCCGATGGAGCTCTGGAATGATAGCTTCCAGAACTTGTCTCGCCAAGTCGTACTGCCTTAGGGGGACTCGAACACTTGGAGGAAAAACTCTCATCGTGTTTTGAATCTGTCCTGGGGCAGACCTGTTTGTAGTCGTGTTGACCCCTGCCCCCTGAGGAAGCTGGTTCCTCAGTTGGGTGTATTGTTGTGGGGGATGAGGATCCCTCCTTAAATCCGGCGGTGATGCGGTCTCCAAGATCTAATAGAAGATCTCCAGAAGCGGCAATACCGTCAGATGATTCGATACTCGGCTTGTAATCAAAACCGGCATCCATGTCGATGTCTGCGTAATCGGCCAAGTCGAACCAATTCTCCTCATTCCATTCTTCTGCCATGGTAGCATCAAAGAGAAAAGAAAGAACTATTGACAAGGAATTACTATAAGAATCCCCACGGTCGGCGCCAACTGTCGGTGTTTTAGAACCGATCTTACGTAAAGATTATTTGATTCGGGGGTTCTCCACAATTGATCACGCAGAAAAGGGAGACACGGGAATTTTTATACAGGTTCAGGCCTTCTCCAGCGAGAATAACAACCCTACTCCTATGTGTGTTGTATTAAGTGTCCTGGTTACAATTCGGGAAAAGACTTGCGCTAATCCCCCTCCCCCCTCTTTATCTCTAAAAGACACCTATTTATAGTATATCGTGAAGAAGGCTGTCGTTCCAGGCCTGGAGGTGCTCATTATTATAATAATGAGAGTTATTGCTAGAGTAGTAACCTCCCCACGTCGTCTAACGGTTATCAATCAGAGATAAAGATGAGTTAACTGCAATTATTTCAGGTATAACTACGTATCTTGACTGCTCAGATCTCACAATTAATATAGCCTACTGGTGAGTGGACCTAGTTATCTGTGGAGAAGTCGTAGCAGGGCTGGTTGTAGTAGGACCTACGATCAGTGGGTAGTCGTAGAAAAGCTTACGACTGGATACTGGTCGTAGAAAGACTTACGACCGAAGGTAATCGTAGGAGATCTTACGATTACGACATAGTCGTGGAAATACTTACGACTATGGGGGTGGTCGTAGAAGGACTTACGAAAATTTTTGGACAATGTAGATCCAATCTACTGCTTCGTCCATGTAAATCGCATTGGATTAATCACATTAACCCTTTCCAATCGCAACTCTGATTCGATCAACCAGATTGATCTTCGCATGCTCCATGGATTTACGATCACTGTCTGCCCTGATGGAGGAAACCCGACCGGTAGAGGCAAGTCGTGATACGACCATGAACACACAATCACAGAATAACGATCATCAATCATCTTACGACCACCACGCATGGACGATCATATCGACCATTGCCAAGAACGATCTATCACATAGAACGACCAACAGAAACAGAAAATAGATCACATCTATGACCCCCCCGCATATCACCATATGCATCTAATCCAAATCTAAAACTAAACGGGATGGCTCTGATACCACTGATGGATCGCGGGTAGGCTATGAAAGCACAAACAAAAAATTTTACCGCGCAACCAAGGAACCACCGCAAGTGATAGATCGCGAGATTACCACTAGACGCGCCGACTCGTAGCGGAAGTAGAGTCGATGTAGCGAGTTGAAGCAATCGTAGTCGTACTTGCCGCGCACCTTCTCCTCCTACTCCGATGAACGTCGTGAGTCGCGGATCGTTCTAGTGCTGATGCTTCGCAACAGCACCTCCAAGGTATCCACACGTACAGGGCAGGGACAGCACGTGCATAAGTGCTAGCGCCGGCTGCGTGGTTAAGGAGAGCGTGGCTATTAGGGTTTCGGGATTTCTTCCAGAAAGATTGATCGATCACCTCACCCCATGCCGCCGCCCCTCTATATATAGGCATCCATAATGGGTCCCGAACAGGAGGCCCAATAGGAACTCGTGGCCTATAAGAATTCGGATCACCATCCAAATCAAATCCTAGCCCTTTAAGTGTGTGACCCTATAGGTTCGTGTGTAATCGGTTGTGACTGGAAACTCTTTCCGATCACGAGTCGTCAGCGATACCTAGCGACACATAACGATTCCCGAACACACAGAATATATCGGACGAACCTTAATGCAATATGATCTACGACCGAGTCCTTATCACTTACGACCAGCTTGTACTTAGTCACGACGATTCATAATCGATTACAACGATTCGTAACTCCTTACGACCGATTAGTATCTAACTCGACGGTTTGCAACTCCTTACGACCGGTTGGTGATTATGTTCGAGTAGTCTTCGACTAGGTCGTATCTCCATACGACCGACCGATCTCGACCTCGGCAACCGAGCGACACGCTTGTGTATTCTCTCTTTGCCTCACGACATCTGGTTGAACTCGGTGAGATAATATGTCATCCATGGACTGTTCAATACTTTCTCGATCAAGTGTCGAATAACTTCATGTGGTCGACACCGACCACTAGTGGCATGGCCATGCACTTTCTTTATTCGAGTACAACGAGGGCCGAGACATCTCTCCCGTTATGTTAGGAGGGGCAAATCCATATCAGACCGGTCACATTCCTCCGCATGTTTCATAGCATACCCGAAAGCTACCTTTAAAACTACCCAGTTACGGAGTAGCGTTTGGCAACCCCTAAGAGTGTTATTACACATGTAGGAAACCATGATGATCTCAGGTCTAAGGATTATACATCATCATTGCTTGAGACCAACTAACGACACATAGAATCATAACAATCTCAATAGTGTCTCAAGGTGGGTCTTATCCAACACTATGTTCTCTAACATGTGTCCACATTATTGATTCGATATCTCTATATCCATGACCGGTGAAACATGGTCATCAATCAATACATGTACTAGTCGTGGAGTCACTGGTGTTCCGACCAGTGACATTCGACCAGGGATAATTTTAGAACGACATCATATAAGATAAAGAGTTTCACCAACAAGTCACATACTCATTGATCTATATAACTGATGATTCATTCAAGGAACAAGATAACATATTATCAAATGTTATGAACATAATGAAATACAATCATCTCTATGATTGCCTCTAGGACATATTTCCAACAATTTACACATATTATACGATTAAGGATAAATAGTAAAATGAGGATTATTAGATCCTCGTCAGTGACCATAACCACACTTGATCCTGATGAGGGTAGCGATCCCATAGATCAGAAGGAGTATCGTAGTATGATTGGCTCCCTCCTGTACCTCACGGTTTCGAGGCCAGACATACATTTCGCTGTGTGTCTGTGTGCTCAATTTCAGGCCTCTCCTCGCGCCTCTCACTGTCAGGTGGTGAAGCGCATTTTTAGGTACCTTCGAGCTACTCTAGACTATGGTATTTGGTACTCTTCTGCTTCTTGTCTTTCCCTTAGAGCCTTCTTCGATACAGACTTTGCTGGCTATAGGATAGATAGGAAGAGCACTTCTGGCACTTGCCAATTCATTGACACTTCTCTCGTTTCATGGTCTTCTAGGAAGCAGTCAGGTGTTGCATAGTCCACTGCAGAGGCCAAGTATGTTGCAGCCGCTAGATGCTATAGTCAGGTGCTTTGGATGGTTTCGACCTTGTGGGACTTTGGGTTAGCCTTAGATAGTATTCCACTTTCTTGTGACAACACATCTGCCATTACCATTGCCAAGAACCCAGTGCAGCTCTCTAGGACCAAGCACATAGATATTCAGTATCATTTTCTTAGAGACCATATGGAGAAGAGTAACATAGTGATCCAGTTTGTTGAGAGTGACCAAAAGATAGCTGACATTTTCACCAAGCCTTTAGATAGCTCGAGGTTCACAGCTTTGCAGGGAGAGCTTGGGGTTTTGTGTCCTTATGGCTTACTTTAAGGGGGAGCTTACTAGGCAGTTTAGACTTCTTTCTCTTATCTTGTGGCTTTAGGATGTTGCTTATTAGTTGTTCTCTTCTCACTAGTTTAAGTTCACTCACTTCTTATAGGTCTAGCATGTGTTGGGCCCCCTGGTAGACAGGGAACGTGTTTACTCCCTTGTGTTTAGATGATCAGCTAGTCCTAGAGTCATATGGGGTGGATGAGAGCGAGTCTAAGCCATAGTAATTCTACTATCCTGTCTATGCTTTTTGTTTGCCCCTTTTCTTCTTCGTTTTCGAGCTTCTTCTCTCTTACTTTTAGCTTTGGTTCAAGGGGAGTTCATTTGAGTTTTTCTTACACTCAATTTTGACATAACTCAACCTAAACCAAAATGTATCTGAAATTGATTCACTTGTTGAGGGGGAGCTTGGATCTTTATTTTCTTTATCATGCATATCATGTAGGCATATGTGATATACTCATTTAGATGATAAGGAGCTTTGTCTATTATTCACATTGAAATCTTGCTTCATATCATTCACACGTTGCAATCATAATGAAATACTTTGCTAGCTTGTTTATACCTAGATATGTGCCATTTAGCTTATCAATGCTTGCTGAAATTTAAATATCAACATGAGCTTTATTGAAAACTTGATGAAACTTGTAGCTTTTACATGCTTTTTTTGACTCTTAATACTTATGTCGTGTCTTTAGATAATCTGAATTTCTTTTAGAGTCCCTAGAGCAACTTGGGCTTGCGCTATTTTGAATCATGTTTGAATCTTGTGTAAATTTGCTCATAGAAAAAGATGCGAGGTCAATCTCACCAAAAAAATAAAAAATTAATATTGAAAAGATGTGAGGCCAACCTCACCAAAAAAAAATGAAAAATGAATATTGAAAATATGTGGCAAACCTCACAAAAAATTGAAAATGAATATTGAAAAGATGTGAGGTCAACCTCACCAAATTATGCTAAGAACTTGCTACTTGTGTAATCATGCAAAACTTGGTCTTAATTTGTGCAAATTGCTTATCTTGCTAGCTAATCTTTGCTTTATGCTATATATTTGGTCATGAACTAGTTTAGCAAGTTCTAAATTGAGGTGGCTCGGTGTAATACTCTGAGCTTCATATTCATGTCGAATAATATACAAAGCTCTTTAGGTTTGCATTGTCATGCATTTCATGCATATATACTCTCTTTTTGCGCTCATTGGTATAAACTAGTCTCTTGATGACTAAATTGACAAAGGGGGAGAGAAATGTAGGCAAAATGCATGCTAATTAGGCTAAAAATGAAAAATTAAAAAAAAAATGACTTAATGCTAATCTCAACCATAATTGAGCCTAAATATGCATCAAAATGATTTTCAAATGAAGTTTAGGTCATTTGCTTATCATCTTCTTCATTTGATCTTTTTTTACCTTAATTTCTTTGGAGCTTTTGAGCAAAGTTTTTTTTCTAGTGTTGAGCTCCCTTCTATTTTTGGCAACTTAGTCATGATCTTCTTTCTTCATTTCTAGACCAAATTAGTCTCTTCGCAAACTTCTGTTCTTTTAAAACCTTCAATTTGCATTTTGATGTGGTTTGTCAATATATTGTAACACCCCAACTCTCAAAGAGCCTGGAATGCTACTGGAACTAAACTAATCTAGCACAAATTATAAATTTTCGGCAGAGTCTCCTTTGTTTAATCAGCTATACCGAGAGTTCAACAATAAATCATAGCATTTAACAAAATTGTCATAATCATGCATGATAATCAAATGAACATACCAAGGCCTGGCCATCTCATTATTACAAATAAACAGTTACTCAAACCAAAACCATCTATGGGTGATAATCAAACAGTTTATTTATTTCTAAATTGAAGCTAAGTGGTAATCACCTTAAGAGTGTGAGGTAGTGGGTGTATCCAACATCTATTCCCTCCCAAGCGTGTCGTTCCTGCCATTGGTACCTAAAACACATTAAAGCAAGAGTGAGCCCAAAGCCTCAGCAAGTATCAACTAGGCTATAAACAAGAACACAAACATAGCATCAATGATCCACAATATCGTTACACTAAACATTACATTTTTAACTTATGAAATGCGATCAATGCAATGCTCCTTTGAACTTTATCTCTTTTCGTATTTTACCGGTAATGCGGGGTATACAACCGTCGCTGTATACCCTTGCTTGTGCCCTCTGGCACAGGAACCAAGAGCCTATACACCACATGTATAGGGACCTTTGCCCATCATCTCAATGATGGGGACCTCTTTGCTCATAGCCCACATTTTACAAATGTGGGGACCTCAAGCCCGTCATTGCATGATGGGGACCTCAACGATAAAAACTTGGTTACCACATAACCAAGACTCAACAAGCTCAACATGCATATGCACAATGACAACATCTTTCATATGCAGGAATTCAACGTATTCACATTAACATGTAAACATCAACGACATGCGAAAGAATATTTAACCATAACTAGCAGTCATCAAGATAAACGGTAACTCATCTCATAAACAGGAATGCATGGCTAATACGATCAAGACACATCACAATTTCCATCATGCAAACATAAAGGTGCAATAGCCGAATACTTGCCTCAACCAGGCGAGAACGGTGGGCCGCGAAGAGGGTGTTGCCCCAGGTTCACGCTCCCACTGAACATAAGATAACCCCAATCTAAGACCAACATACTGAACAAGAACATAAGAACAACACAATTGAACTCGCTAATCTCCCAAAAGTTTTCCAACTTCTAATTTCTAGCGATCGATTTGATGCCCGCTGTGGACAGTCAACTTCTAAAATACATAACTTTCTGCTCAGGAGTCCAAATAAGATGTTCTTAGACTTTATGAAAAGTTAATTTAATTACCTAAATAAACTTAGTTGGGGAGCCCTTTTGATTCTGCAAAATACTATCTCTACCAAGCCAAACTACAGAACATCAATTGTCACGTCGCTCTCTCTGGACAATACACTAAAACCTCCATAACTTTTGCTACGAACGTCCAAATCTTGCGTTCTTTATCTCTATGAAAAGGTGTAGAAATTACCCACATTTTGCGTTATACTGAGATCCCCTGCTGCTCCCTTTAAATAGCAGTTTTATCCAGTTTTCTACAGACTGTCCAAAAACTGACAGATCAACAGGACAGCGATACTAGAAAATTCATAACTCCCTGACCGTTAATCGGATTTGGGCGTTCTTGGCAGCCATTGAAAGCTAAGGACATAACCTACAAAACTCTAGGAGATTAAAACTCCTAATTCGGCCTCTAACCACATGAAAACCGACGTCCGATCTACTGGACAGAACACAATCCATCAAACCGACGAAATTCAATCTACCAAACGACATCAACCGCAACTACTACGCGACAACCCACGAAGAACACGCGACGTTACCCTTGTAGAATCGCAGCAAGGTGAAGATCCGGCCCCGAGAAGAAGAGCTCCTTCCTTCACCTTCTTCTCCTTGCTTGGCCGATCACCACGGGTGCGGACTCCCTCTCCAATCCACTCGGCCAGCAGCAAGAGGAGGACTTGGGGAGGTGCAAGGAGGTGAGGGAAGGGGGGAAGGGAAGTGGCGGCCACAAGTTGGGGAGGGTGGGAGGCATGGGGGGGGAAAGGGGAGGGGCTGGGGTTTGAGCCCCTTGGCGCAGGCCACCCTCATGGGCCTCTTGGGCTGGGCCGAGGCCCGAGTTGGGTTAAACAGCAATTCCCCCTCTCTAACTGCTGAGTTGAGCATTTTCCAATTGGTCCTTCCCGTAAATCCATTTAATTCTCTCCTGAAATAATTAATCTCTCCCGACTATTCGCTTAACACTCTTTGGGTATTACATTCTACCCCCTCTTAACAGATTCGGCCCGAATCTAGCGCCGATCTACACGAAAGTAACTGCGACTAGAACTTAACAACTGATACCAATGCGATCAACTCTTGCTAAACTCGCTCACGCGAGACTCCAACTCTCAAGTGGCCTCTCTCTCAAATAGATGAGACCACAACACCAGGGCGTAAAACGACGTCCGTACTAACACTCAACTCAGCATTTCTGAGAACATTCATCAAAAGAGACTCAAAGGTAAGATCCTGCTCAAAGGTCAACAATGTTAATGAAAACTCAACTTCCATATCTCTCGGTACTCACTTGGCACCAAACACGCCCGGTGTGCGTTACTGCTGCGTATGGACCGAGGCGGTCCTAACGATACGCCAACTTTAATTCCGTAGCTAACTAAAACAAACCAAAGTACCTTGGGCTAACCTTCCCCTCAATCTTGAACCACACAACATGCACACGAACACGGAACTCTTGTTCCATCTCTCGATTGAATTTTCAATGAAACAAGGATCACCTCCTTTAACGAAACACATAATGAATTCCCTTTAAGCAACTCTTTTCCGACAAAACCCATCTAAATAAGAAAGATTCACATCGCCATTATGCGTTACCAGCTCAGGTACCACATAGTCAAATCTAGAAATTGGAATTTCATCAAGGAAACCCTTCTACTTTACAAGTGGCAAGTTGCAAATAAGCGTCACGAAAATCAAAGGAGGAATCATTTTAAATGCCCAAATCAAAAACTTCCTTTATTCTTCCTGAACCGATAAGAACCACACATACCAAAATCGAGTCAAACTCAACTTACGAAAGACATTGGTCAACAGCACAAAACTCAAACGAGAATCAAGGAAACGATTCACTTCTTGATGAAACAACAATTTATCAGTTTCTCTTTTAGGACTAAAATTTCTCTCAGACTTTGGGATTTCAATTCACCGCATAACACACTAACTCATCTCTCTTAACTTGGCATTCTCAACGTTACACTCAAGTCGAAATACATCATCCACACCTCCGTATAAAGGTTCTATCGATTCCACTAAAACTTTCTCTCAACAACTCCTCTACCAACAGGATTAATTTGACAGATGACTTCCAATGCATCTCAAAATAGACCACACACGCAATCACATCACCTCAATATTTTAAGAATAAACAACTTGGAATTCTCAGCTCTCACATTCATATACTTCATAAAAAAAGTTCTATCAAGGATCATCCCATTGTTCGAAATCCATCCTTAATCTACTTCCTCTACACATAATCTTTGGGCGACCAAAGTCCTAGCACAAAAATACGAAGCCCAAATTAAACTCCAAGACTCTTACAATGAACTTCTCATATAGAAGATAGAGAAAACCTCAGATTAAAATCCCTAAAATTCTCACAATCCAAACATACTCGCGCATTAACATGAACATGAAAACATCTTCTTGACCCAATTATCTTCATAAAGATTCTAACTCTTAAAGAGTTAATTACTAAGTCCCAGTCTTTCCTGGCGATAATCCAACCATCTCGGCTATCTCATTAATCACTTTAACGATCAGATTACTTTACTAATACTACTCTCATAGCAACACCCTCATATTTCAACTGCACAACCGTGCAAGGTACCCAATCATGACACACTAATACATTAATCAAGATTCCCATCCTTTCGAAAATTCTAATGTTCCACCCGAATTGAACAAGGGATCTTGGATCACAAACTTCCATAGGTTCTAATGGTTGCAACAATGCAATCAGTTTAGCCTGAAATGCAAACATCCTGTATAAATAAAATTCTCTTCAAGAATTATACACGAAATCGGTTCATCCTCCAATGTTCCTCGAATAACTTACAACCTAAGTCTCACAACCTCATAGAATAAACACTTCGAAAGACCCTTGTGAAACGAATCGATGAATCCCTTCTCAGAATAAAAACAAATGAAAAAAAAATTCACCACATAGAAACATCTACCACTCGCGGTGAGCAGAGGACCAAGGAAATAGTCGATTGGCAAAGAACTCGGACAACAAAGAAAGTCAACGATTGAGGGCACTAGTCCCACACAAAGGGAAGATCGAACCCCAAATAAGAAAAAAGTATTGCCTTTGAAAATTTGATAAACTCTTATGGAACAACTACATAAGGTTTAAGCATACTCAAATAAACTGCAAGTTGCGAAACGACTTAAATCTCAAGCACTTAACTTCTCTCCTTCCTTTAACAAGGATAGTTATTCTCTGTGATTGCTACGTTACTTTGCCAGCTTAAACATGATAAGCTCTTAAAACCCAAATCACAGGAACCACTTAAGCCAATAAAATCTTTCATCATATCACTTTGCTCGAAACAACCTCAATCACCACATAACGCAAGAGGTCCACTGATCACAAATGCAAAACTCGAAACACTTTCACTGGATCAAAATTACGAAAGACTATCCAGTTACTTTATTTCTAAAAGAATCATCACCACACACACAAGTCACAATCTCTTGCAGATAATCTTACTAACATCAAGAATGATCTACCCTTAAAAGACTCGTTATCGTCAACTCTTCCATTATACAACTCTCCAAAAACTTAACAAACTATTCCATACTACTTTATCATCTCATCTCCTATTGAGAGTCCACCAAAACGTTACAACCTCACTACAACAACCACTTTATTCTAGCGGAGGTCTACTACACAAATCAAAAGGTTTTACCAAAACCCTTTCATCAATGACATGCTATCATCCGACAATTTTTCAATCATTAAGCATAAGCCATCTATTAAATCATATCAGTTTAACTCTTAGCGATGCTCAACACCAAACTTCAACACACAACAATTGCACTCCAACAATTGTTGTTATCAACTGGCTTCATCATGAAAATCTGGATGCTACTTACTTTCCTTTCTAAATCAAATGAATATGTGCAAACACATATTCAACCGTTCCATCTCATGTTCCTAATTTGGTGCAAAATCACACTAAAATATCAAGAATCGAAATATTCCATCAACCAAAAGTATCAACAACACTAAAACCAAATTCATGCCATCATTCTATATAGAAGAATTATCCATAACTTCTCCCATAATTCTAGATCCACCGATACTCAATCCTTTAAATCTTTTGTACACAAATCCAACAGTTAATCACGGTAAGAAATATATATATATATATATATATATATATATATATATATATATCTATCTAGCAGCTATATATAGTCACCAAGTATCTATAGAAAATATAACTCCAGGATTAATATCTACTAGGGTAATAATCTAGCATCTCCTCAACTTTCCCTTCCCACAGCTTCATTAATCCATTGAGACCAAATATTCCAACAAGTTTAGTAAACTAAACAATTCTAAGGGTCAACCTTTTCATCAATCTTCCACACTTCTTAATAACTCTATTGATTCCAATTAAGTGTGGTCATACTCCTGATCACAGCTCCTCAAGAACTGCTAGAGGACAACATCAACTTAATCAATTCCACTCGCAAGGATACTTGTTAGGATTTATTATGCACTACACTACAGTCCCACCTTGATAACTCATATCATAACTATCAATTACTTTGTTTAGAACCTCTGACTTAACCACGAGAAGACATCGCTAAAGGGTTTAACATTTTCTTTCAAAAAAGAGAACCATTCAACTTTAACACCGAAATACCGGAAGAGATTCATTAAGTCAAAGCCTCCACATCTTGAAGGACTTACAAAGGAAACTTTCATTAACCAAAACATCAAGCGAATAAATGGGTCATGTTTTCCAATGAGAAAGACATATCTCAATATAAAGGTCAAACTTGACAATCAACCAAGTTCACCAAACCGCAAGAATAACTCATCGGTTGGGAAACAATGATGGCTTTCTTGAACAAATCAAGCCAATGGAAACATATCAACATGAATAAAACTAGTAACAGAAGAAAGATTCGTCGAGCCCAAGCTGGACAAGAGTGACCAAATTAATTTCAAGGAAGAGAACAACCCTTTCTAATGATAATCTCTATTATCAAACTACGAGCAGGTGTAGCACTGGTAAAGTCCAAAGCCACAACACGACCTCAACCTCTCAACATGGGTTATCCCTACACATAATAATCATATAGTCACTTAATGGCGGTCATACTCAAATCAAATCGACAACCAACAATAAGATAAAGCGGAAGCGTAAATGCAATGCTTTGCCCAACCCCATCCTCTCATGCACGGTGTGTCAAATTTTTAAGTTGACTAGCCATTGTAAATTTTAATTAATCTAGTCACTACGGACCTCTGACCGCTCGATACCAAGCTGTAACACCCCAACTCTCAAAGAACACGGAATGCTCTGGAACTAAACTAATCTAGCACAAATTACAAATTTCCGTGAGTCTCCTTTGTTTAATCAGCTATCCGAGAGTTCAACAATAAATCATAGCATTTAACAAAATTCTCATAATCATGCATGATAATCAAATGAACATACCAAGGCACAGCCATCTCATTATTACAAATAAGCGATTACTCAAACCAAAACCATCTATGGGTGATAATCAAGCAGTTTATTTATTTCTAAATTGAAGCTAAGTGGTAATCGCCTTAAGAGTGTGAGGTCTTGAGTGTATCCAACATCTATTCCTCCCAAGCGTGTCGTTCACGCCATTGGTACCTAAAACACATTAAAGCAAGAGTGAGCCCAAAGACTCGGCAAGTATCAACTAGGCTATAAACAAGAACACAAACATAGCATCAATGATCCACAATATCGTTACACTAAACATAGCCTTTTAACTTATGAAATGCGATCAATGCAATGCTCCTTTGAACTTTATCTCTTTCGCATTTCTTGTGTAATGCGGGTATACAACCGTCATTGTATACCCTTGCACGTGCCCTCTGCACAGAGGACCAGAAACCTATACACCACATGTATAGGGACCTTTGCCCATCATCTCAATGATGGGGACCTCTTTAACTCATAGCCCACATTTTACAAATGTGGGGACCTCAACCCGTCATTGCATGGCGGGGACCTCAACGATAAAAACTTGGTTACCACATAACCAAGACTCAACAAGCTCAACATGCATATGCACAATGACAACATCTTTCATATGCAGAATTCAACGTATTCACATTAACATGTAAACATCAACGGCATGCGAAAGAATCTTTAACCATAACTAGCAGTCATCAAGATAAGCGGTAACTCATCTCATAAACAGGAATGCATGGCTAATACGATCAAGACACATCACAATTTCCATCATGCAAACATAAAGGTGCAATAGCCGAATACTTGCCTCAACCAGGCGAACGGTGGGCCTTGAAGAGGGTGCTGCCCACTGGTTCACGCTCCCACCGAACATAAAATAACCCCAATCTAAGACCAACATACTGAACAAGAACATAAGAACAACACAATTGAACTCGCTAATCTCCCAAAAGTTTTCCAACTTCTAATTTCTAGCAATCGATTTGGTGCCCGCTGTGGACAGTCAACTTCTAAAATACATAACTTTCTGCTCAGAGTCCACATAAGATGTTCTTAGACTTTCTGAAAAGGTAATTAAATTACCTAAATAAACTTAGTTGGGGAGCCCTTTTGATTCTGCCAAAATACTGCCTCTACCAAGCCAAACTACAGAACATCAATTGTCACGTCGGTCTCATTGGACAGTACACTAAAACCTCCATAACTTTTGCTACGAATGTCTAAATCTTGTGTTCTTTATCTCTATGAAAAGGTGTAGAAATTACCCACATTTGGCGTTATACTGAGATCCCCTGATTCTCCCTTTAAATAGCAGTTTTATCCAGTTTTCTACAGACTGTCCAAAAACTGACAGATCAACAGGACAGCGATACTAGAAAAATTCATAACTCCCTGACCGTTAATCGGATTTGGGCGTTCTTGGCGGAAATTGAAAGCTAAGGACATAACCTACAATACTCTAGGAGATCAAAACTCCTAATTCGGCCTCTAACCACATGAAAACCGACGTCCAATCTACTGGACAGAACACAATCCATCAAACCGACGAAATTCAATCTACCAAACGACATCAACCGCAACTACTACGCGACAACCCATGAAGAACACGCGACGTTACCTTTGTAGAATCGCAGCAAGGTGAAGATCCGGCCCCGAGAAGAAGAGCTCCTTCCTTCACCTTCTTCTCCTTGCTTGGCCGATCACCACGGGTGCGGACTCCCTCTCCAATCCACTCGGCCAGCAGCAAGAGGAGGACTTGGGGAGGTGCAAGGGAGGTGAGGGGAAGGGAGGGGAAGGGGAAGTGGCGGCCACAAGTTGGGGGAAGGGTGGGAGGCGTGGGGAGGGGAAAGGGGAGGGGGCTCGGGTTTGAGGCCCCCTTGGCCGGCCACCCTCATGGGCCTCTTGGGCTAAGGCCCGAGGCCCAGGTTGGTTAAAGCAGTAATTCCCCCCTCTCTAACTGCTGAGTTGAGCATTTTACAATTGGTCCTTCCCGTAAATCCATTTAATTCTCTCACGAAATAATTAATCTCTCCCGACTATTCGCTTAACACTCTTTCGGGGTATTACACATATTCATCAAGGGGGAGATTGAGAGACCATGTGGAGGCTCTCTCTATGTTGTGATGAATATTTGACGGCATTTGGGACTTATTGATGGAGGTTCGATAGTTTTTGAAGTTTGCGAAGTCAAGTTTTGAGTTTCACCTAGGTTGCATGGGATGTTATGATGTATGTTTTCACTAATAATGGTCAAGTGCACGACGCTTGTGCCAAGGAAATGATTTGTCTTTGTTGACCGCAGGTTGACTTGATGGCTTGGATGATCATCGACGCGGGATCGCGAGCAAGCATTGAGAGCTTGGCATCCAGAACGATCATGGTGGTCAAGAAGATCATCGGTGATCTAGTTTGGTCATAGAGATGGAGTCTTCATAAAGATGGCACGAGATGAGTCCGTGTAGTGACTCAGGGTGACTTGGCAGCATCTAAGTGTCGACGAGGCGTTCCGAGGGTGTTCGGAGCTCGAGACACAAGGCAGGGACGTAACAAGTCAACGAGGAGCGAAGATCGTCAAGGTGGAGCAGCGTGGTAGCTCGAGGTGGCTTATGTTGACCAAAATCAACATAAGGGCATTGATGTAATTGTAGCTAATTAAGAGGGGTATTATAGGCAAGGGGTGGAGTTGGCTAAACCCTAAGTGGATATGAATGAGTGGAGAGAGTTAATCTTAACCCTTAAGGCGATGCAAGGGTTGAGGTTGCTCCCATAGGGCTATAAATAGAGGGTGTAGAGGTATGCCTCCACCACCAAGTCTTGGAGAAGGATTTATGCTCCTTTGAGATTTGCCCACCATGAAGTGTGGCTTTGTAATCCTTCCTCTTGAAGCAATGAAAGTTCCAAGTTCTTACATGCTCTGAAATTTATTTAATTTCTTGCAATTTCGAGCTTTTCTTTGTTGCAACTTGAGCTTCTCTTCCCCTCCTTCTACTTGCTATAGCTCTATTGGATCTAGGACGTGTAAGAGGTTGAGGAGTTCATCAAGAACATGTTCCAACCCAACAAGATCCATTAGAATTCATTCTTGCTCAAGTTGTGTTTGCATTAACCGTGTTCTTGAGCTGAAATTGCTATTCTTGATGCATCTTGAACTATTTGCATGAAAGATTGAAACTTTGGGCATATCTTTACAATTCCTTTTGGAATCATAGCCCCAAGATCATTTCCTAGTCATGGTTCAAGTTTCATCAATTTAGGTTGAGTAGATCTTGAGTTCTTGAGATTTCTTAGCGGACAAGTTTTGAAATTTCAGATTTGATGCAACGTGATCTTGAAGCATGATAGGTCTCTCTTTTAGGCTTTATTCTGCAATTCCTTTTGGAATCATAACCCTGAGGACCTCATCTTGCTATGGTTCAAGTTTCATCAATTTTGGTTGAATATATCTTGAGTTCTTGAGGTTTTTTAGCGGCTAAGTTTCTAAAATTCCAAACTTGCTGAAATTGCTATTCTGAAATTCTTGTTCTGATTCACTCTGTTCTTAGTGTACTCTTGGTGTTCCTGAACCTAGTGTCTTCCTAATAGCACTAGAGTTCAAGAGAAGAAATACTTGAGTGGAGAAAATTTAATTTGGCCTATACACCCCCCTCTAGTCGCCATAACCGATCCTTCAAAACCCCTTTAGACTATTATTTCAAAACTCCCAATTTCATGTTCATCAGGTCATCCTTTTAGCAAATTTTAGTAAATAATATAGATTGACTAAGTAATTGTGTGACACTCGCACTCAAAATTCCCAAATTGACATCATCTATTATCTATTCCATAACCTAATGGCTACGACAGTGAAAGTATCAATATTTTAAGGAGGTTCATGCATTGAATAGGATTACGGCTTCGTTAACCCCAAATATAGCAATTTTTAATCAAACATACACCCATGCATAATAGATTTTGCAAAAAGAAGTACAATAATTAAAATAGTATAATCAAAATTATCAAATGAGGTGCTTGCCTTGCTCTGGTTGCTTTGAATATGAGGATGGAGGATCGTCTTAGAAGTTGTTTGAACAATCGATGTCTAATCAAAAGATCCTAAAGAAAATTAAATATAGAAAAATAATACCAACAGTAAAAAAAAAATCAAAATATTTTTGCATATTTAGGTAGAGCATGATATTAGATGAATTTATTAAAAATTCATTCAATTTAGAGTTTGTATGCAAAAGTTATTAACATTTTAATTTGCTTCGGTTTGAAAATTCCAGAAATTAGAAAGGTGCTGAAGTTGAAAGCATATTTTATGAGGTTTACGCTTTCCAATTGAGAAAATATATTTTCCTCTGAACTAAAGGCGGCTTTTCTCATTTTTCTGATTTTTTAAACCTACATGTGGGGCCTACTTGTGACTAGCTCATATTTTTGTTTTATTGATTTTATTTATAACCCAAAGGCAATCCACAAGTAATAGACTCATCATTTATTAACTAATGATTAATCCTAATTCTGATTTTAATTAACTGATGGCGACTGGGGTCCACATGTCAATCTCTTAGGTTTTAAAATGTGTTTTAAAACTGAGAATACTGCGTGATCTCACATGCCAGTGACTCATTTACTAAACATATTTAAAATTAGATTTCTGATTACCTTTTCATTTAGTCCCACCAGTCATTGACTTAGTATGTTTAACTATAGTCATTTTGTGCTAATTAACAATTTAATCACGCGGGACCACTCGCGAGAGAGAGAGAGAGGAGCGAAACGAAGCTACGCGCATGGCTATGCACCATGGCGAGCTCATTGCCAGTGGTTGAGGCGACGACAAGGCTCGGGGTGGCAAAAATGGATTGCTCTCTCAACGATGATGCCACCGGACGGTGGTGGAGGCCGGAGAGATGGCTGAGGCGGTGCTATGCTGGAGATGAGCGGAGGAGCTCCTTGTCGGGACCGAAAATACATTTCAGGAACTCTCTGTGTATTCTGAACTAGTCCCAGATCAGTAGCTAGCTCACATTGGAAACAGTGATGAAATACCATCCATTTATTCGATTTAACTAGTAAAATCTCAAAGTAAAAAATAGAAATAATAACTAGACCTTATGGTCAACGTTTACTTTACTTGCCACATAGGGCTAAAGAAACAAATAAACACTTGCAGCGGAACGAAACTCTTGAAATGGCCAATCAACATGCCCAAAGGCAATCGAGTGGAGAACACATCCTAATTTGTGAAACCTTCATAGTACTCCTGGGCGAAGAACTCTTGAGCAGCAGCTTGATACTCTTCAACTGAATCGCAAAAATTGAAGCTGTGAGCACATAAAGTAATCAACAAGTCGTGGGGAAATGTATGCAAATAGTATTCATGAATGGCTTGAACAAAGGTTAGTTGTATGGTTCTTTTGCATAAAGCAGCCTTTACGACAAATACAATAAATAGATTAAAATACGTAATTGAAAAGAATAGCAAATACAAAAAGTAAACAATTTCTTCAAAACAACCTATGAACTACCCATCCACTTCCCAAGACAACCACCAAGTGAATTACCCATTCACCAAACAAACATTATATTCATCAAGTGAACTTCTCATTCACAATCCGACTCATTTTATAAAAACTCTATCTCTTGTGTGAAATCCCCAAGCACGTCCATAACCGTGAACATGGCTATTTGAATAGTTTTACACTCTGCAGAGGTTATACAGCTTTACCCACATAACACGACTTCTCTAGTTTGTTTGGCATCCGTCGATACCACTGCTCACTACCCTTAGGTAAGGAGTCTAGAGCACGCGATAAGGCCTTTACAAAGTCCTATTTTGAGCACGGTTCTGCTCGCTAAGGTTTCAACACTAAATGTCTTGCCGACCAGACAGGGCCCCCCTCTTGTGCTAGACACAACCCAAACAAAACCAAATCAAAACATTACTAATTAGTTAGCCAGGTCCCACCCATACAGGACATGTGGTTGTACGGTTAAGGCTCAGTTCAATGGCGTACAAGATTAGTCCTTGACCAGTTACTCAGGCGAGTCTACCACAAACCCACAACGTGCTAAACCCACATCCTCAATTCCACCAACCGCTCGCCCGAGCGAAAATTATTTTGTTTAACTAAAACCAATGAGATACCTGTCATGGTACACAAATTTTAACAAGAGTGGCTAACCACCATAATTCCATATATCATTAAGTCAAGATTAATCATTATGACACATGTGATAATGAACCCATCGTAACTAAGCATGACTAAGCATCTATACGATACCCACGTTGGTGATATAAATATGTCCAACTAAAATTATCCATGCTAGGGTGACAAAGGATTCATGGCATTCAAATAATCAATGGAGACATAATGACAATAGGTAATATCTAAACCCAAAATAATTTATATAAAGATAGCATGTAATTGTATAAAATAATATACTTTTGAAATCATAGGTTCAATATGATCAAAGGACCATGACTTGCCTTGGAATAAAACCTAGGATCGATCTTGATCTTCGTGGACTCCTCTTTGCTCAAAACTTTCCGAAGTATCAACGTCTACTCGCAAACAAGCACATAAGCCAAATAAATAAATAATAGAGAGAAGATAAACTCCAATAATTAAATAAAAATACAGATAAATAGATCTCAAATTTAGATGAATTTAGATATTTGAGTGGACTCAATCGGAGTTCGGATGCAAAAGATATGAGCTTTGGAAGATCAAAACCGTAAGAAATACCCTAGAAGGAATTTTCTGGTATTTTGAAAAACTTTTCTATTGAAAAATCTGGATTATGACGTAAGCTAACGCCAATAAGGACGTTCGGATGGGACAAAAACAATCTGACAAGTGGGTCCCACTTGTAAGCAAGATGGCTCACGGTGGACTGGGTTCACCGAGCTAGGGTTAGGGTTTTGGATCGAGATCTACCGCGTAGGCACTGATGTGGTGGTGACTGAGTGGCACGCATGCACAAGGCTGACCTAGCTGCTGAGTTGGTGTGCCATGGTGGCAAGGATCTATGCCCAAGACAGTTCAACATCGGAGAGACGAGCGGCGATGATTGGCGGCGCAAGATGGTCATCGTCGGCATGCTGGTGCCCAGCGAACACAACTGATGGCTCCGTTGCGGCGATGGGTGGCGGCAAGGGCTTCAACGTCAACGAAGATGACAGCGATGGTTCGGTCGACAGCTAAGCGGCGGCGAGGACCTCCAATGGGGTTTTGAGTGCGGCATCGGGATCACAAAAAACCAGGTGATGCTTTCCGAACCACTCGCGAGACCCAATGGTAATTGATGGTGACTAGAACGTGACGATGACGGGTTGGTAGCACAGCGATTAGAGCTTCTATGGTGCAATGGTGCTACGATGCTCTCCTAATGACGAGAAGGTGCACACCAGATGGAACATGACACGGCGAACTCGAAGATGAACTCGATGACGACCGAAGCTCACTGATAGTGACAAATTTTGACGAAGAACGGCGGTGGTGGTGGCGAAGGAATGCAATCTAGGGTTTGCGGCTTTAGTGAAAAGGCTAGTAGGGTTGGGGCGAGCCTCGTGAGATGGCTACGGCTCCTTAAATAGGGTCGGAGGAGGAAGAATCCGCGAGGAAAGCGGCGATGCAGCGAAGAACTTAGACATGGACTCAAGAGTCCTGGTTGAAGACGAAGGTGACATGGCCTAGGTGGGACCAATCGACAGCGAGAGAGGCTCAGACGCGATCGTGTGACAAACGGCACGACAGAGACCAACAGGTGGGGCTGGCTGTGGGCGTGGGTGAGGGAGAGAGAAAATAAGCGGGATGCGTGGGAATGGACCAACTGAGAATAGGATTGGGCCTAGGGAAGAGATTCAGCCCAAGGTAAAATCTGAGATATAAATTAGTTTTTTTTTAGAAAATAGCAGAAAATACAAATAACAATTAGAAAATAGCAAATGCACTCGGAAAAATTCTAGAAAATATATCCATGCACATAGAATCCAAATAAAATAGTTTTGACTATAGTTGATGTTGACATTAATCATATTAAATTGTTTTTGATCTATGAAAATTCCACTTAAGCTTTAACTTTAATAGACAAAAATTCAAATGGTTCTTTTTACTTTTAAAACTTCAAAACATGCCAAAATTTTTGGGATGTTACAAACCTACCCCCTTAAAAGGAATCTCGTCCCCAAGATTCGGGCTAACTAAGGTATAGGTTCTGATGCAGGTCTAACTCAAAGACTTACTAGAAGCAACATTCTGAGCTGGTTGAACTTCTTCTGCTGTGACATGGTTCAGTCTTCCTCTTGATGCAGTTGATAGAGTCTTGGTAGCTTGATTTGGAGTCTGAGGCATTCCTCTTCCTGCCCCTAGCAAAGAAGTCCTAGCTGGTGTAGGTCCAAAATTGAAAGGAATTGGTGTTAGCCATTGCTTCTGCAGACACTTGTTAGCATAATGACCCATCTCATGGCAATTGAAACAAGTAACCCCTATAGCAAGATTGTTGATCCTTTGAGACTGATTATTATTGATGTTGTTGACATTAGGAATTCTGTATTTTTGCATGGGATACTGGTGCTGGGGTTCTAAATCCGACAGACTAATTGTTAGGATGGAAGGGCTACTGAGCATTGGTTCTGGCTCTCTGTAGTTGATTCTGATGGACTCCATGTTGTATCATCTTCCTCTTGCGAGATTCATCCAACTCACGACGGGAATCTTCTATGAGCACGACTTTATCCACCATATGTTGAAAATCCACATAATCATTTCCAACAACTTGTACCTTCAAACTGGGGTTAAGTCCATGCTTGAATCGCTTCTGATGAGCATTATCTATAGCAACATCTTTTGGAGCATAGCGAGAAAGTTGAGTGAACTTGTTGAGATATTCACCCAAAGACATATTTCCCTGTTGTAGCTCACAAAATTCATTCTTCTTCATTTCCACAATACCATCTGGAACGTGTGCTTGATGAAAAGCTATTGAAAATTCCTCCCAAGTAATGGCTTGCGAATTCTCATGAACTGTGGTGTAGTCCTCCCGCCATTCAACGGCTATACCTTCCAATTGGTGTGAAGCGTAAAGAGCCTTCTCACGATCATTGTATTGAGCAATGGTGAGCTTTTTCTCCACAGAATGAAGCCAATCTTCTGCGTCGAAAGGTTATGGAGAACTCCGATAGCTTGGAATGATGATGAGCTGGCGGTGGCTGATTGATTATTCTGATTACTCTGACTATTTTGGTTCAACAAGTTGACTATTACAATGGCGGTCTGACTTTGTTGAGTCATCATATTGTTCATATTTTCCATCATTGCACTCATGAATTGAGTTTGAGCTGCTAGAAGTTGTGCCATGCTTGGATCTGCGGCTCCAGGGGCTGGTGATTGGCCACTAGCATTGGCATTAGCGTTGGCATCATCTGAATGAGTACGACTCGAGGTGTTGCGAGTGTCAACCATCTGCGATGATTCTCCACGGGTTTAGTAGGTAAGATAGAAAATCAATGTAGATGAGAGGGAATAGCATGATAAATGAGATAGAACAAGGTAGAGAAGACAGAAACAACTTAAGTAGGGAAAAATAGATTATACTCAAAGACAAAAGGCAAAGAGGGCATAGCTGAAATGCTATGAAAGAACAAATAACTCCTTCAAATTAAAGCCTTAGTGTGACTGCAACATAATGCTTGACAGCAAAACTGCAGCTCCTACTTACACACAACCCAAATAAAGACCTAATGCAACAGCGAACTAAAACGCTACTAGAGACTCTAATAGGACAGCTCCCACTCTGGACTGGGGAACGAAGACTCTTCGACTCCTGGCTCCAAATTGCTATAGAACACCCCCGCGTTGCGAACTACTGGTGGAGACTTTGGGCGAACAGCTGGAACAAAGCGACAAAGATACTCTTAACGATTGTTGATGATTTGATGCCTTTCTTGTGGACTGGGTGGAGTAGCGACGGTAGTGGAACTGGCAATGGGACTAAAAATTCCCCCCAACTCTTCATTTGGCCAAAGAACAACTCGCACTAACGCTACTTGCATCACGTACTTCTGAATCAACTTGGACAAATTGATCTAGTGCAGTCTGCAAATCCTTCGAACAACTTTTTGGGCACCCTTGACTGCTGACATGTCTTCGAGCTCATTATCGCACTTCATACTGTGATGATGGATGCGACCTCCAAGCCTCACGATAAAATACACCCTTGTCTCAAATCCAATCCTGTGCCCCTTCACTTTCTTTTCCTTGGTGACGTAAGTTGCACTCTTGCTTGTCCCCAAAGTTTGTAACAAGCACTGAAGAACTCTAGGCCAATCTCCTCTTTGATCGCGATACACATGAACCATCTAAAGGAATTAACAAGACAAGACACGTCAAATTAAGATTACAAATCATAGTTCAGAAAAGACAAGAAGTAAGATCTCAAGAACAAGATGAGCAAGAATAGAATAGGATAAGAATAGAATAGATGAGATAAGAACAACTAATCAAGTCAAATTAAGTTGGTTTGATTTAGAAAATAAGTTTTGGAAGCTTTTGGCTAAAATGATTATGCTAACTAAGGTTGCGTTCTACAGTCGATATGGCTCTGATAACACCTCTATCGGGACCCAAAATACATTTCAGAAACCCTCTGTGTATTATGAACTAGCCCTAGATCAGTAGCTAGCTTACATAGGAAACAGTGTTAAAATACCATCCATTTATTTGATTTAACTAGAAAGATCTCAAAGTAACAAATAGTAATAATAACTGGACCTTATGGTCAAAATTTACTTAACTTGCCACGTAGAGCTAAATAAACAAATAAACACTTGCAATGGAACGAAACTCTTGAAATGGTCAATCAGTATGCCTACGGGCAATCAAGTGGAGAACGCATCCTAATTCGTGAAACCTTCATAGTACTCTAGGTGAAGAACTCTTGAGCAGCTTGATACTCTTTAATTGAATTGCAGAAATTAAATCTGTTAGCACAAAAAGTACTCAACAAGTCATGGGGAAATACATGCAAACAGTATTCATGCATGGCATGAACAAAGGTTAGTTGTATGGTTATTTTGCATAAAGCAGCATTTACGATAAATACAATAAATAGATTGAAATGCATAATTGAAAAGAATAGTAAATACATAAAGTAAACAATTTCTTTAAAACAACCAGTGAACTACCCATCCACTTCCCAAGACAACCACCAAGTGAATTACCCGTTCACCAAACAAACATTATATTCATCAAGTGAACTTCTCATTCACACCCCGACTCATTTTATAAAACTCTATCTCTCATGTGAAATCCCCGAGCACGTCCATAACCGTGGATATGGCTATTCGAATAATTTTACACTCTGCAGAGGTTGTACAACTTTACCCACATGACACGACTTCGCTAGTTTGTTTCGCATCCATCGATATCAATGTTCACTACCTTAGGTAAGTAGTCTAGAGCACGCGACAAGGCCTTTACAAAGTCCTGTTTTGACCTAGTTCTGCTCGCTAAGGTTTCAACACTGAATGTCTTACCGACCAGACAGGGCCCCCCTCTTGCTCCAAACACAACCCAAACAAAGCCAAATCAAAATATTACAAATTAGTTAGCCAAGTCCCGCCCATACAAGACATGTGGTACAGTTAAGGCCCAGTTCAATGGTGCACAAGATTAAGTCCTTGACCAGTTACTCAGGCGAGTCTACCATAAACCCACAACATGCTAAACCCACACCCTCAATTCCACCAACCACTCGCCCGAGCGAAAATCATTTTGTTTAACTAAAACCAATGACATACCCTGTCATGGTACACAAATTTTAACAAGAGTGGCTAACCACCACAATTCTATATATCATTAAATCAAGATTAATCATTATGACATATGTGATAATGAACCCATTGTAACTAAGCATGACTAATCATCTGTACGATACCCATGTTGGTGATATAAATATGTCCAACTAAAATTATCCATGCTAGGGTGATAAAGGATTCATGGCATTCAAATAATCAATGGAGACATAATGACAATTGGTAATATCTAAACCCAAAATAATGTATATAAAGATAGCATGCAATTATATAAAACAATATACTTTTGAAATCATAGGTTCAACATGATCAAAGGACCATGACTTGCCTTGAAATAAATCTTGGATTGATCTTGATCTTGGTGAACTCTTCCTTGCTCAAAACTTTCCGAAGTATAAACGTCTACTCGCAAATAAGCAAATAAGCCAAATAAATAAATAACGAAGAGAATATAAACTCCAAAAATTAAATAAAAAAACTCAGACAAATAGATCTCGAATTTAGATGAATTTAAAAATTTTAATGGAATCAATCGGAGTTCGGATGCAAAAGATATGAGCTTTGGAAGATCAAAAACCTAGTAAATACCCTAAAAGGAATTTTTGGAATTTCCGAATAACTTTTTTTTTGAAAAATCCGGATTATGACATAAGCTGACGTCAGCAAGGACGTTCGGATGGGATGAAAACAATCTAATAGGTGGGTCCCACTTGTAAGCGAGATGGCTCACGGTGGACTGGGTTCACCTAGCCAGGGTTAGGGTTTTGGATCGAGATCTACCGCGTAGGCGCTAACGTGGCGGTGATTGAGTGACACGCACGCACGGGGTTTGACCTAGCCACTGAGTTGGCATGCCACGGTGGCAAGGATCTACGGCCGACATAGTTCAACATCGACGAGACGAACAGCGGCGACTAGCGGCGCAAGGTGGTCACCGCCGGCATGCTGGTGCTCAAGCAAACACAAGTAACGGCTCCGATGCGGCGATGGGTGGCGGCAAGGGCTTCAACGTCGACGAAGATGATAGTGATGGTTCGATCGATGGCTAAACGGTGGTGAGGACCTGCAATGGGGTTTTGAGTGCGCGCATGGCCTAGGAAGCCAACTTCTTTTAGCCAAAATTCACACTTGCTGAATTTAGCATACAATTGATGTTCACGCAGCCTGTCAACACCATATGCATGTGTTGCTCGTGTTCTTCTGCATTCTTGGAATAGATAAGAATGTCATCGATGAAGACCACCATGAACGGATTCAAGTACTCCATAAAAATCTTGTTCATAAGATTCATGAAACTTGCGAGAGCATTGGTGAGTTCGAATGACATTACGATGTACTTGTACAAGCCATAACGGGTAGTGAATGCAGACTTTGGAATGTCTTCTGGCCTGATCTTGACTTGAAAATAATCGACCCTCAGATCAATCTTAGATAAGACACAAGCACCATTCATTTGATCAAACAAATCATGAATCCTCGGGAGAGGATATTTGTTCTTAACGGTGACTTCCTTCAAAGAACGGTAGTCGACGCACATCCACAAAACTGTCGTCTTTCTTCTTCACAAATAGCATGGGGCTTCCCCATGGTAATGAGCTAGGACGGATGAATCCTTTGTCCAATTTCTCTATGTGTTGTTGCTTTAATTCAACCAACTCATCGGATGCCAATCGATAAGGTCGCTTGGATATAGGTCAGGATATTCATGTACCACGAGCATCTAACTAAGCTCTGGGATTGAGATGGAGTTGAGCATGGGCTGCTGTGGAGGGGAAAATGATTCATTCTTCTTCATAGTTGACAAGAGAAACAACTCGTTCTGCACAATCGATTACTCCCTTGTGTTTGGCCAGCCAGTCCATCCCAAGAATTTTATCCAACCTAGGTGTATCTATCATAATGAAGTTGGCTTTGAATCCTACACCATTAATCTCAATTTGAACAACAAAACAACCAAGTTTTGCCCTCATGACAGACAGGGTGAGTGAACTAGCATGATGTTTTCGAGGGATGCAGTTTGTAATTCTTGTTGCATGGGACACTTCTTAGAAATGAAAGAATGAGATACTTTGGAATCAAATAACACTAATGTAGGTACTGAGTGGATGAGAATCATACCCATCATCACATAAGGTGATGTGTTGGCCTCCTCGGTGTCGTGTGGTTCAGACGACCACTTCCAAAGCCTTGCGCTGGCTTGGGGGCTTGCTGCCCTCCTTGACCTTGTGCAAGGCCCTAGGGTCGCT
Organism: Ampelocalamus luodianensis; assembly: GCA_036346255.1. Lineage (NCBI taxonomy): Eukaryota > Viridiplantae > Streptophyta > Magnoliopsida > Poales > Poaceae > Ampelocalamus > Ampelocalamus luodianensis. The sequence goes on along the minus strand of CM070635.1, from coordinate 8,400,596 downwards.
ATTGGACACCACGGGGTTGGGGTTGAGGTGCTGGAAACTTCTTCTTTGGGCACTCGTTTGCAAAGTGCCCGCATTCACCGCAATTGTAGTATGTGATGATTGCTGCCCGGTTTTGCGTACCAGATGGCTGTCCTCCATGGTTATCTTGCTGAACCATGGCTTGCTATGGGTAAGGACCTTGGGCTTCGAACCTCGGAGGTGGTGATGCCAAAGGATGTGCTTTTGATGGTTGCCAAACGAGCAGTCTTGGCATACCGCTGCTTGTTGATTTCTGCGCTAGCCATTTACGCTTACGGCTCTCTACAACTGTCCGAGTGCTATCTTCAACCCGAATTACCTTGTTGATCAAGGTTTGGAAGTTGGGGATGTCATGTGTCATGGGCAGTGAGACCACACTTCATCTCATCATTGAAGTGCTCCCAAAAGAGAGCAACCTTCCTCCCTTTGTTCGTTATCTCGGAAGCAGCATAGCGGGCAAGATAGTTGAAGCTATGGAGGAACTCCATCACGGTCATGTTTCCCTGCTTGAGTTTGTAGAACTCCCACTTCTTAATGTCCATGAGACCCGCTAGGATGTGGGCATCACAAAACTCCTTCTTGAAGGCAGCCCAAGTGAGGGCCTGGCCTTCCTTGAGAATGGTCTGATGGTTCTCCCACCAAGCGCAGCTCCTTGCAGCTGGTAAGATGCATAAAGCAACTTCTCGTCATTGCACTAGTCAATGACCAATTTGCTCTTGACGGTGCGAAGCCAATCGTTGACGTCAAGAGGATCTCTGTCGATGAGAAGGTTGGCGGCCGAGTTTGCATGAACTCGCCCATCCTGGATTGTGATTCACAGTAGCTCGACTCCTCCAGTAGCGGTGCTAAGGGCAGCGGTGTTCAGCACCAGTTGTTGGAGTAGAAGAGTATTTGTTTGCCGCCCTTATGCGATCATGGAAAGCACTTGTGCCATGGTGAGTGGTTGCAGCAGAACCTTGGGTTTGTGAGTAGAAGCGGACGAGACTGCTCAGCTTGCGGCTAGGATGTAGAAGGATGTAGCAGGATGGGTTGCGAAGGATTAGGAACCTAGCCTCCCGGTTGCTGTGATCCGGATGAGCTCCCGTCCGTAGTAATGGAAAGTGGGGTCTCCAAAGTGACATCCCTGGATGAGCACCTAGGTAAGGTACTCGGTGGACGCCGCACTAGAGGGCATGCTGAAGACCATGTACTGAGGCATGTATGACTAGGGATAGAAGGAATCAACCAGAGACTCACCGAGGTGATGGCTAATTGAAAAGGGTTGCGGCGGCCAGAAATGAGGAAGAATGTCGATTCAGGGAATTCCCTACGTGTGGATCATCATCAATCGTGAGAGAAGCATCAGTGGAGTACAGGACACGAAATGACGCAGTCAGGTGAGGTTCAAGCTCACCAGAACGTCGAGAACACGAAGGTCCAGAACAGGGTGTGCGTCGGAGGTGAAGAAGATGACAGCTCGTCCTCGCTACAGGGTTCCCGAGGCTACATCAAGCAAGGAACGAGTATCAATGAGGTAAAGGGCACATGGTGACGTGGTTCGCGAGGGCAAGGAAGCTCACTAGAGCAAAGGTGTTGTGAGCCTTGCTCATAGGCGTCGAGGACGATACACTCTCTTTCCCAGCGAACCAAGGAGCGAAAAGGTCTAGTTCTTGGTGGGAGGCGAGAATGGCGAGCTGGGGATTCTGTGACATGGTCGGAGGTTTAAGTAGGAGCACGTAGCGCGTGAGAAAGGCGGAGAGAAAATGCGACCGCGGCAAGATTCTCACGCTCCCGCTTTGACGTCTCCGCATTTGGTAAGCTAAATAATAGATATAATTTTTTCAGCATTGATACAAGAACAATATCGCAGTTTTTAACAACATGTTGGAGGTGTAATTTTCAATTGTCATGTCAAAATATTTGGGGGTGTATGCTCCAATGTTTTATACTCTTTCAACGACATGAACCAATTAAGGTTGTTCCCAACATCAAATAGCCCATTTCTTAGTTAAAAGTTTAAACATATACTAAAAATAATAATATGTGACTATCTGCAGCTACTAATTAAGATTCAAGATGGACTTATATCCTTGGAAGGTATAGTTTCTGTTATCGTGTAGGATTTGTGGTACATACACTAATGTTTAACTCTTTCACATCTGTAAGTGAATTCTCATTTACATGAGAATATATGGGGAGTACTGCTAGTTTAATATTACAATTCTTACGGAATTTATTTATAAATATTTTTTTCAGAAGTGCGTACAATACAAACGTAAAATGGAGCAGGCAGTATAAACTATATACATTACGCACGGCAAGTCCTAAGGACATATACATGATATTACACAACACTTCTGACTTCGATTTTCCATGATAGCACTGTCAGTTTCCTCCAGGAACTTGTGTGCTTTGCTGATAACTCTGGGACATTGGTTGGCAAGGATACATCCTAGGTGGACACCTATGTTCGCCGTCACCATTAGAGACAATCTTTCCATTAATATTGGTCAGTTTGCGCATGTCCTTCCCTTGCATATTCTTGTTCATTCCATTCCCTTCCATGTTCCTTGGAATACAGGTGCATGAATTGGTAAAGAACAACGCGATGATTACCAACACAATGATCTTCATTTTCATTACTTCTTGCAGGACCTACAAATGAACATATGTCAGTCTTTGTATGATCACTTCTTGGAAAGAACCTAAAAATAATCAAATGTCAACATGGTAGATGATGTTGCTGATAGCATAGATATTTCATGCATATAAATTTGGATATAATCACCAAACAAGGATGTAGTCGAAGTTGCTAAAAATAATCAAATGTCAACATGGTAGATGATGTTGCTGATAGCATAGATATTTCATGCATATAAATTTGGATATAATCACCAAACAAGGATGTAGTCGAAGTTGCTACACAAAGCTTTTCATTCACCTTCTTTTGGTAGCAGAAATGCAATATGACGATGTGCTACTTATAGGAGATAAAAGTGGTACTGTTGCATTTAAATTATTCCAATGTAATTCTCCTAACATGAAAACTTTATTCCCCACCAATTAAAGATAACAGACAAATGAAAGTGGGTTAAAATTTTGCACTTGACATATGATGGGTTTACATAAATTGGTAGACTTTATCATGTTTCCAGACATTAGCAATGAGTATTTACTAGCCTGCCCAACGTTTTTTACAGCAGAGAAAATAATCGTATAACGAGATATTGGATGTGTAACTTTCAGTTGTCTTATCAAACAATATTGTGAAAATATTTTTATTATAAACTACAAAAGTTAGTTAGAAATTATTATTATAGAGTTACTCCTTTTTGTCAAAAAGAAATTTCTGCATGATATATTAACGAACTTTGTAATAGGCAACGTTATAACTTAGTTCGTCCTCGTAATCAAAATGAGTCCAAACTTTGGACAACATTTATGGCGCCGATTATTTCTGTGATTTTGTGCAAACTTCACTCCAGTCTTCATTCGTTTTCTCTTGCGAGATGAAAACCACCTTTGTTCGATAGACAAATAATAAATCATATTAAAAATGTGAAGTGGATTGAATGCCCAAGAGGAGAGGGGTGAATTGGGAGTCCTTTTCAAACTATGGCCAAACTAACTTCTACTCTGCTTATCCAACCTAATGTACCTAAGTCCCAACTAGTGTGATCAAACAACTCCTATACAAGTAAAGTTTTACAACCTAGTTCTAAACTTACACAAGTCTAGTGATGTAGGAATTGAAAGAACCAGAAAGTAAATGACGAAAGTAAACGAGACAAGAACAAAATCAATTTTTACCGAGGTCTTGGAGATTCAACAATCTCCTATACTCCTCGTTTGAGACTTTCGCAAGAGTATAGCTTCGACTAAACCACACAAGCAATCAAGCCATCACTTGTGGTAGTTCTTCTTCACTCTTGATAGGTGGACTTCCAACCCTCACAACCCTTCCGGTGCCTTCCACAAGCTCCTCCTTAGAAGGTCATCAAGATCACACCTCCAAACCGTCTAGAAAACACCGGTTTCTAAGAGTAATAAGCCCAAAGAGGTGACTTGAACCAGCAAAGTCAAGCAACTAGGAGTGATGGATACAACTAGGCCTAATCTACTCTCTCAAGCTCTCAAAATCTTAAATCAAAGCTCCAAGGTGTCCCTGAACTCTCCCGATAAGCTATCTACACAGTTGGAGTCTCAAGAGAGCTAACTTGAATGCCCATGGTCCAAATATATAGCCCCCACTTTAAAAAAAAAAAATAGTTGTTTAACACGTTTCTCAAAGGTTTATGTTGATCTGGATCATTATTTTAAGATCTGGATCATTGGTCAGGACAATGGTCGAAAATCTAACCGTTGCACAGACCTGGATCATACGCCTTGATCCGGATCATCTAGCTTACTTGGATCATCCGCCCTATGCGTATTATCCGCCTAGTGCAACCACTCACCTTTGACCTTCACTGACCAATGGTACGCCTCGATGGCACGGGTCCGCATGGATCATCCAAGTTTTACAAAACCTGAGGCACACCAAAAACATGCTCTCTGGACTGATGGTGTGGGTCGATGGTACGCCTCGACCCAGATGATACACCTCTATACTCTGCCTTCTCCTGAGCAATGGTACACCTCAGGCCGTATCATCTGCCGCTAAACTTGCCTCTGTGTAAACAAGTTTCCACATAAAAAAAAAATAACCTCTCTAGACTCACCCACTCTAGACAGATGGTACACCTCGAAGGTTTGGCCTGACCCGGATAATCCCCCTCTGTCGAGTTTTTTTCTGACTTGGCTCAAATTGATCCAAATTTTGGGATTTTCTCATCCAAAACTTGATCCATGGCACCCTCTGACTAGAACTGAGCTAGAATGACTTAGTGCGTACCACACCTAGCTACCAAACCTAGCAAAGCTCAACCTATTGGCCTTAAAGCCCCCTAAATAGTATGGCCAAAGCAACAAAAACCTATCACTAAATTGATCCACACTCAACTCTTTGGATCATTTCTAGTCACAAGGTCCTTAATCTACGATAAACATCTTGCTTTGCCATCAATGACTTACTCGGGGATCCATTAATAGCCCAGAACACCCCATTAACATCACGAAGACCTAACTAACTTCAACATCACTTAAACACAAGTTAGTTTTGATGAAATAGGAGTCATTAATCACCAACACACTAAACCAACGAAATTGATGCTTAGATGCTTACAAAATGATATATTAACGTATTGTGCAAAGTTTATGGAAAAGACATTAGAAGTTTTCCGGCAAAAGTGGCATATGAAGTTTATGTGGGAGAAAATAATTAAGGCATATTACATTCAAATCACGGTAGAGAGGATGAATATACACTTATGAGTACGTGGCACTAATCTGAATTAATACACCTGAAATTTTGGACAATATTGTGGTCACTGTTTGGCTGATTTATGATGGTCTATTGCTGTAGCTACCTGAAATTTACTATCACATCACCCTATGAGGCTATGAAATTTACTAGCGTACGCTTGGGGAAAGTATGACACAATAGGATATAAGTATGCAGATGGGGTTAAAGAAACTGTTTGTATCGAGAAAAAAAATAGTCAAGCTGGTGCAGACCATGGTGACGACGATCGGTAGTCCAACTTACAAATAGAAAATGGAGTTGAGAAGCGGATGATCACAAGGAAAACAGGGTGTTCTTATGCAGGTTTGGATCCTTCGTGGAGAGTCCATACTCTTGTCTTGTCACTATAATGACGAGCTGCTTACAATGGGGTCCTGGTAATTGGTTGGGACCAGAAAATCTATCGTAATTGCTATGAGCATGTATAATGGTATAGACAATTGTTGTCTGTAATACTCTCTATATCATCTATAGACAAAATTAAAGATAACTCATACAATGAATTGTTTTTAAATTATATATATATGGCCCCACAAACTGTACAGATAATATGGATACAAGACTGAACCGGTATCTATAAGAGCCTTATAGAGTACTCTTTCATCTTCATTATTTATGATGACACATCATCATTTTGTCTCATGACAAGCTTAAAAATCTTATGTAATAAAAATTATAAACCGCAGATATCATCCCACTATATATGCCTTTAGATGTGAATGATAAAATCAACTCTTAACTGTTTGGACGTCAAAAGGGTGGCAGTTACTGTAGTCGGAGTAGAGGTGCTCGATCTGTTCTTAGGGATGGCACACGTGGAGGAGTTCTCAGGACTCACCCTTCTGACACGACCCTGGGACGGTTCTTAAACGGTGTGTCACAGACTTGAGGGCCCAATGGTAGTTTTCGAGGTAGACAGCCGAGCATGTTGCCTTTAATTTCAGCACGAGCTGGTCCACGGTAGAACTTGTTAGAAAACCTGGGCATAGGCCGGAAGCCTAGGTCCATGGTGGGTTTTAAATCCTCTCTAGTCTATAAAAGGGGATCTTATTTATTATAAAGAGCTGATTAAGAAAGGAATAAAGAAGATAAATAAGTTCTCATATCTCTGTGTTCAATTTATTTATCTGTACTTGTGTGTGCGATTCTTCTTCTCCTAATCGATCGGACCGAACTCGCCAACAACGGTTCCTCAACACGTTATCAGCATGATCGACTCTGGCCTACCTCTAGGCCTCCTTTACTCGGATCGAGAAGGTAATCGTCGAAGCGATACTCGTAGATTGAATCGTATTTTCTAGATCACTTTCAATTCCATAATTTTTGCTTTCTAGATTGTGTTCTACGATACAAATCTGCCTTAATCTACCGCTAGCCGACTTGAAGTCGCCAACCAAGTTGATCGGTATATTGCATGAAAAAGGGTAGATGTTGATTGCACTATAGATTGATGCATGAACAGAGAAAAAAAGAACTAGCGCATGGCGTAGCCACGCTGCCCCTCTTAGCCCCGCATGGCCGTATGCCGCCGGCCTGTAGTCGCCTCGCTCGAACGCGGCACCCTCTGACCGCCCGCACACCGCCGCCGCTGCCAGCTCTGCATGGGTGTGCACCGCCTCTCGCCCGCGACGGTCGCGACGTAGCCACCCTCGCCCACACGCGCGCGCCAGAAGCCCCACGCCGCCGCCGTCGGCCCGAAGTTGCGAGCCACCGAGCTGCCGTCATGCTATGGCCACGTGTGCAGCGCGCGCCCGGCCGCGAGTTGTGCGCGCGCGCCTCCTGCTCGCCAAGAATGAGTACATGGCAGAGATGAGCGCGCTAGCCTTATGGACTGCACTGGAGAAATAGTTCGAGAAGATAAAGTACATCATTCTTCCTCATGCAGAGTAGGAATGGAACTGACTGAGGTTTGCTGACTTTAAGATGGTTGGAGAGTACAATTCTACTCTACACAGAATATGTACCAATCTTCAACTCTGTGGCAGGCAAGTCACAAATGAGGAGAAGATTGAGAAGACTCTCTCCACCTTTCACCCAAATACAATGTAGTCTGCACGCAACTATTAACAAGACGGCTGCAAGGAGTATGCCGAATTGATTGATATTATGCAAGTTGCAGAGGCTCAGGATGACGTTCTCTGCAAGAATTTCATCGCCCAGCCACCTCGAAGCTCCGCTGGTCGTGAGGCCAACGCTGGGAGCTTCAAGGTGTGGAAGCCTATAATGAAGAAAAGGGGAACAAAGGGCAAGGCCAAAGCCCAGAAAGGTGAGCCAAATGCTCCACAGGAAAAGAAAGCCAACAAGCCAAAGCGGAACGACAAGCCCTATGGTTAACAAAACCAAACCTGCTACAAGTGTGGCAATTGGGGGCACTGGTCTTGGATCTGTGCAAAACCGCAACACATTATTGACGCTTTTAGGGGCAAAACAAAAGAAGGGCGACAAAGGACAGCATGAAACCCACTTTGCCTTTGCTGAGGGGAAGGACTCGTAGAAGCTGCTTGCACCAATGGAGGTGGACTCCAGTCTTGCAACCACACCCCCCACCTTGATATTGCAACGGCCGCCGCCATGATTTCCCAAGAGGAGCATATCACCCCTGAGAAGATAGCAGCTGAAGTCTCTAACTTCTTAGTGGACTCAGTCTAGTGCACAGAACGCACTTGGACTTTAAATGTCATTTATTTTGTGTGGAATAAGTTATACTTTCTCATAGATGATGGTTGTATGCTCGTGTAGAGCCTTAAACAATTCATTTCTCGTGATGGTTGGATGATATTATTTAATTCATTCATTTATTCAGTTAATAATAACATGACATGTTCTGATATTTGAAGTATTTTATTTATGTGTTGATTGCTTCCTACTACATATTAATAAAGTACTTTATATTAGAATGCGTGTAGTGCCCTATGAAGGAAGTGTGCTTAGCTAATAGCGGCACAACGAATACCATCTTGAGATAGATGAAATTCTTTCAATCGATCAACAAGAATGTTTGTAGTCTTACGACAATCGCGGACAGCGATGCATGTATAATAGGCTTAGGAAGGGTCACAATTATACTCCCGATGGGCACAACCTTGGTCATTAAAGAAACCTTGTTGTATCCAGAATCAACTTGAACTCTCCTAAGTTTCAACGATATTCGCGCTAACGGTTTCCACGTAGAGACTAAAGAAGAGTATGGTAAAGAATACCTACTCATTACAAAGCGTGAAGAAAGTAGAAAAGGGTATTAGAACGACTTTCTTCATATGAGATTGGGCTATACTACACTAATATTAAGGCACGCAACCTATAGTGCCTTGAAAATCATATTTAGAAGCTCTGAACTTTTCTGTCTCTAGCATAATAGATTAGGCCACCCAAGTCTTAGAATGATGAGAAATAAAATTAACAATTCACAAGGACATAATATCGATGTAAAGAATTTTTTGAATCAGGAAGATTTTATGTGCCCCACATGTGCCACTAGGAAATTACTTACTAGACCTTCTGCTCTGAAAGTGAAGGATGAAGTCCCTACATTACTATAATGTTTCCAAGGAGACATTTGCGGTCCTATACAGCCCCTGTCAGGGCTATTTAGGTATTTTATGGTGCTCATCGATGCTTTCTCGAAATGGTCGCACGTATGTTTATTGTCTACAAGAAATCATGTTTTTGCAAAGCTAATCTCGTAGATAATTAAAATTAAAAATAATTTCACTAGTCATCATGTGAAGTCCATCAGAATGGACAATGCCAAAGAATTTACTTCAAAGGCATTTGATGATTATTGTATGGCAATGGGAATTAAAGTTGAGCATTCTGTATTGCATGTCCACACCCAAAAATGGAATAGCGGAAGCATTAATTAAAAGAATTAAATTTATTGCCCGACCACTTTTGTAGAATTGTAATTTACCAACTACATATTGTGAACAAGTAATCCTACACATAGCTACTCATCAACTTTAGACCATCGGCATATAACATCCATTCACCTATGCAACTAGCGCAAGGGTCAGCACCGAAAATTTCTCATCTTCGCAAATTTGGGTGCAAGGTTTATGTACCTATACCCCCACTATAGCGTACTATAATGGGCCCTCTTCGAAAGTCTGGGATATACGTTGGTTATGAAACAACATCCATAATCAAGTATTTGGACCCTATGATTGGAGCTTTGCACACCGCCCGCTTCGCTGATAGTATTTTTGATGAGGATAGTTTCTCGTTATTAGGGAGAGGAAATCAACCTCTTGATGAAAAATATTAGGAAATAACGTGACAAGCCACGGGAACCAATGCACATGACCCGCGCAATAGTGAAGCAAATAGAGAAGTCCAAAAGATCATTGATTTGCAAGCATTAACGAATCAACTGTCTAACCACTTTAGTGATTTGAAGAGCGTGACCAAGTTGCATGTGCTTGCACACAATGCACCAAAGAGGGTTGAAATACCAAAGAAAATTGAAGGTACCCCTAATCCCGTCCAGATGCCTCAGAATAAAAGGACGAGAACTCCGGCCCCTCGAATACCAAGTAGTCAGGGACAGCCGATCACCAAATTTCTCCATAACCAAAAGGGGAGGTAGTTGAGACCTGACACTAGTATGTCACTTTTAGAAAAAGGCATACAGGATTTGAACATTCCCATAGGGGGAGAAACCAATAGTGATGTGTGTGCACATATTTGAGCTGAAAAACTAAAAGGACTTGCCCCCGTAATTGGAAGTAGTGGTGAGCAAGTAGAAGCATTAAAAGAATCACCCCATGAAGAAATGGCTATAAACTATGTGACCACAGGAGAATCTATGAATAGGACAACAGCCAATATCGATATTTATTTTGCAAAGAAAATTACCACAATCATCGCTCTTGATCCAGAGCCTGCATCGCTCGCTGAACGTAATAAAAGATCAGACTGAGAAGATTGGAAGAAGGCAATAGAAACTAAATTATTTTCTCTGAATAAAAGAGAGATGTTTTGGCCTGTACGCTGCACGCCTCCCTATGTGCACCTCGTATGGTATAAGTGGCTATTTGTTTGAAAGAGAAATAAAAATAATAAAGTTGTAAGATATAAAAGAAGGCTCATTGCATAAGGTCCACTCAATGTCTAGGAGTTGATTATGAAGAAACCTATTCCCCGGTCATGGGCAGAGTTACCATTAGATATTTAATCTCAATGGCAGTGAACTTGAATTTAGAAATGAAATTGATAGATGTGGTAACTGCATACCTTTATGGAAATTTGGATTCGGATATTTATATGAAGATACCTGAAGGTATCCCTGTCCAGAACCAAGACAGAGCAAATAGAAATATGTATAGTATGAGACTCAAAAAATCATTGTATGGACTTAAGCAATCAGGCAGGATGTGGTATAATCGCTTGAGCAACTTTCTATGCAAGAAAGGCTACACGAACAATGAGGATTGTCCCTGTGTATTTATACGATGATCCTAGAATGAATTTTGTATAATCTCAGTGTATGTAGATAATCTGAATATCATCAGAACCTTGGAAGATATTAAGGAAGTAAGCTCTTACCTGGAGTCGAAGTTCGAAATGAAAGATTTTGCTAAAACCAAATATTACCTAGGCTCGCAGCTTGAGCATGCCCTGAGGGGATATTAGTGCATCAGTCAACCTACACTTCAAAGGTCCTAGAAAGGTTCGGCTTTGGAAAGGCATACATTTCGAAAGTGTCGATGGTTGGGAGATCTTTATAGCAAGACAAGGATCCATACAGACCTAGAGAAGAGGGGGAGAAAGTCCTGGGACCGGAATTCCCGTACTTAAGTGCAATAGGAGCACTCATGTATTTAGCAAACTGTACTAGACAGACATTGTATTTGCCATAAATCTATTACAAGGTATAGTGCAGAACCTATCAAAAGGCATTGGCGGGGAATAAAGGATCGGGCCTGCATACAACCAAGTCACAAACAGGCTATGTATTCATATGTGGTGGAACTACATTTTCATGGAAATCGTCTAAGCAAAGTCTTGTATCTACTTCGACAAACCACTCAAAAATCATAGCACTACGAGGCCTCGCGAGAATGTGCTTGGCTTCGGTGGATGATTCACTGCATTCAGCAATCATGTCGATTAAATACCGCGTAAACTCCCACTATTATCTATGAAGATAATGCAGTTTGTGTTACACAAGTGCAGATGGGTTATGTGAAGATTCATCTTACAAAGCATATCAACCCCAAGTTCTTCTATGCACATGAATGGCAAAAGATGAATGAAATTAAAATACTACATACTAAGTCATGTGAAAATCTTGCATATTTATTCACTAAGTCACTTCCAGCATCTAGCTTTGAAAGGTGCATATGTTGAATTGGAATGATGAGACTTAGATAAATGCAGAACTCAGGGGGGAATCTTCACGAACTCATTATTGAAACTTGATCATGAAGATCGAGTACCCAAAGAATAAATCCTAAAGATTAAATGAAATTTGGGGGATTGTACTGTTTTTCTCTTGACGAGTTTTTTCTGAAGTTTCTCGGCTAAGATTTTTAATGAGGCAATTCGTGCAACGCAGCAGAATGTGTATCATGTACTCTTTCTCTAAAAATTTTTCCACTAGGTTTTTGTGGAGTTTTGATGAGGCATGAACATGTTGGATGAGTGCCCAAGGGGGAGTGTTAGGAAACCTGGGCCTGGGCCGAGAGCCTTGGCCCATGGTGGGCTTCTCATCCCCTCTAGTCTATAAATAGGGGATCTCATTCATTGTAAAGAGCTGATCAAGAAAGGAATAAAGAAGAGAAAGAAGTCCTTGTATATTTGTATTCAATTTATTTTTCTATACTTGTGTGTGCGATTCTTCTTCTCCTACAAGGTGATCGATCGGATCAGACATAATAGCGATGGTTCCACGGCAAAACTATGTGCCCTTCGACTGCTTTGTCCCATGAATATTCTAGGAGACACATAACTGAACTTTGTACATGGTTAGCTTACGTACATAGTTGATTGCCACATACTTGAGTGCCATACAGTTAAGGGGTAGTCATAATTAACCTTTTGCATGCTAATACAAATTGGATAAAATACTCCCTTCGATCTTTTTCATATGTTTTTTTTTCTTTTTTAGGGTCTCCAAAATGCGGCTTTCACAATTACTTTTTATAATTTTACATCAAGATGTAGTAATAAAATTATAATAATTTGAAAGCATTTTTAATAGCAAATCTAATGATATAATTATTATATAACAATCCAAATAGTTTTAAACCTATTGGTGGTCAAACTGACGACACATATTCTAGGACGTCAAGTAAAAAAGGACATAGTGGTTATTAAATAGCAAACTAGCTGTAACACCCTGGCTATCCGGAAGTCAAGATGTCACCTAAAACATCTAACATACATCCATAATGCGGAAGAATTTGAAACAAGTATATCAACTAAAGACAACATTAAGTTAAACAGGATATGATGAAGGTATCCTTCCTTCACCTTTTAAGTTATTTAATTCTGATCATCAATAAAGAAGGTTCACACGCAGTAATAAATCAACATCCATGTGGAGAAGGTATCCTTCCTTCACCAATTATAATTTAATTATTACAGTTCATCATTAACGAATGTAAGATAGAACTAAATTTAATCTTGAACATGAATAGGATGATGTGAACGAGTAGTGCGTGTCTACTCCTCCCAAGTGAGCCAACATCGGGGTTACCTAAAATAAACAAACAACGCAAGAGTGAGTCCATGACTCAAAGCAAGTATAGTGAAAGAGAAAGAACACATATACAAACAGGACATCACCATTTAAGAATGCGAACCTTGCATCGAGCGAACACTTATGAAAACATGAAATGAATGAATGTAATCAAGGATGGATCGCACACATGCATATACGGTATAGTGAGTGACACACCGTCGGTGTTCACTTAAGCCCGCACCTTAACAAAAGTGCGGGGATCCAAGTCCTATATGAAGAACGTTTCATATAGGTGTCCAAAGCTGCCCATCTTTGGAATTGATGGGTCTTACGTGCCCATCTTGGAATTGATGGGTCTTTCAATCCACTCCGTGGGCGGACATGACAATGTCCAAATTTGCCCACATTGGAATGGTGGGACTTACAATCCACTCCGTGGACATAACATGAATAAAAGGATGCATGATATGAATATGAACAGTGATAATACCATCTCTCAGGATATACTCCACATAATGAAAGAACATAACCAATTCAGCATCTCGGGTAACACAATATGTCACACTATATTCATGAAAACATTCACAATCACAACACTCAAAAGCAACAAAGTACTTGCCTTCCGCGTTGCGACGCGTTAGCAGGCAACGATGGCGCTCCCAATCCCGTAGCCTCGTGGCCTAAACAATTAAATAACCGAAATAAGAACAACATAGAATCCAACCCGAATTAAAAGTCTACAATACCCCCCTTGAACTCCCAAGGAATCGCCATAAAACCTAATCTGAAAAACAGGCTGCACCCCAAAAAAACGTGTCGGGACAGCAGCACGAAAATGACAGTAGTTAATGACATGGGACTCGAAATGAGATGAGTCCAGATCCTACCTCATCTTAACGAACATATCTATAACATTCAAGTTGATGAGATTTCCCAATTCGGCCAATAAACTTCTCTAATAAAGAAAACAAAACAGCAGCACAACTTCTGTCTGAACAAACAGGACAGCAATACTAAAACAACCATAACTTTTAATCTACAACTCCGAATTGAGCGTTCTTTAACAATATGAAAAGGTTATGAAATTATATACAATAACCTAGTTGGCACGACATTCAAATTTTGCATTTAACAAAAAGTGGCACACGGGTCAAAACTAAAGATAGAAACTGACATACAATCTGGACAGACTGACATACAATCTGGACAGTCACAATGAAAAGTGCATAACTTTTGATCTATAACTCCAAATGAAGTGTTCTTTATCAATCCTGAAAGCTAGTGATATCACCTTCAAAATTTGTTATGGGAAAGACCTCTGAATCACCCTCTAACTAGGCCATAAATCAACCTATACAGAGACTGCTAATTCTCGTCAGGATTCTGGACAGCAGATAGTAAATCTATCATAACTTTTGACTCGAAAGTCGGAATGAGGTGATCTTGGCGGCCACCGAAAGCTAAGAACAAGACCTACAACTCTCCAGGAGACCCAAACTCCTGATTCGGCCTCTAAAGTCACGAAACAGTCCACGCAACATTCTGGTCAGAAACGAATTCTGCTCGCAGTAATACGTTCTAACCAAATATGCATCAAATCGCCTCTACCACTAATCAAAAGACGAGGGTCGGCATCCGATACCTTTGCAGCAACCAGGAAGTAGGCGGAAGACCCTCGGAGAAGATGATCTCCCTCCTTCTCACCTCTTTTGCCCCAAGCAAGGTGCTGTCCTCCTCAATTTCCTTGCGCAACCGGCAGCGGGAGAAGGTCCGAAGGCGGTTGGGGAGGCAAACCAGCAGGGACCAGCAACCAAGGAGGTTGGGGGCGGCTCCTAGGGGCCGGGGCGTGGGGGGAAGAGAGGAGGGTGGAAGGGGGCGGCGGCCATAGGAGGGAGGGAGTGGGAAAAGTGGGAGAGGTGGGGAGGTGCTAGGGTTTGAGGCCCCCCCCTTTGGCCGGCCACAAGATGGGCCTTTGGGCCCATCTCTAGTCTGTTGCTCCCCTCATGGGCCCCATGGCTGCCCCTCCACCCATAAGGCCTTCTCTTGGGTCTGTGGCCAAAGGCCCGTGCCCAAAGCTGGAAGAACAAAGTAAACGCATGGAGATTTCTTCTTTTAATTTGAACTCGAATTTAAATCCGCATTGTTTTTCTTACCAAACGAAACGGATATTACATTCTACCCCCTTAATGATTCGACCCCGAATCTAAACGCACTTAAGCGAAAGAACAACCACGAGTGAGAACGAACAACGGTAACCACGTACCTGTTGTGAACAACGCCGGCTAAAGCTCACACACGCGAAACTCCAACTTCCCAAGTAGCCTCACTCTCGAACTGATGGGACCACAACATAAGGACGTAACACGACGTCTGATCTAACACTCAACCCGGTGCTTCCAGGTACACTCATCGGACAAAACTCGAAGGTAAGTTCTCACTCGATAGTTAACGGCGCAACCGAAACCTCCAACTCTGTATCCCCCAGGTACTCACTCAACACGAGAACACACAAGACGTTACGTACTCCGCACATGGACTCGTGACAGTCCTGGCGATACGCCAACTAGCGAAAACAACCCAATGTATCTTGGGTTAACCTTCCCAATGATACCGAACCACACAACATGCACAACGAACACGGAACTCTTGTTCCGCCTCTCAATTAAACTCTTTACCGCAAAATACATCTGAATAAGAAAGATTCACATCACAACTATACGTTACCAACTGAGTACTGAAGAGTAAAATCCAGAAATCAGAGTTTCATCAAGAAAACCTTTCCACTTTCCAAGTGGCAATTTGCGAAAAACGCCACGAAAGCCAAAGGGGAGATCACTTGAATGCTCAAACCAAATACTTCTTTTGTTTTGCTGAATTGGAAAGAAGCAAACATGCCAACACAACACCAACTCACAATGCGAAGACACGATCAACAACATAAAGCTCAAATGAGTAACAAGAAAACGCTTCAATACCCAAGGAAACATTCTTTTTCTCAATTCCTCTTTTAGGAATAAAATTTCTCTCGGACATTGGAATTGAATTCATCGCATACCACAGGGCTCAAACCTCTTAATTTAACATCCTCAAATTAGGCTTAAACCGAAATACATCATCCACACCTTTGTGGAGAGACTCTATTGATTCCATCAACACTCTGGACCACTCCTTCAATCGATGACATTAATTTGATAGAAGGCACCAAAGCCCTCAAAACCCATGCAATCTCATCACCTCCAACTTTCAAGAATATCACATCGAATTTTCGTACACCCGCTCATGAACTACATCAAAAGGGTTCTATCGACAATCATTCCACTACTCGAGTACTCCGTTTTCTATCTCCTCTACACACCAATCTTTGGGTGACCAAAAGTTTAGCATGAAAACGGAAAGCCCAAATTTAACCTCCGAGACCTCTACAACGAATTCCTCTTATAACAAATAGTGAAATCATCGGCTTAAATCTCTATGATCCCCACAATTCCGACATACTCACTCATTGACATCATCAGGAATCACTCATACCACATCGCGATACTTTCAATAGTGTTACTATATAAAATTGATTACGATTTCCATACATGTGATAATCCCCAACATTTCAACATGAACCAAGGTTCTGGAACTACACTATACCATAGGTCCTACTTAGTCGAACAATATACGATTTTACCTCGAAACCAAACATTCCATCTGAATCAACTTCCCTCCAAGAGATTCAGGTCAAAACCAACTCATCTTCTATTACTACTCCAAAAGCTGGGTAGCAAAAACTCACCCCTACAATCATTTAACCACCACCAAACAAACAACAACTTACGAGTTGTAAACTTTCAAAGACAAAAGCGGTTGATCCTTTCTCAAAAGAAAGAGGCGAATAAGAACAAATTTCACCACACCGAAAATGTTATCGCTCACAAAGTGAGCACAAAACCAAAAGAAATAACTGTAATAAAGATCCGGAAAACGAAGTTGAGTTCACAATGGAGGGCAAGCATCCTCGAAAAGGGAATAGCAAATATCCACTAATAAGAAAAAATGACATTGCGATTGAAACTCGACAACTCTTGAGTGAAAAGAGTAAAAGTTTATGAACAATTCGAATAACTACAAGTTACAAAACTTGACTCAAATTCTCAAATATTCCTCTGCACTCTTTCCTTAACACTGAAATTAATTCTTTGACTAACATCGCTTGCCACAACGTACAAGATAAGATCTTTAGTCCAAACCACAAGGACTAATTAAGAACCAATGAAATTCTTCAATACGTCATATTTGTTCGAAGCAGTTCAACTACACAAGAAACATGAGATCCAAATAATCTCAAACCACCAAACTCGAAACATTTCCAATTACGAGATTTCGAAACGCAAGTAGATTATTCTCCTCTTAAAGGAACCAACATAACTTCTTTGATTGCAACCTCACGTTGTCAACTCAGACCAAAGAGCCTTTAAAATTAAATCACACAAATCTCTTAAGAAGCAACAGGACAATCCAATACCTTAATTTATTTAAAATAATTTCAGCTACCAGATGATTCATGAGCTCAAAGAAAATATCACGAAAGCTAAACTTGAATTATTCTCCTTTGAACGATATCACCAAAGGCGATCAAATTACTATGGGTATTAACATCAATTTCACAACAACAATTAGAAAACACTTCAAAAGACCCACGTGAAAAGAATGAATTGATTCTTTCTCAAAAGAAGAGACAAATGGAAACGATTTTCACCAACTAGAAAACTCATCCACCACTCGCACTCAACATGGGACCAAGAGAAGAAACCAATTAAGCAATGAACTCACAGAACATAAGTAGAGTCCACAGTTGAACGCATAAGCCTCACAAGAATAGAATATCGAACCTTAACAGATAAGAACAAATAAGTATTCAAAATCGAAGCACTTGCATCACTGAAGAACCATTATAACTTTGCAACATAACGTTACTCGATAAGCTTCATTTACCACATAAAAGCCTGAACCCTCAAAAGATCATGAACATAAAACTTGAAATTTGATCATTTAGAGAATATCACCATAGGTGATCAAATTACTACGAGAATTAACCTCATTCTCACAATTTTGACGATTTAATAACATCGACAACATACACTAGTACTGAGAATCATCAAACTTTATTACTCCATCCTAAAACTTCCCAAAGGGAATACAACCACAAGGTTGAGACAAATTTATTATAACAAGATTATGCTAAGCAATATCAATATCACAAGGCACGATAGCAAAGACTACTTACGAAATTAATCTACTCAACTATTGGTGTTGCTTAGCACCTTCTTCAGCGCTCATTAACAATCGATGATGGTATTTATCATGTGTGTACATACAGTACTAATTCCATTTGCAACCACATAACCATATGTAAACATAGATTCATATTTCACCTTTGTTCAGAAATCATTTCAAAAACATGATTAAAGATTCACTAACATAATTTTCTATAAACAAGGTTTCATGAATCGATACACCAGCACCCATCTGGTCCTTCATACAAGTTTCAACAATTTTAACATACTAGGAAGTAGATAAATCTAGCTCTTATGTAAGATCTATAGGTTCTGAATGGATATGGACAGTCTTTATTTAACATACACCATGAATCAAATACAAGGATATTTCAATTTAATCAATTTCACTCTCATGGATGGTAGTTAAGAATAACTGATTTGCACCATGCTAATAACCCAACTTGATAACTCATATCGTAACAATCTATTCGCTTAGTTATAACTTCTCATTTTAAGCATGACAAGACATCACAAAGGATTCTAACACCATCGCAGCAAAAGAGAGACTTCAAACCTCAACGCTCAAGTAATCCAAAAGAAACGCATAAAGCCAAAGCTTTCCAGCAAACGAACTTACAGCAGAAACTCTCACTAACCAAGCTATCAAACGAGTAAATGAGTCATTCTTTTCAATGAGAAAGAAGGAGCAACCAAGAAAACATCAATCTTGCCAATTGACAACGATCATAAGTAGTAAAAGCAACTCAACAAATAAAAGCAATAATTGTTTCAGAGAACCAAGAGGGATCTATGGAAAACCATAACTATCATGGACCACAAACCCCGGAGAAATTCATCAACCACCACAGGACAAGAATTGCCAAATTCAGAAATGAAGGAAGAGAACAACTTTCTAAAGTAACTCATACTTAGTACCTGAAAAGATGATACTCGGGGTAACTACTCCTCTAACCACGTACTGCGAACAGTGGTGTAACCTGGTGAATCCCAGAGTAACAACCACGACCTCCACTTCTTATCATCCGATAACAACACGCTTCACCAAAATACTTAACTATAAATATATAGGATCATCTCATGACAATCATATTATTAGTTCATAGATATTGAATATCATTGCAGATCATATATTACCAACAAGGATGCTAGTACAGAAGCAATTCAACAATTGCTCAACAAAATGAAACATAACAACAGATAATGCGAAAGCAATGTAATTCCCAACCCCACCTACTGTGCACAGTGTGTCAATTTAATATTTTTTTCTATTAACCACGGACCTAAAGCCCGCTCTGATACCAACTGTAATACCCTGGCTATCCGGAAGTCAAGATGTCACCTAAAACATCTAACATACTCCCTTCGATCTTTTTCATATGTTTTTTTTCTTTTTTAGGGTCTCCGAAATGCGGCTTTCACAATTACTTTTTATAATTTTACATCAAGATGTAGTAATAAAATTATAATAATTTGAAAGCATTTTTAATAGCAAATCTAATGATATAATTATTATATAACAATCCAAATAGTTTTAAACCTATTGGTGGTCAAACTGACGGCACATATTCTAGGACGTCAAGTAAAAAAGGACATAGTGGTTATTAAATAGCAAACTAGCTGTAACACCCTGGCTATCCGGAAGTCAAGATGTCACCTAAAACATCTAACATACATCCATAATGCGGAAGAATTTGAAACAAGTATATCAACTAAAGACAGCATTAAGTTAAACAGGATATGATGAAGGTATCCTTCCTTCACCTTTTAAGTTATTTAATTCTGATCATCAATAAAGAAGGTTCACACGCAGTAATAAATCAACATCCATGTGGAGAAGGTATCCTTCCTTCACCAATTATAATTTAATTATTACAGTTCATCATTAACGAATGTAAGATAGAACTAAATTTAATCTTGGACATGAATAGGATGATGTGAACGAGTAGTGCGTGTCTACTCCCTCCCAAGTGAGCCAACATCAGGGGTTACCTAAAATAAACAAACAACGCAAGAGTGAGTCCATGACTCAACAAGTATAGTGAAAGAGAAAGAACACATATACAAACAGGACATCACCATTTAAGAATGCGAACCTTGCATCGAGCGAACACTTATGAAAACATGAAATGAATGAATGTAATCAAGGATGGACTGCACACATGCATATACCGGTATAGTGAGTGACACACCCGTCGGTGTTCACTTAAGCCCGCACCTTAACAAAAGTGCGGGGATCCAAGTCCTATATGAAGAACGTTTCATATAGGTGTCCAAAGCTGCCCATACTGGAATTGATGGGTCTTACGTGCCCATACTGGAATTGATGGGTCTTTCAATCCACTCCCGTGGACGGGACATGACAATGTCCAAATTTGCCCACATTGGAATGGTGGGACTTACAATCCACTCCCGTGGACATAACATGAATAAAAGGATGCATGATATGAATATGAACAGTGATAATACCATCTCTCAGTATATACTCCACATAATGAAAGAACATAACCAATTCAGCATCTCGGGTAACACAATATGTCACACTATATTCATGAAAACATTCACAATCACAACACTCAAAAGCAACAAAGTACTTGCCTTCCGCGTTGCGACGCGTTAGCAGGCAACGATGGCGCTCCCAATCCCGTAGCCTCGTGGCCTAAACAATTAAATAACCGAAATAAGAACAACATAGAATCCAACCCGAATTAAAAGTCTACAATACCCCCCTTGAACTCCCAAGGAATCGCCATAAAACCTAATCTGAAAAACAGGCTGCACCCCAAAAAAACGTGTCGGGACAGCAGCACGAAAATGACAGTAGTTAATGACATGGGACTCGAAATGAGATGAGTCCAGATCCTACCTCATCTTAACGAACATATCTATAACATTCAAGTTGATGAGATTTCCCAATTCGCCAATAAACTTCTCTAATAAAGAAAACAAAACAGCAGCACAACTTCTGTCTGAACAAACAGGACAGCAATACTAAAACAACCATACCTTTTAATCTACAACTCCGAATTGAGCGTTCTTTAACAATATGAAAAGGTTATGAAATTATCTACAATAACCTAGTTGGCACGACATTCAAATTTTGCCTTTAACAAAAAGTGGCACACGGTCAAAACTAAAGATAGAAACCGACATACAATCTGGACAGACTGACATACAATCTGGACAGTCACAATGAAAAGTGCATAACTTTTGATCTATAACTCCAAATGAAGTGTTCTTTATCAATCCTGAAAGCTAGTGATATCACCTTCAAAATTTGTTATGGGAAAGACCTCTGAATCACCCTCTAACTAGGCCATAAATCAACCTATACAGAGACTGCTAATTCTCGTCAGGATTCTGGACAGCAGATAGTAAATCTATCATAACTTTTGACTCGAAAGTCGGAATGAGGTGATCTTGGCGGCCACCGAAAGCTAAGAACAAGACCTACAACTCTCCAGGAGACCCAAACTCCTGATTCGGCCTCTAAAGTCACGAAACAGTCCACGCAACATTCTGGTCAGAACCAATTCTGCTCGCAGTAATATGTTCTAACCAAATATGCATCAAATCGCCTCTACCACTAATCAAAAGACGAGGGTCGGCATTCGATACCTTTGCAGCAACCAGGAAGTAGGCGGAAGACCCTCGGAGAGATGATCTCCCTCCTTCTCACCTCTTTTGCCCCAAGCAAGGTGCTGTCCTCCTCAATTTCCTTGCGCAACCGGCTGCGGGAGAAGGTCCGAAGGCAGGTTGGGGAGGCAAACCAGCAGGGACCAGCAACCAAGGAGGATGGGGCGGCTCCTAGGGCGGGGCGTGAGGGGAAGAGAGGACGGTGGAAGGGCGCGGCCATAGGAGGGAGGAGTGGGAAAAGTGGGAGAGGTGGGGAGGTGCTAGGGTTTGAGGCCCCCTTTGGCCGGCCACAAGATGGGCCTTTGGGCCCATCTCTAGTCTTGTTGCTCCCCTCATGGGCCCCATGGCTGCCCCTCCAGCCCATAAGGCCTTCTCTTGGGTCTGCTGGCCAAAGGCCCAGGCCCAAAACTGGAAGAACAGGCGAAACGCCGGAGATTTCTTCTTTTAATTTGAACTCGAATTTAAATCCGCATTGTTTTTCTTACCAAACAGAAACGGGATATTACACTAGCTATATAATCCTCATCACATTTGTTTCTTTAGAAGGCTCTTTCAGAGGCTAGCACACCCTTGGATTCTCATTTATAGAGGTGTAGATGTATTGTGACTTCTTAGACATGATCCACATTAACATCAAATCTGAAAACATAAATTCTGATATATTTTTTTGAAACACAAAAAATCTGTTGGATTTTGCTAACCACTCAGGTGACAATTTTTTGAATTCTTTATGCAGCTTCTAATTTTCAAAAAAGTCCACCAAATGGTTGTTGAAATTGTTCCTATTTTATTTTATGAAATATATATGGTTTAGTTAGAACAGGCATTCAATCATGATCCTTGTTATTTGTGTTACGCTGTCACTATCATATACTCTTGTGGGCATATGTTCTATCCTTTCGTGTCCCAACTATTACTACCCTTCTAGTCACAAAAGAGTGATGTTTCGGGATAAGTGAAGTTAAACTTTGTGTTATGATATTTCTATAGATACTTAGAATAGGCATATGAAAATGATGTGTATAGATTCGTCCCGAAAAGTGCTTTTATAATAATATTTTTTAATTAGATTTTATAAATATATTAGAATAGATATTACTGGTCAAAGAAGTGTTTTGGGGACCATGTTCATGTTGAAAACTTCTCCAAAATGCTCGTCTCTACCTATAAAAGTAAATGCTTGAGCCTGAGAAGCTTCTGGTCTGGTGGGTTGATAAAACTCACTCGGATAATCCATATTATTGAACCACACAAAACAACAAGCGAGAAAACCAAAGACAGATAAAACACCTAAACTATAAGACAGGTAAGCTTCTCCCGACCATACAAATGCATGGCGAGCCCATGCAGAGTGTTTGGTTAAGATAAGCCAAATTTTGCCAAGTACACAAATGGAGACCAACCATACATGTCCCCTAATTATATCTTATAAATCTTCCACACTAACAATCTTTTTTGAGAGAATGCCAGCAATTTATTGATCACAAAACATCGTTATAAAGAGTCTCTAAGATACACTTTGGTACACCATTGCGAATAAAAGAGCTAACAGAGTGCTCACAAGATCTAGCTAGAGTATGTGCCGCCACATTCACCCCATGACTAACATGATGAAAAATAACTGAGGAAAAGCCCTTTACCATAGACTTGATATCAGAGATAACCGCACCAACAAAGGACCAATCCCGCATCGACAAATTCAACTGTTGCACCACAGACAAGCAGTCAGAAGCAAGGATGATATTTTGATAACCTTCATCATGGGCAAGGGCGATTGCACGATGAAACCCCAATGCTTCTGCTAACTCTGGCATGGTGATCCCATCAAGATGCTTGCTGTAGGCAGCCAAGCATTCACTAATGTGGTTTTGAACTACCATGCCAACCCCCATCCGACGAGAATAAGCAAATAGTGCTGCATCGATACTAATAAAGACAGTACCTGCCAGCGGCAAAGTCCATTTGAAAACTGAAAGCAAGGACTCACGCCTATGAACCAGATCCGGAATGAAGATATGCAACACTATCAACTCAACGTAAGCTTTAACTTTCGCAGCCACCCTTCGAGGATGCAACAAACCTTCATCATTTCGTACACCATTACGGGCCTCCCAAATATGCCACATAGTAACGCAAGAACCATTGCCTCCTGAGTTGAGGAATGTCCTAGGAAATCGAACAGCCACTGCTTAGCACAATTCAGAGTCTTGCGGCAGAGATGGAAGCCATACTCCAATTTCATTTCACGCCAAACTTCACAGGCAAACTGGCAAAAGAGGAATGAATGTTCAATACGTTCCTCCATCCCACAGAAGACACAGGTATCATTCGCTGGGATACGCCTCCGTTTCAGCTGGAAACCACATGGGAGACAATCATGTGCGAAACATCACAATAGAATTTTCATCTTCCACCCTAACAATCCACCCTTCCTTGTAAGTAAGCAAATATAACACTAGGGCTAGGGGTCAAATTGGTAATTTTCTTACATCTCCACCCCCACCCTAGTCTAAGAATCATACACAACACCAAAACAAAGAGCCTTTAGTACTAGTAGAAAACCACTTACGAGTTTTGAATTGAGTAAAATTGTTAATATGTAGGAAGATTGTTAGGTTTCTGATCGGCGGCATTACATACCATAAGAATGTAAGGTCCTACGATTTGGTGGGAACACTTTGATCCCAATCTAAATAGGATTTTAATTAGGAGGAACTATATAAAATATTGTTCCAAACCTTTTAATCTTCAGGTCGTAGTTTCAATGAAACTTTACCATGATTCTATTTACAATCCTGGGGTGCATGTTTGGAAACTAGGACTTTATAGTTGTCGTGTACTACTCCTTCCAATCATGCATGTGTGGCTGGGTCATATGTCAGCGATGTGAAACACATCTATGTTGGCCAAAATTAGAACTAAAATATGTAGTGCTTAGTAAGTGTATTTATTAAATTATACAAAAGCTTAAATTAATGAGAAAATATAGACAATATAATTCAACACTCCTTGTGTCTAGGCCTCACTAGGCCTAGGAAGTGGACTTAGAGTGGGTCGCAATTGTTAATTTTAAAATATTGTGTTAGCAAGGTCCTAAACTAATGACCTTTTGGCTCTCATACTATATTGAGTTGTGTGAACTAACGAGTTCACCCAAAAATTTAAGCTAGTTCCGTAAAAAAAAAAAAACTTAAGCTAATAATGAAAGGTTATCAAATAAACTCTCATTCTCATGTGTTGTGCAAATGATGATCTAGATCTTTGCAGAACTAATATCATCAAATATCTGTTTACACAATTGCAGTATGAGGAGTGGACTCTTGCAAGGCGAATTTGAAGAAAATAGTAGTATGTTGCAATAAATAAAATTATTTTTTTCATAGTTGCACATAATATTTACCGCAAAATAAAGCCTTTTTCTCTTGGAGTGAAATAGGATTTAATTAGTTTTTAGCTAAGATTTCCTGACTATTTTTAACTACTTCGCTTAGGTCACTAGGGGCCAAATAAGGAATGAATAACACAGATGTTGTACTCTAACACCCCTTCTTATGTAGAGCAGCCACCAGATCGGATCAGAGTTTTGAGATACAGCACGAGTGTGCACAGTATAGAGAACAAAATCAATGAATCTTGTAGATAGAATCAAAATAACCTCGATGAAGCAACCATGACAGGAGAGAAAGATTTGGTGAAACCGACCGCAAATTCCATGTGCACAACCTCTTGAGGGTACAGGGATTGTCGCTATCTCATAACCCACAAACATTTTAGGACTCTCGGATCCTTGCCCTGTACAAGAATCTAGTACTGATAGAATAACCTAGCCTCTAATCATCTCGTGCGCCTCTACATTGGATGAGTTCCTTTGCTTAGCTTATGGCTTATTTGTGTTCTCTATAGCCACACCTAACGACTTTATATAGTCCCCCTAGTCCTTCTCCAAAGTGCGCTGGGAGGATATGAATCCTTGTATCACACATCTGTAACACCCAAAAGTTACCAAATATAAAAATATAGGATTTTTAAAACTTTTTATGTGATGTCTGTTGTCGTCCTTTTTGCCTGCATTTTTGTGAGTTATTTGAATTGCATTTTCTTTTTGTTGGCACAAGTAGCGTAAAATAGAAAACCCTAAACATGAACCCTAGAAACAGAAACCCTAATAATTGAAACCCTAAAAAACAAGGTTATAAAAGTAAAACAAACTAAAAAATCACATGCTAGTAAATATTCAAATGATCCTCTCGGATAAAAATATAAAGTGAAATCATGCTCCTAAATTTTAAGACATCAAGCTTTGCTCTTTCTCCCTTTTCCTTCTTTTCTTTACTCATCTTGCTTTTCACTATTCCTCTAGCTGAACCAATTTGAACCACACTGTGGTCATTGAGCTATTGCAGCCAACCGCTTGATCAACCGGCGTAGCCATCTCCCTCTCCTCCACCTTTTTCCTTGGCCATGCCATTACCTTTCTCTCAGCGACGACAGCCTCTGAAGCTCCTCGCCACGTCACGGCCATGCACCGGGACTCGTCTCCAGTTCATCGCTCGGCTATCACTCCAGCCATCATATCCCTGTTACTGAGCTGCCAACCTCGGTCATGTCCATGTCGGGCATCCTCAAGAGAGCATCGCCAGACCTTCTTCGTTCTCTGCCCTCACGCCCATAAATAGCCACCCAGATCCCTGCTCCCTCCCCATTGTCACCCCTACTATTTCCCACCTTCCCCTCCTTCTAACGAGCACCAACGCAAGTAAAGCTCAAGCTCCGATTTTTGGCCATCGCGCCCCCACATCACCGCTGGCACTCATGTGATCCCCAAGCTTTGCCAACCACGCCAGCATATGTTCTAGAGCCAAGAAACATTTTGCCTCATCTAATTGCACTTTTCATTCGCAGGAGTTGCCGCCAACTCCATCTTCCACAAAGTCGGTCAACACCGCCTCCACCACCGCCACTTCTTCTCCAGGGACCCCCTTTTCAATTCCTTCCCACGGGAGTATCCCCTATCCTCCCTCTACCTCTCACTTGTACTCTCATCCTCTCCAGGATCGCTACCACGAAGGACCTCCCTGCGTCGCCCGTGGCCACCGCTGCCAGCCTGCCTCCGGTCCTCTCGGCTCCCTCCGACCACACCGGTGAGTTCCCCATAGCTCCCTCTAGCTCATGATCCCCCTAATTCACACCCTCTCCCTCTCCGGTGCCACTGTGCCATTTCCCTTCCACGGCTCCGGCCGCCGCATGCAGCCGCCACCGGCCACGTCAGGCCGCGCCACCACCATCCTTTGGTTTACCTCCTCACCCCGGTTGCTTTTGCCCCACGCGATCGCCACCGATGCCTTCCTCGCCGGCGACAAGTGATGCCCAAGCCACCCCAGCGCCTCACCTGTTTTGGCCACCTTCACAGTCTCTAGCTCTCTCTATGTATTAGTGACAGGTGGACCTCCCCTAAGCAGCTCTTTATCTCTTTCTCTATTGGTGCATAACAATGGGCCCTAACCAATGAAAGGTCTACTTATGGCAATTTAGAATTAGATATCTCAATTAACCAAAAAGCATTGTGATATATTAAGTTAATTATTTACTTAGAGGTTTAAATCCAAGTGAAACCTTGTGTCAAAAAGCAGCTAATTGGTATACATCAACTGGAATTATTTACTCAAACATCACCTAGGCTTCAGCTATCATCGCTATTTGCTCCTAGTAGAAGTACAATTCATGACCCAAAGATGGATCAAAGAGTCCTACCTAACCGAGTGATCTCTCCCATCTAGGTAACAAATGCGGAATATTTGTATGAATATTCTCTCTGTCCCGTTGGAATCCTAAATCCTTTGCACTAGCGGACTTACCGAGATCTCGATCCCTCTCGCCCTCAATCCGGATCAAACAGTTGCCTAACTCTGACTATGTCTGACTATCAACCCAAAGCCGCAACACCAGACCAAACGTATAGAGTTTGAGTTTATCTGCTTTGGTCTGCAGTGTTTCTTCATTTCAATTATCAATGGATATACTTCATCTGCAGTATTTCCTTCATCAACTCCATGGTTATACTTCGTCTGCAGTATTTCTTTCATCAACTCCTTTGTTATACTTCGTCTGAAGTATTTTCTTCATCAACTCCTTGGTTATACTTCATCTAAAGTATTTCCTTCATCAGCTCCAGATGAGTATATTTTGGTCTCATCTGAAGTACTCCCTTCTTTCAAGATATCGTTAGATGTGTTTACTTTCATTTGATGTGTTTCCTTTTTGTTTGAATGTATTTGGATTTATTGGATTTCATTTGAATGCTTTTAGACGCTCTTGGATTTAATTGTATGCTATGTTGTTAGACTCTGAAACCATGAAGGAACCACAATCCCAACAAGGACGAGGCCGGGATCAAGATTGTCAGAACATTGAACAGGATGATTATCGGCACATTGAGCGAAATGATTATTAGAACCTTGAGCAAGAACATGATCGAAGTTATCAGAATATTGAGCAAGGCGAGTCAACACTTTGATCATATTGCACCTACTTTTTGCAATTATATTGTTTTAAATTATGAAATTACATTGCTATAATTTATACAACTATATTGGTCTAGCTCATATTTAATGCCTTAATGACAATTGTGTATAAATTCCAACCCTTCAACTTGGACATTATCCTTGACACCCTAGACTAATGGTATACATACTAGCTACTAAGTTTGTACAAAAGTGTCATGCTTAGCCTTGCTTAGATACACTCTCATATGGGCAATGATTTTTCTAAAACATCATTAAAAATATTTGAAACTGATATTAGGCAGTCGAGACTAGAGCCTGGCTGGTATGTTGGACAAAACGTAATTTTAAAAATAAAAGAAAACATGAAAAACAGATTTCGACTCGGACGGCTGGAAAGAGTGGCTAGTGCCGAGTGCACGATAGAATAGAGTATGGGGAAGTACCGCCCGAGTCAATAAAGGACCGAGTTCTTGTGATCAGTCATGTAAAAATAGTGCCTCCACAAGTCCAAAATGGGCACGACCTCGCTAACTAATTTCTTCACCTCAACGTGGCTTCACTGTCGGTCAAGTACGTGGCGTGGGTAAAAGGGTAAAAGAAGCCACAGATAAACCATTCGGTGTAAATGGGAGACCTCCCGAGGGCTAGGCCCAAAGTGGTGATACTTAGCGGTGTGGAGTTGCGTTGAATCAACTTAGTCGCACACCTATGGAAGTGTGTATGAAACATTATAAGTTGAATATCTCTTGTGGGTAAAGTATACAAACTCTACAGAGTAAGAAAACTATCTAGACAGCCATGCTCACGGTCAAGAGCAGTGCCGGGAACTTGCTGGAACTAGCTTTCATTTTTATAAAATAATTTGTGGATGAAAGGAAAAGCTGGGCTAAAACCCAGGGATTTAAGAGGACCTGGTCGATAATCAATGATAAGTACGGGATGTGACCCAAGAAAGAAAATAGGATAGTACAGGAGATGGAATCTCCACTAGTACTTTACAACAAAAACTCTGTTTTATAAAACTTGTGTTAGTTAAAAATGCTAAGTCTCAGGAATTACTACTATATATAATCTAGTTCAAACTTAGCTTTGTGCAAATAAAAGAACCATAAACCTCCCTTTGATTAACCTTGCATATATAATAATTGCATTGTGTGTTGGTTCACGAGTACGATTGTATACTCATGCTCGATCTTTACATTCTTTTAGTTAGTAAGCATAAAAGAAGGCTACATAGATAATTATGAGCATTGGTCAAGATTAAAGATCAAGAAGGCCAAGAACTAGGTCCCAGTCGATTGCTTGTGGGTATATCGTGAGGGATTCCACTTTTTATATTGTTATTCTGCTTCCACTGCTCTTCTTTGAAAGGTATTTGGCCTGTCCAGCCATTCTGCAAGTCAAAACGGTAAGGTATATTTATGTTTTGTTCTATTATTATGCAATAACTTTATGTTTTCATGATATGTATTTGATATCCAATGATGTAAGTAGGCATTAGCTACTAATCCAGGGACTAGTGCTGTGAACACAGAGGATTCCAAATTACAAATTTGGGGTCCGACAACATCTCCATGTCCAAGTAGGTTATGATACGAGTCACCTTACTTAAAAATCTCCACCTTGACTCTTATAACTTGAAGTCACCATGCTCCTACAAAAATTTTCTCCAAGTTCGCTTCACCTTTTTTGGTTTTTCTTTTTTTTCTTTTTTCCCTCCCACCTTTTGAGATGGGCCCGACCACAGAGACTCATGCACATCACCACAATGTGTGTATCGGTATCTTAGGCTTGGCCACCCGGACCCTCCACGAGAGGTCTTGGATTATGTAGTTTGGTAAAACACCCCTTTTGTTGCTGCAACCATCAAGGTTTGTAACACCACCGAGCTGCACTTGCTCGTTGGTACCACCTGGTTGGTCCCACCATGTCTTTCTTCTTATAGTATCTTGTACCTTCGTCTCGGTGACTACTAGATTTTGCAACCGTATCTGTAATTTCCCACATAACTGCATAGGAGATCTGAGTTCCTACCATTGACGACATGGTTTCCTTCCCCTAGGCTAAATTTTTTTGTCAGACCTTTGATAGGTTTACATATAAACCAAAATCCTCCATTATTCCAGATACTTTTCATGGTTACCTAGCCTCTACAGGTAACTTGCATGACTCTGCCTCGAATTGATACCTCACAACCTTCAAGTTCAAGCGACCTCATAAATATTATATTATTCTTTAGACTGGTAACATACCTGTCGGACCCCTAGAGATGGAAAACCTGAAGACCCTATGTGTATAATGTACTAGTCCTATGATCAGTGGCTAGTACACACATTCACAACATTTGGTATTCAAATCCATACAATCACATAAAAAAGTAAAGGGGTACTTTAAACGATTACAAGTTATTACATCAACGGCCAACCGGCCAAAAAAAGCAATCATCAAAGTAAAAGTATAGCAGCGGAAGAAATGATAGAAGTAGCAAAATTCCAGCGGCATGCACATCCAATCCCGTAGGCAATCGACAAGAAACAAAGCCTAGATAGACCCATCACCGAACCCTCTGGTTCTGGGTGCAAACAACGTGTCATCTAGTGTCGGCTCATCTTCGAACTCTGAACAACAATATAAGCAAGATTGAGTACAATGCGTACTCAGCAAGACTTGTAGTGTATCTCAAAATTATATTAAATGCAAGGCTATCAAAGAATGAGGCTCTACTCTACAAGTTATTTTACTCAAAGCCATTTTTATTTGCAATATTCATAAGTAGTAAATTAGCAACGGAATTTGAAAGAGCAATTAAATATGTATAGGATAGTAAGTAGAGAACTGAATGAATCATAACAACAACAACTCTCCTCGGCTATGAGCCACAATTTATGTTCAGCTATAGACATGGCAGTTAACTCAATAAAATAAAACCCTGTCATTGCCCAAGTTTCGTGACAAAATAAATTCTGCAAAAATCAACACTACAACCATACTAGCCGCACTAAGCACGCTCATGACCACGAGCATGGCTATTTAAATTGATTTACACTCTGCAGAGGTGTACAACTTTAACCATAGTGCACGAATATTCCAGTTTGCCTGGAATTCTCTATATCACTGCTTACTACCGTAGGCAAGCAGTCTAGAGCTCGTGATGTAGCCTTTACATCACCTAGTTGTAACCTTGCACTAGCCCAATAAATGTTTCCTCACTCACCTGGATACCCTCCGTCGAGTGAGGCCCTCACTTACCCGGATACCCTCCATCAAGTGAGGCATTCGTAGTTGTGTCGGCAAGCTATGTGCCCAACACCGTGGTGAAGAGAGCCCCTTCGAACATGCCTAATCGGTCATGCCTGCACTCTACGGCCTACCTACATGCAAGGCTAGTTTTCAATGACTTAGTTAGCTACGACTATCTAATACTAGCACATACGGTTGTACGATTAGTTCTTAGTCTCACAGTTGCTGGCTTCAGTCCATAATCGACTACAGGTGAGAATCTCCCTAGCTAGTAGTGAGTCACAATTCTCACTTTCTCATAATAAAATATAACTCGCCCACGCCTATAAATTAGGTTTTCATTTTATTTTCATATAAAATAACAGAGGTACTCCCTTTGGACATTTTTTAAAATCTCCCAATTTCACAAATTAACATATTGTCCTTTTATCAATTTTTTGAAAAATCTAACGTTCTAATAGCAGTTGTGAATTTCTCTAAAATTCGTGTAAGGGTTTGTTCTTATGTTTTTGTATTTGTTTTTCTTAACAAGTTTTCACAAAAATGTTTATGCCTAGGAGATTATTCCTAAAATAATTCTCTCATTTAATATTTTTACTTTGCTTTATATAATTTCTTTTGAGTTCATGTTTGCTTGCACTTCATGTATTGCTTTTAATCAAAAGTCAAATTTCAAACATGGGTACATTTTCATATGCAAAATGGTCAACATATTTTTCCTAATGCATTTATAATACATATTCCCAAAACTCATATTTTGGGATGTTACAATACCGAAATCCCGACAATGTGCGATATGCTCTATTATACATTTCCAATGTAACCGCTCACATTAGTAATTGAATACTCCTTGCAATCCACTAAGTGATTAGTTCCATGCGTCAGCGTAGAGATCTTTCGTTGAACATATTCCTTGCAAAACATATCTAGAAGCAACAAGTTGGATCCAATATCCATATATGAAAAGTACCTGATTGATAGACGACTAGTACATCTAAATCATCCCTCGCTACCGCAACTGAGCATGCCCCCTCATTTGCTTCAAATTTGGACAGTCTTTTATCATATGACATTCCTTGTCACATAGATAGCAGACATGTATGCCCTTGTTCTTACCCTTCTTCTTTCTTTGACTTTTGCTCTTGTCTGTAATACCTATGAGAGTCAATGCTTGATCACTTGAGGATAAAGAATCCGATGGGTTCTTCAAGGACTCCACCTCCAATAGATATGCAACCGACTCATTGAAGATGAGGGTTTGTCTCTCGATGAGAATATTCATCACCAATTTCTCCCAAGGTAATGGTAGAGATGAACCCAATATGATTATCTTGGCGTTCTTCTCAATTTTCTCATGTACACTTGTTGAAGACATTGAGATGGTCAACCAATCATGTGCCTTCCTCCATGCACAACCTGTACAATTGCAACTTCAGTACCGACCGGTTTGTTAATGACTTCTCCATATGCAATTCATCTAAATTAATCTACAATTTCTTTAGTGAATTCTCCTTGATCACATCAGAGAGATATAGACAGATTGTGCAGATAGCCTTTGGCTCCAACACCTTCCATTCTTAAGCAGATGTCATTTCCGGTTTGTCCCCTTAAAGAGTAACCCTTGGTGGACAAGAAAATCCTTCATCACACATTGCCACACACTGAAATTTCCTCCGCGTCAAATTTCTCTACATGACTCCACATCATCGACATCAATCTTGATCTTGTCCTTCCTAACGTTATGCCAACCTTCTCACAAGTCAGATTAATCTAGACTTAGCTCTGATACCACTTGTTACACTGTGATACTCCTTCTTACGCGTAGCAGCCCCAAGATCATATCAGAATTGTGAGATATGGCACAAACGTGTACAATATCAAGAACAAAGTAGATGAATCTCAAAGCGAGAACCGAAATAGTGGCGACGAAGAAACCACGACGAGAGAAAAGATTTAGTGAAGTCAACCGTAAATTCCTGAGGCACGACCTCAAAAAGTGCAGGTGATTGTTGCTCTTTCACAACCATTTCGAATCTTTTAGGACCCTTGGATGTTGCCCTATACAAGAATAACGTACTAAAAGGACAACATAGCCTCTAATACTCTCACGCGCCTCTACTTTGCATGAGTTCCTCTTGCTCAGCTTATGACTTGTTTGTGTTCTATATGGCTACGCCACATGGCTTTATATAGTTCCCCTAGCCCTCCTCCAAAGTGAAGTAAAAATAGGAATCATTGTGGCACAATTCTTCAAGTCCTAGTAGGTCAGGATATAAATCACCTTACTCAACAAACAGTATTGAGTGTCCTTGCAAGAGCTCCGAAAATACTTAAGGAGATAAGTGCTCACACGGTATTATTTTTCTGAATTTTAAAATTTTATTTCTTTTGAGAAATTACGGTGAATAGTGGACTATGTATTTTAATTTTTTGGTATTCATACTGCAGTATAGGTTGATCGTGATTATGCTCAATGCGTGCATTGTTTTTACACATATATATGAAACAAATCACAAATGTCACCGTACTTATCTAGAAAATTACCATAGGTCCTATGGCGTAGTGGAAAAACCTTTTCCACCATCCTGTTTTGACAAGACAATTGAAAGTCACATCCATTATGTCATTAATTAAATTGCAATTTGTTTTTCATTGGCGATATGACAACTCAAAATAGTCGTTTCCCAAGTAAAATTTCTACTTTTGTGACCTAAACAGGAAAAGAAGTGTGTTCATTTTACCTTATAGACTTAAAGTTTAAGGATGTATTTTTCACCCCACCTCCATTTGCCCACAATCTTTAATTAGTGGAGAATCCATTTTACACAGTAGTAATTATATTTTAACAAATTAAAAGGCAAAACATCCACTTTAACCCCCTATAAGTAGCTTATCACGTCACATTTTGTTCCACGAAAGAAAGTTGCACAAACATCACTCAGTTCAACCAATTTGCTCCTAATTCAGTAAGTACTGCCGCTTTCGTTTTGTAGAGCTATGTTTTGTTGCAATTGTCTTGTTTATGTGTTGTATTTTGTCTTGTCTTTCATGAATCAAAGTCACAATGAAGCTCGGCGTATTCATCGTTGTTGGGATGATTTTTATCAACTTGTGCACCTGCATGCCAAGGAACATAGCGAACGATGGATCTTACGGTACAACTGTGCCACAGAGGGAAATGCGCAACCTGATGTCAGGCACTGATGGAAAGAACGGGTCTCCTGACAACGATCACCACTGCCAACTAGGAAACTACCCCAATTGTCAAGGAATGTCTCAAAGCACTCAAGAAACAGCACAAGATGTTGGGGGAAATTGAAGCAATCTATTTCATAATGGTGCATGAAGATGAATTAAGGAATATCACCTTTTATCGCTATGCATGTTGGAGATCTTTGGCATGTAAAACAGAAGACGTTATTGTATGCCAAAGTTGTCAGTGTTATATCGATGTTTCTGTATATAGCAATCTAGATGTACTACACTTGACGAGTTAAACAATGTGTAAATGGTCTCGCTTGTCATCTTGTAACTTGACCATATATATATATATATATATATATATATATATATATATATATATATATATATATATATATATATATATATATATGAAAATGGTTATATATATACACACACGTGTTTCTCAGTAGTTCCAAGGTTGATTGTTAGATAATGCGATGGATCAAGGGTATCTACATATCTCCCCAAACTGTGGTGTGTTGTTAAGACAGGTTGCTTCGTTTGTGCAGATCAATCATATCAAAACGTCCCTATCCCTTCCCCAAAATACGCAACCGCATCGAGAGGTCTATGTCTCGCCAAGTGGCGGTGTCCAGTGTCTTCGTCTCCACCTCTACCTCCACCTCCACCTCCGACGACTGTCGCTTCTAGTGCATCCTCTTTGGCACACTTCTCCCCTACCCCTCTTCTTCCTCCCACTCTGG
Source organism: Ampelocalamus luodianensis (assembly GCA_036346255.1). Lineage (NCBI taxonomy): Eukaryota > Viridiplantae > Streptophyta > Magnoliopsida > Poales > Poaceae > Ampelocalamus > Ampelocalamus luodianensis. The sequence continues at coordinate 8,364,903 of CM070635.1, read as the reverse complement.
CGACGAGCTCCACGCGCCTTCACCACCACCCCCGACCTCGCCTCCACCACCCATGGACAGCACCGCCCTCGCCACCTCACTATGCCGCCCCCACCATCAAACCCTCCAGTACCGGGTGGAAAGAACGCTTCGTCCGGCATAGACTTATCCTCATACTCTATTAAACAATTTAAGCAAGATTGAGTACATTTTGTACTCAACAAGACTTGTAGTGTATCACAACATAATGATAAATTAATGCGAGGCTAACAAAGGATGAGGCTCTACCTGTAACGTTTCAAAATTTGGGTTTTCAAAAATCTTTTGTGTGGATTAGGTTGCCGAAAAATTTCACCAATTTTCCTTGAGTTAATAAAGTTTAATTGGGAATTTCTAAAATTAAAAGTATTTAATTTGACGAATGTAAACATCAATTAAATGAAAAGGTTTAGTTGGGTTCCTTGTATTCTAAGGAATTTTTCTGAATTTTCTTAGATTTCTTCGAGTTTGTTTGCTATTCATTTGAGCTCATTTGATTTTTGAGTTTTTATTTAATTCAAAATTAATTCCTTCATGGGCCCAATTCCACTCAGCCCACTCAACTCTCTCTCTCTCTCTCTCTCTCTCTCTCTCTCTCTCTCTCTCTCTCTCCAATTCGCCCCGGCCTGATGATGAACCCGAAGGTCCGATTGTTGGCCCGATCTTTTGATGAGAACGATAAATTCGGTAAGTGTCGCTCAACTCTCACGATCCTGGCTACGAACACGCAAGGCTCGAAACCACGCAATCGTTGAACTGCTCGACAAGTCGTTATCAACCGTGCATGAATACCCGGATGACCTGACCACGAAGGTCGATTCCTGCATACACCGAAGAAGCACGCAAGAAAAAGATAAAGTAATCTGAAATTGCAAATAGGAATTGAAATATTGAATTGAGTTGGGATTTTGAAGCGGTATTATGGTTGGTCTAGTCGACACAAGCCAATACACGAAGTTGTAACAAGGCTAACTTTTAACTAAACAAAATCCAAGGAAAACCAAAGGGGTGCGGCCTCCTTATATAGGGGAGGGGGCCGCAAATGTCTAAGAGCTAGCAATGTGGTACTATTCATGGGGGGTTACTGTTCACATGAATAGTAACTATGAATAGTGCATCCAGCCCGGGTGGAGGCAGCCTAGGAAGTGGCCAGCCTAAATAGGCCAAGGAGGTGGCCGATCCAGATAACCTAGAGTGGTGGCTGCCCTTTAGGCCAAATAATTTATACAAATACAAGGCCCTCGGCCCAATGTGAGGTGTCGCAGCACCAGGTATAAATGAAGTAAATTTGTCGGCACGTTGGAGTAGTGCTTGACGCAGGCGAAATGATGGCAATTGAATCGCCCGGTTGGAGGTGGAGTAGTGGTCGTATCCGAAGGGTTGATGTCCTTATCACCTGGCCCCGCCTCCAACCCGCTCCATCCCTCGGCTAGCATGCCGGCCCGCGTCGCTCGGTCCCACCGGCAAGCTGCTGCCCCAACACACGCGCGCGTGTGCACCCTGATCTCCTTCTCTGCGCCACAGGTCCCGTGCGTGCTACAGACTCCACCGCGTCGCCACTTAGTATCCAAGCTGAGCCCGCCTCCCTAGGTTATAATGCCTCCCTTGTGCGCCCTAGCCTTATTTCCTTCTGCGCCTCTGTGGCCTAACCCTCTGCGCCCGGAACGTCGCTGTAGCACCCCAGCCTAACACTGAGCCTTGAATGCCACTAAACTGCCCTATCAATTTAATTTACATCAACTTACAATAAAATTACAGCAAGCATCTCATTAATAAAGATTTGACAATCATAAATAATTAATCTCTAGAAGCATAGCAAGATAATAATCCAAAATTGGTACAAAACCAATAGAACAAATATATGGAATGCATAAACAAATCCTAAGCAATCATCTAGGATTATTCGATATCTATGATATCCTAAAAGATATTCCATCTTAACGAAGTAAATGTTTCTCATGACAAATTAATCAAGTTTGAGAGAATGTATTATTCTACATGCGCTAATCCCTCCCAAGAGAAACGCCATCAATGGTCACCTAAAAGCAACAATAGAGCAAGAGTGAGTCCACGACACAACAAATACATCAATAGACAATGTACAATGCCAAATCAACAGTAATCAATAACACCATTATCATCACTTGTTCTCTTATCTTTATTTTCATACTCATTCATGCAATCCTTTTCTCTTTATTCTCACACACAATCATCAAATATTTTCTTTTCAATGTATCTCTGCACTACACGTCCACATACACTTATTTCGCATATATCGGTATAGCATGAGTGAATAGTCACGATAATGTTCACTCTCAAGCTCATCCTCCTCAAGAATCGGGGACCTACTCCACTTTTGTGGAGTTGTGATCAACATGATCACCTTCTCAAATTCAATGATGCTTATGAATGCATATTTATTCATAGTTTCATCAATATCATCATCGACCATTATTCTCATATCCATCAATGCAAAATAATTCATAACCATTCATTTTGCTTGTAATTAAGTTAAAACATAAGCACAAACAATAATAGTAATGAGTGATAAAGAAATACAATAATCAACTATTGATCATTGTCTACCATGCACTTGCCTCTTCTACTAGCGAGGAGCGGTTTGACTAGAAGAAGAAGACAAATCCACCATAAGTCCTTAGTTGGCCACGAATCCTAATAAAATCATTTAACCCCCATTTTTAACCCAAAAGACAGATCTATCATCTTTTGGATAACAGTCTTCCTAAAATCATATCTGCTGTTCTAACTAACCAAAATTTGCGTTCTTGGACTCTCTAGAATCCTTAGACAGTTATCTACACTTTTCATGTAGAGCAAAAACCCTAATTAGTCTATTTACTAATTTTAATCTACAATTTATCATGATAGTGGGTGCGCCACGTGTGACCTCCATCGCATGCAAAAGACCAGCCAAGGTGCACTTGCGCATGCACCTCATCCAGTATAACGTCGCGCCACCGCCACCATGGGTGTGCCACGTGTGACCTCCGCCCAACCTTGCTCCCGATGCACATCCATTGTTATTGGCCGGCCATCATAAACAGGTCGATCACCGCTCGATGGAGATCGCCACGTGTGAACGGAGAAATGGCGGAGGAACTTCTTGATTACCTTGACTTCCTCCAAGGTTTTGCCGAGCGTGCAGATGTTGTTGACGAGACTGGTCAACCGCATGGCGAAGTCGTCCACAGGCTTGTTTCTCTTCATGCGAATTCTATCGAATTCTTTGAGCAAGGCATGTGCCTTCGCCTCCCGTACACGTTTCACGCCCATGCGCATGGTATTGACGGTGTCCTAGGCCTGTTTGGCACTGTCCTACACCCCCAGTGTCGCCAGCATCTCCGATGGCACCCCCTGGAGTATGGTAGCCAGCGCCGCCCGGTCAACCCGGTACTTGACATCTCCTGGTTCGATTGCCTCCCAGACTCGCTGAGCCTGCATGTTGACCTTCATCAAGAGAGCCCACTCGATGTAGTTCGTGCGCGTAAGGGTCAGGTAGCGCATCGCCATAGACGCCTCACTGATCTGGTGCACCACCATGTTCGGTCTTCGTTGCCGACGCCGCTGCGGCCGCTACCATCTGCAAGGGCTCGCGGTGTGGTGGGGACTCGATCACGTGCTCCTAAACATCGTCGCCGCTCTGATACCAATTGTTAGCACCAAGCACGAAGAAACACACATGACGCACGCGACCACATTTGGAAAACTCCAATCGGAAGACACGAAGAATTTTGGTGTCGCACGATACTTCGCAGGTTTTCTGTATTTCATTCTTCTCATTTAAAAACGTACAGGAAGGAAATTTAGCTAGCAATCAGCCAAAAGTTACGCTATTACAAAGAAGGAAACTCTACGTTGGTCAATCAGGATTCTAATCAATCTACTCAAATATCTAATCAAATCAATCTACTCAATCAATCAATCAAGATTCAAACGTGATTAATTTGTTTCCAAAACCAAATCACACGGGCCGCAGCAAATACATGCACAGCTAGGCCCACATGATTAGCTCAACAACACTCCTCAGCCCGGACTGGCTCCGTCTCCTTATCCTGGAACCCATGGCTGGTCGCCGGCACTTTGTCCCAGCGCCGCCGGAGTACAAGCCCTACTACTTCAGCAAACGCCGCCGTGCTCTGTGTCGCTGACCACGCCGTCCACGATGACTGCCACTCTTGTTCATTCCTCATAATCTTTGTCTCCAACCACCAGCCCACCACAATCAAGCCATCGTGCCCATCTTCTCCTCCGTGACAGACGTGTGGAGCAACGCGGCGTCCGGCGAGATGTCGTTGGCCATCGACATGAGGCCGAGCGTCCTTGGGGGGAAGATGTTGTAATGGCAACTGATCTTGCACAGCATCCTCGTGTTCAACCTGGACACGCACGAGCGACGCAAGATCCAGGCTCCAGCGGGCATGTACGATGAAATGACATCGTGGCTGTGAAGGACGGCAAACTTGGTCTCACCGTTGTGGCTGGGTATGTTTTCACTGTTGAAGTTAATCCAGCGGCTCATTGTTTCCGCTTCGATTAATGGTTGCCGTTTCTTTGTTTAACTACGGTTGTTTCAGTTTCCATTTCCTATTTGCATTAGTGCCATGCAAAGCATTAATCGTTGTGAGGCATGATCTCAAACGTTATGCATTCATGCGTTACTATTCTTAGTCAGGTAGTAGTCATCTTTAGCTTGTAACCATCCTTTAAATAAGCGAGTAAAATATCAGAAAAGCTGCCCAGTTTTAGCAGCACCAAACACCTATGTTCATCGTGTTCTTGAGTGCGCATTCAAGAGTTCGCCGGTGGCGAAAGATCGCCGGTGATCCACGACAATTGGTATCAGAGCGAATACGCTCCCGGGGTCGTCATGTCTGTTCAATCGGCTTCCGTTGGCGGTGGTGATTGTTCGCCATCGCCCCCTCCTCGACGTCGGGTATCGCACTCGCCTGCGCCGCGCCGAGGGCACCATCGCGGCGGGGAAGTCGTTATCGAGCGCGTCGTCAAGGAGGCGGGCGGCTCGGTCCAGTACCCCATGTTCACGCGCACCAATTACCAAGAATGGTCTTTGTTGATGCGTGTGAATCTGTAGTCCCAAGGACTGTGGTAGGCCGTCGAACCGGAGGAGGGAGAGGTCGTCGAGTACCGCGAGGACCGCCTCGCGCTGGCGGCCATTCTGCGCTCCATGCCGCCCGAGATGCTAGGGTCGTTGGCACGCAAGCGCACAGCGCGTTCCGCCTGGGAGGCGGTCAAGACCGTGCGCGTCAGCGTGCAGCGCGTCCGTGACACCAACGCGCAACAGCTGCTCAAGCAGTTCGGGGAGATCGCATTCAAGGAGGGTGTGGGGACCCTGGTAATTATCTCCACAAGACCGAGATTAGACAGGGTCTTAGGGACATAATTACGGGTCTCCGGTAAATGAATTCCAATTTAACTCTGTCCAAGTGAGAGGCTTAGCCGAATACTAGAGCCTCAACGATCATGCGCGCTGCTCCCTTGCGAGCGCTACATGATTGTCGATTCTCCCTCAATTCGAAGCACTACACTTAGTGAGTTAAATGGGAATTCATCAACGACGAGTATGACATATATTGGCTCCCAAGATCAACGACCAATATACTCATACCCTCATCCAACGTTGATTACATCCATACAACGCATACAATAAGAGATAAAAAGACATACTGCATAATAGTCAAAGTCTACAGCTTATTACATACGGCCGACCGGCCAAATTCAAGTAAAGTACCAAGTAGCAGCGAAGTAAATAGATAAACCAAAAGGCCAGCAGTGGTATGCCCATCACCCATCGGCAACCGACTGGGGGTTAAATGGTAGCACACTACTCATTAGTGTCATCCAAGTCAACACTAGCGAGATCATCATACTCATAATCTTCCTCACCTGAAAAGGCCAGCAAACATCTGGCTGAGTACAAGTGTACTCGCAAGTCTTACACAAATAAAAATAGTTATGCATAAGGGTCATTCAAAGGATGGCTCATATTGGTTTAGTTTTGCGAAAGAGACGCAACAATTAACATCCTACACATACTAGTTTTTCATGTGCCCATTTAAAATCAGATTTGAAGTAGAAGTAAAATATGTAGTAAAGCATTTCAGTAATAAACAATTGAATCATACAAAGACCAAAGTGGTAGCCCACTTTGATGTACTAAACACATGAACAACCCGTTCATGACGCTTACCAAGTTCAACCACAATTTTAATTAAAAGTCTAACAATAGTAACTCCCGAACTCAAGCGGTTGTCCGTAACCGTGGACACGGCTATTCGAATAGATTTATACCCTGCAGGGGTGTACTACTTTACCCACACGACTTGATTAGCCCGTAAGCCTCCAGAGGCCTCTGAAATAGCACACTTCCTATGGTATGCCGGCCGGGTAAATCAAGATACAGTCATTTTCAGCAAGAAAGCCCTATTGGGCTAAGTCCCCCTTGTGAGATGGTTCCTTGTCTAGTACAAGCGTCTGATAGCACTTTCTAGGGGGCTCACAAGTTATATTGGAAATACCGATGCAATCAAAACCAAAAGAATTGGTGCTCCCTTGCACACTATAAAGGATTACATCGGCTCATCAAAGAACATAGGATTTCACGGTCGCTATGCCCCTTACACCACCAAGGACTTAACACAATAAAACCCTCCCCCTACTTAACCATACGGCTCCCAACCGCGTGTGGCAAAGACGAGTGTACTTGAATTAACGACGTTACCAAAGTTCGGTCCTCAATTGTCCAGACAAGTCCTTCCACTTACCCAATGCTCGTGCACAAAGCACCATCACTAACCAACACTTGTCCGGACCAAATCTCATTTAAAAATGACAAAGTTTAACTCATAAAACAGCTACAAAGACCTGAAGTAAAAACATAAAGTAAGAGTTGTGTGTATCCCAAAACCGCCGGGTTTTTCTGACGATCGAACTACCGTATCTAGACTTGCATGGCTAAGCAATTCTATAACCCATAATTCACACATCCTATCTTAAGCATATAGGAGTTGGCATAATTCAAGATTAACCTCAAGCATAGGACATAACTAAACTACACATCACAAAAATATTGACATAATCAAAATAGCATGCAAGCAATTATCATTGCACTATCTTAACCAAAACTGGGATCAAATATGATGCAAAAGAAAGTTCAAATGATGCTTGCCTTGCTGGTACAGTAGCTGCTCGCTCTCAGTAGCGTAAGTGTCGATATCGATATGCTCGGGATCTATATAATTATAACATCAAATAAATACCGAGAAAACAACTCAAAAACCGAAATTCTCAAAAATGCATGATTTTTCTATAGTAGTTAGATCATGATTTTAAATGATTTCTGGTGAAAGAATTACTTCATTTTGATTTAGTATATGAAAGTTATAATGGTTTGAATTTTAGATTTCAATAAGCCGTCATTATGTAATTTAATTATGAAGTGAAATTTTGTAGAACAGTGGCGAGTACATGGATTACATAGATAAATAGGCAATATTATTATAAGTTAAAAACAGTTGAGTTTGTCCCATTTGGAGTTCTTATGATTTAGTTATTGATTTTCAAAGTTATCAGCCTTTTATAGTATAAAAAATAATGGAGTTAAGGAGTATATTCTCCCAAAATAGTTTCTGTGATAGAGGTAATATGGAGACCATTTTTAGAATTAAGTTCACTGAAAATGAAAATTATCAAAAGTGGTCTCACTGTTTTTGGAGTTTCCAATATCTACTTATGTATTTCTAAATATTTCAGTCCATTTTTCTATTGCACAAATAATGGTTTTAATGGATTAATTTCCAATTAATACTCTCTGCTACAGAGACAGGTTTGAAACTAATTTAAATATAAAGTTTACTAAAAGTGAAAATTTCGTATGGTTTCATGCGATTTGGAGTTAAAATGATTTAGTTATGTATTTTCAAAGTTATTCCTATTTTTCAGTGTGCAAATAAACTGATTTCGAATTTACTAAAGTTTTTACTACTTTCCTTACCGAGGTATACGCTAGCCGCAGTCAATGACTAGCGGGCCCGAGAATAGTGCACTTTCTATTTAACTCGGATTAAAGAAAACGAGCGGCGACGGTGGGGTCCCATCACGACCGCTCATGGAACTTGGTCCGCGCGCGCGCGCATGGTGCACGGGCTTACGGCGATGGGCCCACTCGTCGATCTCTCGCATCTCGCTTATCCACTCGGCTTTACGTGCAAGGTCCCACACGCCGGCGACACATTGTGACGGCTAAGACAGCGTTTAAATGCTAATGATTGGCGTTTAGTCCTAATGACGTGCTACAGTGTGCCGGACGGCCTGGCACGTTCCCGTCCGCTTGCCCGGAGGCTCGTCGGCGATTCCGGCCACGGCGGCGCCAGCCAAGGGCAGGGATAGCTGCGCAATAGCAATGCTCACCTAAGGGTAGTGGTTAGAGTGCCCGAGGTGGACTACACCGGCGCTCAGCCGAAATGAGCGCGGCGCTTCTTGGCAAACAGTAAAACAAAGAAAAGTAGCTCGCAACGCCATACAAGCGAGTGCCCGAGGTCCTAGGGACTATGAGAAGGCTACCGAGCAAGGAAGAGTGCTCGGGAAGCTTGAAGTACTGGAGGCTGCGTCGCGCCGGAGAAGAAGTAGCGGCACGGCCGCGAGGAAAAGGATACTCGAGCCGGTGGAGCAAAATGAGTGATTGGGTCGACAAGGATCCTATGTGGGTCTTTGTCGAGCGAAGAATCGACAAGAGGCTTACCAAACAAGTAGGAGATGAGCAGTGTCCTTAGGCGGCGGTTCAATCTTTGATTCAGCAAGATCCTGTCGTGCATTCAAGAAATTGATTGAGGGGAAAGTCTTAACAAGCAAAAGGGCACAAAGTGACGCGCAAATCTTAGGTCAATACCTCTTGGACACGAAGAAGGCGCGAAGGTGTCCTCGGGGGCGTGCTCGGGCCGTGAGCTGGAGCACGAAGATGAACCAGAAGCTACAAGCAAAGAGAGGAGCTTGCATAAGCAAAAATGGAAAAGGCATAGAAGATAGAAGAGAGGGAAAACACCTGGCGGAAGCTTACCCAAGCGACGAGCTCAAGCTGGCTTCCCTCCCCTCTGTCAACCGAGGAGAAGTGAGGGGAAATGAGGGGGTGCCAAGGGGTGTTATGCCCGGGAAGAAGACGGAGTGGAGGCGGTGTGAGACGGGGAGGCTCCAGGAGTGGTCAAATGGGGCGGTGGACGGACGGCGTGAGCATCGCCGCCATCAGGCTCGCTGTCGGGCAGGCGAGCGCGCGTGGCGCTAGCTTTCTGCGCCCGCAACGGGAGGTAGGGAACGACTCTGACAGCGCGGTCCCGCAGCGTCAGTCACACCGCGAGGTGGGGTTTAAGTGATTTTAGATCGACCATTGGATTGCGAACGGACGGAGGAGATCAGAGAGGGGTTCGGACAGGTCAACAGGGTGATGAGATCTGGACCGTTGATCTTCAATCCGACGGACGCATGTGAGGGTGCAGTTAGGCGGTTGGGTTGAGTCGATCGCCGAGTCGGACTCGAGTCCGAGGAACGATGCTAGCCGATTAGGGTTGAGTCGATCGAGAATTAAATTAGATTTACTACTTTGACGAGCTTTATAAATAGAAATAAATTTCATAAAATCCTCAAATAATTTGTGGGGGTTCCTGGGTGTATATAGTTCCCATAAAAATTATAAAACCCTACTGTTCATAATATAGTTTGTGATATTTAAATTCAAACATGTTGTATGTCTATAAATGTTGTTTGAATTTTAATGAGGTTCAAACTAGTCCCAAAAATTTGGGAAAAATTATATTAATTCCTAATAATTAGTGTAGTATTTAAATAAATTGATTTCAGATGATGATCACAACTTTTTATCACTCATTTGAATTGAAATGCGAATTTTGATGTGTATGTTCACCTCAAATTAGATTTTCCAAGTACAATATATTATGGAAATGTTTTGAATTTGATAGTGCATGTTAGTGAAATACAAACTAATCCAATTTAATTAGTTGGGGCTGTGACAAACCTCCCCCCCCCTTACAAAAGATCTCGACCCGAGATCAAGGTGGAGAAGAATTAGAAAGTTTTCATTAGAAGTTATAATTTATGTTGTCTTGATTTCCTTCAAAGATAGTGTTGACAGGTTATAATTTACATTAATATGTTTTACCTTTCCTTTCTTGATACGAAGGCACTTCATGCAGAGAAGAGTTCTGGATATGCTGCTCGCATCCGGTCTTCACGTTCCCAAGTCGCTTCATCTTCCGTGTGGTTGCTCCATTGAACCTTGACGAACTTGATGTTACGATTCCTAGTCTTACGCTCGGTTTCCTCAAGGATACGAATCGGGCTCTCTCGATAAGATAGATCGGGTTGCAAGTCGAGTTTGTCCAACTCGGTTGCTTCCGTTGGGACTCGAAGACATTTCTTGAGTTGGGAGACATGGAAGACGTTATGCACGTCTGAGAGTGATGGTGGCAACTCCAACTGGTATGCCACCGATCCCAACTTAGCTAGAATACGAAAAGGTCAATATAGCGAGGTGCTAATTTACCTTTGATTTGGAAGCGACGCACTCCTTTCATAGGAGAGACTTTAAGATATACATGATCGTCCACTTCAAAACTCAACTCGCGACGACGACGGTCGGCATATGACTTCTGTCGTGATTGAGCCGTCCTAAGTCGTTCACGAGTGACACGAACTTGTTCTTCAGCATCTTCCACCAAGGTTGGACCATAGGATGGCCTCTCCCCGGCTTCGGACCAGTTCAAAGGTGTTCTACAAGCTCTCCCATACAAAGCTTCGAAGGGTGACATTTGAATGCTTGATTGGAAACTATTGTTGTAGGAGAACTCCGCAAACGGTAAACATTTTTCCCAACTATCGCTATAGGATAACACGCAAGCCCGGAGAAGGTCTTCCAAAACTTGGTTTACCCTCTCAGTTTGTCCATCCGTTTGCGGGTGATAAGCGGAGCTAAAGGATAGGTTGGTTCCCATTGCTTGATGCAAGCAGTTCCAGAAATGAGAGGTGAATTGGGGACCTCTATCGGAAACAATCACCTTTGGTACACCATGGAGACAAACAATTCTGGAAATAGAAAGTTCTGCTAGTTTGGCCCCGGTGTAAGTGGTCTTGACGGGAATAAAATGGGCAACCTTGGTTAAACGATCCACAATCACCCATATAGAATCAAATCCAATTCTAGTTCTAGGAAGGCCGGTGACAAAATCCATGCCAACTTCTTCCCATTTCCAGCGGGAATGGGCGGGGATCTAGAGTGCCGGTGGCTTCAAATGCTCGACCTTAACTCTTTGACATAGATCGCACTCGGCCACATCTTGTGCAACGTGCCGCTTCATTCGGCTCCACCACAGTTTCTTTTTCAAATCTTGATACATTTTCGTACTCCCAGGGTGGATAGAGAATTTTGAGTTATGAGCCTCCTTGAGAATCAATTCTCTCAAGTGGCGATCAAATGGTACCACCAAACGGTTTCCAAACCATAGAGTACCTTGTGCATCTTGCTTAAAACATTTAGCCTTGCCTTGTTTCATTAGTTCTAAAATTTGAGCCACTTTCGCATCGGTTTTAAGGCTTCTCTAATCTGGTCCTCAAGTGTGCAAGTCACACCGAGGGCTGCAAGCGAACCTTCTTCAACTATCTCGGTGTAGGCCTTGCAATGCGGCACATAAGCTGCGAGAAAAGGAGTTCTGACAAACAGTTGCATTGAGATTTTTACGCTCAATCGTCGGCCACGACATTAGCTTTCCACTGGATGATAATGGAGTCCCATATCATAATCTTTAATCAACTCAAGCCATCTTCTTTGTCTCAAGTTCAGGTCGGCTTGGGTGAAAATATATTTAAGGCTCTTATGGTGGTGTAGATCTCGCAGCGATTCCGATGAGGTAATGTCGCCAAATCTTCAAGGCATGAACTACACCGCGAGCTCTAGGTCGTGTGTGGGATAATTGGCCTCATGGGGCCTCAATTGCCTCGACGCAGAGGCCACCACTCGGCCGTCTTGCATAAGCACACAACCGAGCCCATGGCGAGATGCATCACGATGAGATATCAAAGCTCTTATGAATGTGCAGCGAGAACAAATGCACGGAGCTTCATCGGGCATTCTTTCAGGGTTTGGAAGCTTTGCTCGCATTCTGCTGTCCACTCGAATTTCTTTTCTTTCTTTAGAAGTTGGGTCATAGGCTTTGCAATTTTTGAGAAATTCTTGATGAACCTACGGTAGTACCCCGCAAGTCCAAGAAAACTACGAATGTCAGTGACGCTTTTGGGTTGCTTCCACTCAAGGACATCTCGTACCTTACTAGGATCAACAGCGACACCGCCTTTAGATAGGATATGACCCAAGAAACTAACCTCTCGAAGCCAAAACTCACATTTGCTGAATTTGGCATACAGCTGATGGTGGCGAAGCTTCTCTAACACAAGTCTCAAGTGCTGCTCGTGCTCAAGATCAGATTTAGAGTAGATGAGGATATCATCAATGAAAACCACTACAAACCGATCCAAGTATTCCATGAACACCGAATTCATGAGGTTCATGAAATAGGCTGGGGCATTGGTCAAACCAAAGGACATGACTGTGTACTCGTACAAACCGTAACGAGTAGAGAAGGCGGTCTTCGGAATGTCCTCGGTTCTAACTTTAATCTGATGGTAGCCTAACCTCAAGTCAATTTTGGAGAACACCTGAGCTCCACTAAGCTGGTCAAATAGGTCATCGATCCGCGGGAGCGGATACTTGATCTTGATGGTGACCTCATTCAACGGACGGTAGTCAACACACATCCGTAGACTCTTGTCTTTCTTCTTGACAAAGAGAGCCGGGCATCCCCAAGGCGAGGAGCTAGGCCTGATGAAACCCTTGTCTTGCAACTCCTTAAGTTGTTCTTTCAATTCTGCTAGCTCATTGGGCGGCATCCGTCTGACCTTTTTGAGATGGGCGCGATGCTGGGTGCAAGCTCAATGACAAACTCTACCTCTCGGTCGGGGCATGCCAGAAGTTCTTGAGGAACACATCAGGATACTCACTCACTATTGGTACCTCCTCTAGCGCGAGAGAGGTACTCGCCTCTAAAGCATATAGGTGAGAACTACCCACTAAAGGTGCAAAGACGACCTGGATGCCGTCCTCGCTAGTCACTGAGATAGACCGCTGGGCACAATCAATCTTCCCCTGATTCTTAGATAACCAATCCATCCCTAAGATAACATCAATGCCCATAGAACTTATCACTATTAAGTTTGCTGAAAAGTTAACATTTTGTATTTCAATTTTTACGTCCCGACAGACTTGATCGGCGTAGAAAACCGACCCTAGGGACTGAATATGATAAGGTGGGTGTAGTGTATGTATCTTGAATTGGTTAATTTCAGCATACTCGTTTTTAATAAAAGAATGAGATGCTCCAGAATCAAATAGAACTGATGCAGGACATGAATTAACAAGTAATGTACCTAGCACGACGACAGGTGAGTCGGTCGCCTCCTCTGCTGAGACGTGGTTGACACGACCACGTGCATCTTTGGGGTGGAGTAGGTCTTGCTCTCGTGGTGGTGGCGGTGGCCTCATTGGAGTGGGTGGTGGCGTATTTGGAGCGAGTACGTCAGGGCATCCTCATTTGCTTGGCGAGGCACTGCTGCAGCTATAGTGGCCCCGACGGCCTGATGGAAACAAATGACGCCAGGGCTTGTATGCCCCTTGATCTGTGGTCTCTGGCCCCATTGTCTGCCGCTGAGCTGCCGGTGGAGAAGGTCGTGGAGGTGCCACAGAGACCTCGATAGTCTTGAAGGCGGGGCACGAGGTGCCCGAGGTAGTCTGGCGCGGCACAGGAAAGCCGCCACTCGCCGCTGCCGTCGCAAAGCCTTCCTCCTCTTCCTCGACTCATCCACCGTCATGCTCTCATGCTCCACCACTATCGCCTTGTTGACGGATCTTTGAAACTCCACGAAATCATGTGCGGCTAAAACAAGCCGCAGCTCCCTCCGATCCATGGAAGAACTCATTTCGCGACGGCGTCTGTCGAGGCGTCGTCCGAGCATACCAGCCAAGTAGTTGAAATCATGCAGTACTCGATCGTCCTCCGCCCCTGTCTCAAGGCAAGGAAGCTGCTGCCGCTTGATAGCGGCACTCCCTACGGTATATGGGCCTCCCGAGCGCGTCCACTGGTCGTCCCAAGTCGGGGCGTGACCAGTGAGCTGCATGGCGGAAAAACTATCCCACCACGCGCCGCGCTTTGCCAATTGATAGGCGGCAAACAAGACTCTCTCAACTCCGGTACAACTGCGCAATGTTGACTTCTTCTCAATGTTGTGCAACGCCGCCTCCATCGGGTCCTTGCGCTGCAAGCGTCGGAGAGTTGGTCCGCTGGAACTCGCCGAGACCTCCGGGCGCTTCGATGCGGGCAGCTCCTCCGCCGGAGCGGAGCTGGAGCGGTGTTACGTCGATCGCCTCAAGCATCCGGTGCGGTCCATCCGGTTGCGCTCAATCATCATCATAAACTTCGACCATGGATGGCGGCGGAGGAGCACCTCCTCAGCGGTCCACCTCTGCTGGGACGGCGGTGAGAGGGCTCGCCATGCTCGGGCATTTGCTGGGATGACCGCCCCGATCGTAGAAATCGCTCGGAGGTGCTAGGCGTGGTGCCCTAGATGGGGATGGGGAGCCTGCGCGCGCGAGGCTCCGGATCGCGAGTCGGTCCTGTCATCCTGTATTAGACAAGGATGGTTAGTAAATAAGATAAAAGCCATTACTTGGCCATACATGCACAATCAATATCAAAGAGCATGAAAATTGTAACATCAAATGGAACACCGAACATTAATCAACATAAAACCGAATCGATACAACTCCGTACATAAGCGCCCGCAGGCTTAAGATTACAACTGAAATAGTAGTGTTTGCAAATAAAACATAACGGTTCGACATCTACTACCCTATTACATAATCCTAAGGATACACGCTCAAACATAGAGCTCCCTGCCCTAACAGCCTAGATATTATTCCGGTCAAAGTTCACCGGAAAGTCATCGGCGGTGGTATCCGAGGATCCTGTGTCTTCAGGTCTCCGGGTTGGTGAGGCGTAAGGGGGATCCTACGCCGATGATATGGCCTCCTACTTCAGGAAGACGATAGTCCGGTGGCGCAGAAATGTACGGTGAAACCTCATTAGCGCCATACAGCACATCCGGACGAATTAGCCTCATGTCATGCATAAGCTGTAAATGCTCCTGAGCTACAATGAGACGACGACGCGTCTCCCATAACTCATGCATCACGCAGCGATGCATTTGGTCCATTACGTGAACCAATCTCGCCAACTGCCTGACTTGGGGGTCCTCCCCAAACTGGATCCTAGCAAACGAGCTCACGTCCCTAGCGCGGGCGCGCATCGGAAAGTGATCATATGGGGGCTGGGCTAACTCCGTCAGGTCGTAGCGAAGACGACTCATGGCCACTAAAGCCACTTCTTGTAACACCATGGCCTCAGAAGTACCGCGCGCCTGGAAGCGGTAAGGTATGCTCCCCGTGACTTGCCTAGCAACGATATCTATCACTGCCATAAATTCCTCCATTCCTGGTCCTCGATCACGGCGGTAGATGGAATAAGTGGGCTGATATGTGAAGTTCGCCCTCCACATCATGTCTCGTAGCAACGCCGGGTATCCATCCACTCCTTGACTTGAGTTTCCGGACAAGATGCGAGGGTTCATCTAAAGGCAAGAAGGCAAGGTAAGTTAGTTTCATAAACCAAAATAGGATCGGAGAGAAAAGATACTAAGATGGATAAGGAATAAAGATATTCTTAACTTAAACTTTTGAAAGTAATTTGATAATTTCAAAATATTTTGACTCAGAAGGCTTACTAACTCTAATGCAGTGCTACCTCTAACCTACTGATCAAGATGGCTCGACGATAATTTGTGGGGACCCGGTAATTATCTTTATAAGACCGAGATTAGACAGGTCTTAGGGACATAATTACGGGTCTCGTAAATGAATTCCAATTTAACTCTGTCCAAGTGAGAGGCTTGGCGAATACTAGAGCCTCAACGATCATGCGTTGCTCCTTGCAGCGCTACATGATTGTCGATTCTCCTCAATTCGAACCACTACACTTAGTGAGTTAAATGGGAATTCATCAAGAGCAGTATGACATATATTGGCTCCCAAGATCAACGACCAATATACTCATACCCTCATCCAACGTTGATTACATCCATACAACACATACAATAAGAGATAAAAAGACATACTGCATAATAGTCAAAGTCTACAGCTTATTACATACGGCCGACCGGCCAAATTCAAGTAAAGTACCAAGTAGCAGCGGAAGTAAATAGATAAAGCAAAAGGCCAGCAGTGGTATGCCCATCACCCATCGGCAACCGACTGGGGGTTAAATGGTAGCACACTACTCATTAGTGTCATCCAAGTCAACACTAGCGAGATCATCATACTCATAATCTTCCTCACCTGAAAAGGCCAGCAAACATCTCGCTGAGTACAAGTGTACTCGCAAGTCCTACACAAATAAAAATAGTTATGCATAAGGGTCATTCAAAGGATGGCTCATATTGGTTTAGTTTTGCGAAAGAGACGCAACAATTAACATCCTACACATACTAGTTTTTCATGTGCCCATTTAAAATCAGATTTGAAGTAGAAGTAAAACATGTAGTAAAGCATTTCAGTAATAAACAATTGAATCATACAAAGACCAAAGTGGCAGCCCACTTTGATGTACTAAACACATGAACAACCCGTTCATGACGATTACCAAGTTCAACCATAATTTTAATTAAAAGTCTAACAATAGTAACTCCCGAACTCAAGCGGTTGTCCGTAACCGTGGACACGGCTATTCGAATAGATTTATACCCTGCAGGGGTGTACTACTTTACCCACACGACTTGATTAGCCCGTAAGCCTCCGGAGGCCTCGAAATAGCACACTTCCTATGGTATGCCGTGGGTAAATCAAGATCTGATCATTTTCAAACAAGAAAGCCCTATTGGGCTAAGTCCCCTTGTGAGATGGTTCCTTGCCTAGTACAAGCGTCGATAGCACTTGCTAGGGGCTCACAAGTTATATTGGAAATCTGATGCAATCAAAACCAAAAGAATTGGTGCTCCCTTGCACACTATAAAGGATTACATCGGCTCCTCAAAGAACATAGGATTTCACGGTCGCTATGCCCTTACACCACCAAGGACTTAACACAATAAAACCCTCCCCTACTTAACCATACGGCTCCCAACCCGCGTGTGGCAAAGACGAGTGTACTTGAATTAACGACGTTACCAAAGTTCGGTCCTCAATTGTCGGACAAGTCCTTCCACTTACCCAATGCTCGTGCACAAACACCATCACTAACCAACACTTGTCGGACCAAATCTCATTTAAAAATGACAAAGTTTAACTCATAAAACAGCTACAAAGACTGAAGTAAAAACATAAAGTAAGAGTTGTGTGTATCCCAAAACCGTCTGGGTTATTCCGACGATCGAACTACCGTATCTAGACTTGCATGGCTAAGCAATTCTATAACCCATAATTCACACATCCTATCTTAAGCATATAGGAGTTGGCATAATTCAAGATTAACCTCAAGCATAGGACATAACTAAACTACACATCACAAAAATATTGACATAATCAAAATAGCATGCAAGCAATTATCATTGCACTATCTTAACCAAAAGCGGGATCAAATATGATGCAAAAGAAAGTTCAAATGATGCTTGCCTTGCTGGTACGAGAGCTGCTCGCTCTCGATGAGCGTAAGTGTCGATATCGATATGCTCGGGATTTATATAATTATAATATCAAATAAATACCGAGAAAACAACTCAAAAACCGAAATGCTCAAAAATGCATGATTTTTCTACAGTAGTTAGATCATGATTTTAAATGATTTCTGGTGAAAGAATTACTTCATTTTGATTTAGTATATGAAAGTTATAATGGTTTGAATTTTAGATTTCAATAAGCCGTCATTATGTAATTTAATTATGAAGTGAAATTTTGTAGAAAGATATGAGTACATGGATTACATAGATAAATAGGCAATATTATTATAAGTTAAAAACAGTTGAGTTTGTCCCATTTGGAGTTCTTATGATTTAGTTATTGATTTTCAAAGTTATCAGCCTTTTATAGTATAAAAAATAATGGAGTTAAGGAGTATATTCTCCCAAAATAGTTTCTGTGATAGAGGTAATATGGAGACCATTTTTAGAATTAAGTTCACTGAAAATGAAAATTATCAAAAGTGGTCTCACTGTTTTTGGAGTTTCAATATCTACTTATGTATTTCTAAAGATTTGATCCATTTTCTATTGCACAAATAATGGTTTTAATGGATTAATTTCAATTAATACTCTCTGCTACAGAGACAGGTTTGAAACTAATTTAAATATAAAGTTTACTAAAAGTGAAAATTTCCAGAAGTGGTTTCATGCGATTTGGAGTTAAAATGATTTAGTTATGTATTTTCAAAGTTATTCCTATTTTTGATGTGCAAATAAACTGATTTCGAATTTACTAAAGTTTTACTACTTTCCTTACGAGGTATCGCTAGCGCGATCAATGACTAGCGGGCGAGAATAGTGCACTTTCTATTTAACTCGGATTAAAAAACAGCGGCCGCGGTGGGGTCCATCGTCGACGACGGCTCATGGAACTTGGTCCACGCGCGCCCGTGCATGGTGCACGGGGCTTACGGCGATGGGCCCACTCGTCAGTCTCTCTCGCATCTCGCTTATCCACTCGGCTTTACGTGCAAGGTCCCACACGTCGGCGACACATTGTGGCGGCTAAGACAGCGTTTAAATGCTAATGATTGGCGTTTAGTCCTAATGGCGTGCTACGATGTGCGGACGGCTCGCACGTTCGTCCGCTGCCGGAGGCTCGTCGGCGATTCCGGCCGCGGCGCCCGACCAAGGGCGAGGATAGGCTGCGCAATAGCAATGCTCACCTAAGGGTAGTGGTTAGAGTGCGAGGTGGACTACCGCGTGGCTAGGCGGAAATGGCGCGGCGCTTCTTGGCAAACACGAAAGCGGCAAAAGTAGCTCCGCAGCGTCGCATACTGGCGAGTGCCGAGGTCCTAGGGACTATGAGAAGGCTACGAGCAGGAAGAGTGCTCGGGAAGCTTGAAGCGGTGGAGGCTGCGTCGGCGCCGAGAAGAAAGTAGCGGCACGGCCGCGAGGAAAAGGATACTCGAGCGGTGGAGCAAAATGAGTGATTGGGTCGACAAGGATCCTATGTGGGTCTTTGTGAGAGCGAAGAATCGACAAGAGGCTTACCGAAACGAAGTAGGAGATGAACAGGTGTGAGACCCCGGCTTATTAAACTTGTAATACTTAACCTTCCACTGCTTCTAGTATCACAAATAGAATAATCCGCGTCTCGATGAATATGTGCCTCCCAGAACAAGCAGCACACATACATCAATTCCAGGCATGCATCATTTCCATACAACAGAATATAACAAGTCTGCCAAAGGACATACATAATATAAGTTATTACAACACGGTAAGCCAGGCCAAATGACATAAGTACCAAATAAGTAACAACGGAAGCAAAAGTTGCCATAAGATGGCTTAAACCAAAAGACGACCGGTTAGCCACATAACACCACAGGGCAACCGACCAGGGCCGCAAGCTAATCACCGTAAAGCGCCACAACACAACTCACAAAAGTGAGGTCCATCGGACTCACTATCATCCTCTGCACAACACAAGCAATGCGGTGAGTACAAAAATGTACTCGCAAGACTTACAGTAGCAAGCCTATACATAGCTACATGAAAATTTGTATTCAAAGGAATGTGGTTATATGGTTCTTTGGACGCATAAAGCAAGTTTCATTTGCAATATTGTAATAGATTGAGCAATGATTTGAAAAATGCATTTTTAAGCATTTAAATAACAATGAGTAAACATAAGTAACAAGTATCCACCTAGAAGTGACTTTCCCAAAAGTCACCACAACATAACATGAATCACGATTCATACCACCCAACAAGTTTTATTTTTAAAATGTTGTAGTCTAACTCTTGAAAAGCTTATCCAAGCGTGTCCATAACCTAGGACGAGGCTATTCGAATAGTTTTAATCCTGCAGGGTGTACCAATGTACCCACACTTGGACCGCCTTTTGCCAAGCTATTAAGCACACTTCCTTTGGTATGCCTACACGGCTAAGTCCTCTGAACCCTTTCCAATGGAATATGCTAATCAAGAGACGCACGTATGGGGTTAATCCTTAGTGATCTGCCAGCGAAATATGGATCACAAGGACCCATACGTGGAGCAAGATACACCGGCCTCGCGGTGTTCTCCTCCTACAAACGTGTCCATGTTGCATATAATCAAATATGCAACCCACCACGCGACTCATTAATTAACACAGTCAAAGTACTCGGCTAAGAGAGGTCCCATATCCTCTAGTGTGGTTAGCACGCCTTTGTAATGCTCGGATAATGATACTCACAAGTAGTTCGGTCCTTAATTGACCGGGCACCATTCCAATCACACCCAAAAGATCACACCATCTTACCATTGTGCCCAAGTCTAAATTGTTTTCATTTTCAGTTTTAATTTTGCAATTTAGACAAAGCACAAGGCTGAAATATACACATAGTAATAGTTTGTGTGATCAAAGTTATCGACGAGTCGATAACTGCCCATTTCTACCGATAGCTAAGCATGGCTAAGCATAAAGACACGTAAACTACTAAGTGACAAGGGTCCATCCAATGAACCCAAAATCACAAACAAGTAACCTAGGCTTGATGGTAGAGGAATAAACATTTCCCTCACGATAATGCAACTAGTAGGCCAACTACCGACAATAGTTTAAAACAACATAGCAATGCATACATAGAATTTGCAAACAATATATTAGAATTTGAAAATAGTAGGAACAATATGATCAAATGAATGCTACATCTGCTTGCCTGGCTGAAGTGCAGAGTCTGATGGCTGCTGTGGCTCAATATCAAGATTAATAATATTATCCTCGGAACCTAACGCGAAAAGGCGATAAGCAAATAAGAACGAAGAACACCAAATAAACTCCAACAGCAAAACACATCCAAATCTAATAAAATTTACACTAAGCTAGGGAAAGATTTTATAAAGTGACAGGAACAAGAATCATGCAATTAGGACTAAGCATGCAAAAGATATGAGCAAAATGCTCCTTCTCAGCATATAACAACCTAATTAATAATTAATACTGTTCATGACGAAATTTTCCAGAATGATCTAAGGTCTGAAATTTTTATAGCAGGTAGATTAGGACATCCTAATAACAGCAAAGTTGGATTTACTAATTTTGGGGTTATACATAATTACTTATGATTTTTCTAAGTTGTAAATCTAATGCAAATCATTTTACAGAATTATGAACATGTTCAAATCCTATTTTATATGAAAGTATATTAACAGACGAATTTAACAAAATTGATTTTGCACAAATTGGATTTATACAGAAAAAGATATGCATTTTTCAAGATTAAAACTATTTCTGGAATATTCAAAATGACAGAAATCAAGTTAATCCTAGTTACACAATTTTCTGCTACTGGAACATGCTAAAATCCATTTTTATAATAAACTAAAGTGATAACACGATTTATTACAGTTGGAATTATCTAAAAAGCAGTTAAAATGAATTAGTTATGAGTTTCTAAAGTTTTTATATCATTTTCAGTTGATAAACAAATACTTACCAAATACGTAACAACCGGATAAAAGAAAACGACGTGGACAACTCCCAACCCTTGATCTAACATCCTCACGCTCACGCGCGCAAAACAGCAGCGCGCGCGAACTCAATCGGAGCCCACCGTTGGATCACGATCCAACGGCTCACGAAGGTGTATGCATTCGGACGGTGCGGTTGCTTGGGCCAATCCCAGCCGCAGATCTGCAGATGGACGGTCCAGAGCGCACCAACGGTCGGAAGGTCCGATTGCACACACGATCTCAGCCGTTGATCTCAAGATCGACGGTCGAGAATGATCAAGGCATCCGGAGGGTCCGAATGCACTCACGATCTGGGCCGCAGATCTAAAAACGAACGGTGGCTAAAGATCGAAGTTCAAAGAGAGGTGCTGACATGTGGGACCGCATGTCAGTGACTCCGAGTCACCCACGCGCTGGTTTAACCCACGTGCGCACTGCATCGCCCACTTGTCGATCGAGAGTGGCGGTTAGGACAGGATTAATGCTTCTAATGATTACCATTAACTAGGCACTAATGAATACTGGAATTTGATTTTAATCCCTCGGGCCCACAAGTCAGCGACCCAGAGGAGATTCCGACAGCGATTAACATGCCGACACATTTATTAACCAATGATTAACATTAATGATGTCGGAACAGTGCGGGATTGAACCAGAGAGTGATTTAAGGACATTGGGCCCACTGGTCAGTGGCTCAACCACAAAGATTAAGACACGATTAATTAACTAATGATTGGTAATTAATGTGTCCTAATTAAGTGACGAAAACGGGAGCTCTGTGCCGGCAAAACACGAGTGGTTTCAACGGCAAATCGCCGGCGACACTGGCCGCGGCGGCGCCCACCAAGGACCAAAATGGATTCGCAATAGCACAACGAATCTAATGGTAGCATTCTCACCGTGGCGAAGGACTAGAACGCGGCTAGCGGGAAAAACGAAACGGAGCTTCTTGCTAAACACAAAAATCGCGATGAGCTCCACTGCAAGCCTAGGATGCGGGTGCTAAAGCTTCTAAGGACTAATAAGAAGCTACCTTAGTGACAAGAAGCTTCAAAGATGGCCGGAGTTGCTTGATCACGGTGAAAGCTCGACGGACTTGGAGAAGAAAACCAGAGATAGATACCCTGAGCCAAATGAGTGATTCCAAAGCATCAAAATAGCTTCATAATGATTCACAGAAGCTATATGAGCAAGTAATTAGAAAATGGAGCACTCACCTGAGCTGAGGAAGAAGATGACCAAATTCGGCCGAATTTGAACAAACCCCAAATTGGACAATTCCTGAGAATCAAATCCAAAATTAAGTGAGGGGAAATGTTCAAGGAAGTAAGTAGATAAGGTTAGGGCAAAGAAACGTGAAGGAGGACCACTGGAACACCAAGAACACCAATGGAGCTCTTCGGGTCAACAATGGCGATTTGCCATTTTTGAGGTGTTAAGCTCCAATATTGGGAATGAAGCTTGATGGTGGTCTAAAGAAATACCAGGAGGCATTGAGAGTGCTTATAAAGCCATGAAAGCATTAGGGTTTGCACCACACATCTTTCGGGCGGCAAAACACAAAGCACAAGGTGCGGCCGACAAGGAAAAAGAGGTGAAGACGTGCATTAGGGCATGGCCTAGCTCGGTGTACCTCCCATGCCCCTAAACGTCGGCTAGGGTGGCTTTAGGGAGCAAGAAATGACACTGCCATTACTCCCCCTACAGTGCTCGCACGGCCGGAGGTAGAAGATGACCAGCGAAAAAGGCTCGGTGATTCACAGCCGTTGGATGAGACACGGACGGCTGAGATAGTGCCACGCCTACGGGCTTTAAAACACAACAGGGAGATTGCGAGCCTTACGATTAGAAACGAACGGCTCAGATAGCCCCACGTCGCAAACGCGGTTTACAACGGCGGACACGCGGGCGTTGGATCTTAATCCAACGGCTCTGATTCAAAAATGCAACCGGAGGGTCCGAAGGATTCGGGAAATCTCAACGGTTGGATGGAGATCTAACGGTCGACAATCGAACTTGCAACCGGAAGGTCCGAAGGGTTACACGCGCGCGGGCCGTGCGATTTAGATCCAACGGTGGAGATCCAACGCGCGTTTTAAAGAGTGGCTCGGTGCAGTTAGTTGACTGGACTGAATCAATTGGCTCGAGCCCGAGTCTGACTCGAACCCAAGTAACAGTAAACCAAGTTTGACTTTGAAATAAGAACAGAGACTTTTAATGATTTATTTGAGGTAGCAAATTAACTCCAAAAATTATGAAATTTTTACAGGAGCTTGCTAACTCAGATATCAACCTTGTGTAAAATTTTCAGAGGTTTTTATCCTGCGAATAAATCTCCAAAAATTCTGCAAGGCTCTGTTTTAATGTTTGACTGAGAGTCAAACAGGTTTGACTGCCTCTAAAAATATTCAAACAATTTCTAAAAATTGTGAAATTTTACAGAGGGGTCACAGACCATCACAGAGACTTAGGAAAAATATTTCCAGAGGATGATCACAAAATTTGACAAGATTGTTTTTGGAATGTCAAGATTTGGATCAACAAGACTTGTGACAATGTATTTCCATAATTCCTTGTACAAGAATTGATTGGCACAAAAGGAAATACATGATGTAAGAAAAAAGTTTTAATTTCTACTGATTTTCTTACATTTGAAACACAAGCCTAAAGTTGGGATGTTACAACAGGTGTCCTTAGGCCGAAACTGGTTCAATCTTTGATTCAGCAAGATCCTGTCGTGCATTCAAGAAATTGATTGAGGGGAAAGTCTTAACAAGCAAAAGGGCACAAAGTGACGCGCAAATCTTAGGTCAATACCTCTTGGACACGAAGAAGGCGCGAAGGTGTCCTCGGGGGCGTGCTCGGGCCGTGAGCTAGAGCACGAAGATGAACCAGAAGCTACAAGCAAAGAGAGGAGCTTGCATAAGCAAAAATGGAAAAGGCATAGAAGATAGAAGAGAGGGAAAACACCTGGCGGAAGCTTACCCAAGCGACGAGCTCAAGTCAGCTTCCTCCTCTCACAACCGAGGAGAAGTGAGGGGAAATGAGGGTGCCAGGGTGTTATGCCCGGGAAGAAGACGGAGTGGAGGCGGTGTGAGACGGGGAGGCTCCAGGAGTGGTCAAATGGGGCGGTGGACGGACGGCGTGAGCATCGCCGTCACTGTGCCTGTCGGAGCAGCGCGAGCGCATGGCGCTAGCTTTCTGCGCCCGCAACGGAAGGTAGGGGACGACTCTGACAGCGCGGTCCCGCAGCGTCAGTCACACCGCGAGGTGGGGTTTAAGTGATTTTAGATCGACCATTGGATTGCGAACGGATGGAGGAGATCAGAGAGGGGTTCGGACAGGTCAACAGGGTGATGAGATCTGGACCGTTGATCTTCAATCCGACGGACGCATGTGAGGGTGCAGTTAGGCGGTTGGGTTGAGTCCAGTCGCCGAGTCGGACTCGAGTCCGAGGAACAGTGCTAGCCGATTAGGGTTGAGTTTGACTGAGAATTAAATTAGATTTACTACTTTGACCAGAGCTTTATAAATAGAAATAAATTTCATAAAATCCTCAAATAATTTGTGGGGGTTCCTGGGAGTATATAGTTCCCATAAAAATTATAAAACCCTACTGTTCATAATATAGTTTGTGATATTTAAATTCAAACATGTTGTATGTCTATAAATGTTGTTTGAATTTTAATGAGGTTCAAACTAGTCCCAAAAATT
This sequence comes from Ampelocalamus luodianensis, assembly GCA_036346255.1. NCBI lineage: Eukaryota > Viridiplantae > Streptophyta > Magnoliopsida > Poales > Poaceae > Ampelocalamus > Ampelocalamus luodianensis. The sequence goes on along the minus strand of CM070635.1, from coordinate 8,339,352 downwards.
TGAGAAAAATTATATTAATTCCTAATAATTAGTGTAGTATTTAAATAAATTGATTTCAGATGATGATCACAACTTTTTATCACTGATTTGAATTGAAATGTGAATTTTGATGTGTATGTTCACCTCAAATTAGATTTTCGAAGTACAATATATTATGGAAATGTTTTGAATTTGATAGTGCATGTTAGTGAAATACAAACTAATCCAATTTAATTAGTTGGGGCTGTGACAGAGGGGGAGTCGGTTGATGATTTCTCACTCCGGATAGTGAGCCTCTCCAACAACATCCGCGTCCTCGGCAGCGACGTCACCGATGGAGACATCGTGAAGAAAATGCTACAGGTCGTCCGCGAGCACCTCGAGCGGATCGCGTATGTAACGTCCCAAAATTTGGCTTTTCAAAAATCTTTTGAGTAGTTTAGGTCCCTGGAAAATTTCACCAATTTTATTTGAATTAATAAAGCTTAATTGGGAATTTTCTAAATTAAAAATATTTAATTTGAATAATATAAACATTAATTAAATAAAAATTTGTGTTATTTGACTTCCTTGTCTTTCAAGGAATTTTTGGGTATTTTCTGAGATTTTTCCGGATTTGTTTGCTATTTTATTTGATCTCCTTGATTTTCGGGATTTCTTTTAATTCCGAAAATCAGTTTTTCTCTCTCCTGCCCACGTGCTACAGTAATGCGCGAAACACTGTTCATCGTGTTCCTCCCGAACGCAGCAGAGTCCAGTACGTATCCGTTTCAAACTCTAAACTTCAAATTTCCATATCTTCTTCCACGGTGCATATAAAAGCGAGCCGTTTGCGCTCACGCGTCCGTGTTGATCCCCTCTTCCAATCCCCTAAATTGGTTTCCTCCAAACCGATCTATTTTCATCGCAATCTCCAGAAAACCGAGCTCCAACCAAAAGTCTTCTCCGGCGAACTGCGCCTTCGTCCGACGTCCGTTGGCCGAACCGTCTGCGGCGTTGGCTTCGCGTCGTCGCCCTCTACGTCATGGTTCCATCCACTTCGCCCGAAGATCGCCGGAGCACCGTCGGCCATTAGAGTCCAACCGTGTTCTTCGCGTTCGTCGCTTCCTCGGTGAGTTTTTCCAAAATCCGACCGCGCCATCGCGTCCGGCTCGTCGTTTCCTTTCCGTTTTGCCCCTTCGCCGCTGCTACGTCGCCTCCGGCCGCCGGCCACCCCGCGTGTACTGTTCATGTATATGCATTGTACGTGCGTTTCTTCATGTTACGTTCATGTGTGACTCTGTTGAAGCAGCTCCACAGAACGTAGTCTTTTTGTTTTCAGTTGCTTCGTAGATTCTCTCTGTTGTATAGATTCTAGCTCCTGCTTTCTATTATCTAATCCTTGGTTTGCCACCACAGTACCAAATCCCCTGCCTCTTTGCGCCAGAAGCAGTTGGCCATGGAGCTTCTGTCTTTGTTGCTTCTCTGAATCGATAGCATGCTCAGTTCTTTCTTTTCCCTGAACATCCTTTGCAAGCTGCAGCTATATTAATTTTGTCTCTGTTGATTTGGCTCCACAGGTCATCCACCCAATTAAACACCATATTTATTTTATCTCACTTACATGCGGGTCCCGCCTGTCAGTCAAACCTTGGTCAACCCTATTCATGAGCTTGGTCCACCGTGGACTAGCATATCTCCGTGGACCCGGTCCATAGACCAGTGGCCCACATGTCAACCCCTAATTCTATTTTCGGGAATTAATTTAATTCTTGAAAATCCTTTTATCTTATTGGTCCCGCTTGTCACTCTCTCTACCTTATTTCTAGAATTATTTTAATTCTAGAAATTCATAAATATCAGTCGGTCCGACCTATCATATACTTATACTTTATCTAATATTTTCGGAATAGAATATTCTGAGAATATTCCGAGAATATTCCGTAGAGCTTTTTCATCATTTCATGTGAATTCCAATCTTCCAAAAGCCATATCTTCTTCATCCGAATTCCGATTGAACTCATTCAAGTTTCTAAATTCATCTAAATTCAATATCTACCTTCCAGTACCATCCAATTTCAATTTGGAGTTTATTTGATTTGTCTTTTGAATTTAGTTTGTTTTGCGCTTTCTTTCTCGTTAGACGCCGAAGTCCCGGAATCGTCCGAAGGAGCTGAAGATCAAGCAAGTAGAAGATTGAAGATAAAATAAGATCATCATTGCTATAGCAAGGCAAGTTATACCTTTGATCATATTGAATCCCAGTTTTCAAAATTACTTTGATTCAAATTATTGCATTTACTTTAAGTAATTATTTAAATGCTTTTGGGTTTAGCTATTAATCCAATTTGTTATATCCACTTTGTCTATTGTATGTCATAATCTTTTGTCACCCTAGATTGGTTCATATTTAGTTGGTGCTATGGTATTACCAACGTGGGTTGGTTAGTACGAGTAGATTGCTTAGCCATGCAACGAGTCATCATCATAACCTGAGTTGCAATTATAAATTTGACTATGTGATTATGGAACTTTGTGTAAAACTGTGTGCTATGTGTTATTACTTCGTGATGGCATGTGTTGCACTAAAACCAACTGGGTGGTAAAGGATTTGGACTGAGGCAAGTGGTGGAAGCTGTGTGATATGGTGGACTATGTGATGGGAATGATAATCTTTGTGACTTAGTTAGAAAATGGAAGTCTTGCCTTGGTCAATTAAGGACTTAACTTTGTGCGCCATTGAACTGGGCCTTACTGTACGACCACATGTCTGATAAAACGGGCCTAACTTAGTAAGTTATGGATTCTCGGCATTGATGTTCAGGTGGATAGGTTAGGTATGTGATATGGGTACTATGTGAATAAGAATGTCAATGTTGAGATGAAGTTTCTGAACCGTTTTGTTATGATCAGTGCGGCCACACTGGTTATATCGTGTGGGTAAAGTGTACAACCTCTGCAGAGTGTTAAACAATCTATTCGAATAGTCGCGTCCGCGGTCATGGACATGCTCGGGGATTTCACACGAGGGGTAGTTTTCATAAAACTATTGGAAAGGGACAGCTGTGTGATTTAAGTCATATGGCTGTGTGAAAGAATTTGATTAGGTTGTGTGTCTTTGTGAAAACAAATGTTAAATTAATATTGTCTATTTGTTTTGAATTATGTTTTCAATCTATTATTCATATTCAATTGCAAATGTTGCATTTTTGCAAAATAACCACAGAAGCCATTTCCTTTGGAATAAGCCTGCATCTATACATTGCATTCTGTGGTATGACTTGCGAGTACGGTTGTGTACTCACGCTTGTTGTAAAACTTGCGCCAAACCTACGTAAATGGAGGAATCGTCGGTCAACAAGGTCTACTTCAAGGATCGAGAAGAACTAGGTCGCGACTTCACCGATTGCTGCTGTGGGCATATGGATGGGCTTCACCGGTTATTCATTTCGTTCACCGCAGACTTCTTGAGCTATTCGCCTACTGAGGCATTAATTGTACGCTTTGACCTTAAGGTCTTTACTCTGGTATTTATTGTTATTTGTCTATTTATTAGTCATCTTTGCATATGGAAATGATATTTCATCGATGTTGCCACTGTGTGCACTAGCGTGATCCTGGACTAGTGCAGTATACACAGAGGGTCCAGAATTGCATTTTTGGGTCCCGACAGCGTACTCCATCGAGACTCTCCTCGACGTGAACCAGCTCTCCGTCGAGGAGGTCACCGGCCGTCTGGGTGCCATCGAACAGCGGAAGAAAAAGCCAGCACTGTCCGCGCCTGTCTACGACAACAAGGGTTGTCTTCTTCTCGCCGAGGAGGACTGGCTGGCGTGGATGAAGCTGCGCGACACTAGCGAGGCCGGTGGCTCCAGCAGCGGCAACAGCAAGAAGCGCGGCAAAACACGTCGTGGCCGCGGCGGTGGTGGCGGCGTGCGTGAAGGCAAGGGCAGCTCGTCTTCAAATGGGCCGGTCCAGGAGAACACGGCAGACCGGTGCCGTAACTGCAGGAAAGTTGGCCATTGGGCCAAAGACTGCCGCAGCAAGCCGAAGAAAACTGCACAAGCCCACGTCACGGAAGGAGAAGAGGACGAGCCCACTTTGTTGGTGGCGCATGCAACTCTTTCTTCTCCATCCGCTCCAGTTGCTGCGTCAACAGACGAATCGCCAGTTCTGTCTGCATCGTCGTGCCGCGTCGAGATCCACGAGGCCAAGGTTTTCGCCCCGCTCAGATCGCGGGAGGACCATGACGATCGTCGATGGGTGCTCGACACCGGTGCCATCAACCACATGACGGGCGCGCACACTGCCTTCTCCGATCTCGACAGGGGAGTCTGCGGTACCGTCCGTTTCGGCGACGGATCCGTGGTGGAGATTGAAGGACGCGGCACGATCATCTTCAATTGCAAGAATGACGAGCACCGCGCGTTGGTGGGGGTGTACTAAATTCCCCATCTGACGGCGAATATCATCAGTCTTGGTCAGCTGGAGGAGGCCGGATGTCGGATCGAGATCTACTCCGGTGCCCTGCGCATATACGATCAGCAACGCGACCTTCTTGCTTGGGTGCGTCATTCTGCATCGCGCCTCTACATCCTGGAGCTCGCGATCGGGTGGCGGTGTGCGCTCGTCGCGCGCGGCTCGAGGCGGCCTGGCGTTGGCATGCGAGGTACAGGCACATCAGCTTCAAGTCACTGCGTGCGCTCGCCCAACAGGAGATGGTACGTGGGTTACCGCCGCTTGATCAGGTCGATCAGGTGTGCGACAGCTGCCTCGCCGGCAAGCAAAGGCGCGCGCCATTCCTTGACAAGGCGCTACGGCGAGCAGAGCACATCCTCAACCTAATCCACGGTGACTTATGCGGGCCCATCGAACCCACGACACCAAGTGGTAACAAGTATTTTCTACTGCTTGTTGATGATGCGAGCCGGTACATGTGACTCCATCTACTGTCGAACAAAGCTCAGGCACCTACGGCGATCAAGAACTTCCAGGCGGCGGTGGAGGTCGAGTCGGGCAGACGGCTCAAGGTCCTCCACACCGATCGTGGGGGGGAGATCACCTCCGTGGAGTTTGGCGAGTACTGCGCCGAACGTGGTGTCCAGCGGCAGCTCACCACCCCCTATTGTAACAGCCCAAATTTTCAATTTCAGTTGGAAATAAAGTTTAATTATTTTGTGCATTTTTGTGGAATTTTCAAAAACTTTTCCTTAATTAATTTAAAGCAAAACAAATTTATGTGCAAAATCTATTACCAGATAATAGTTGGAAATATTTTATTTAAGTCCTAAATGCCTCAGAGAATTTCTGTGAATTTTCTCATAATTTTTGGAGTTAGTTTGCTATATTCTAAAGCCTAATTGAATTATCAGCAATTATTTAAATCAAAAATCAAAAGAAATTCCCAAACAGTCAGTGGGCTGAAACCCACCTCGGCCCACATTCCTTCCCTGCGCGCGCACGGCCCGCTCCATCGCGCCATCACTGTCAGCTGTTGGATTAAAATCCAACGGCAGCGCTCGATTTCCACTTACCGTCTCGCGCGATCTAATTTCGGTCGCCCGATCAAGATCCAACGGCTACTCCCAACCTCCACTTACCGTTTCGTCAATCTATTCTCGACCGTCCGATCGAAATCGGACGTGCCACCGCCGTCTTCCTCCTTTCCTTCTTCTTCCTTCCCCTTTCCTTCTTCTTCCCGCGATCCCGCCATTGATGCCAAATCGGGACCTTCCATAAACGCCCGAATCCGGCGACATATCCCTAATCATCGTGCGCATTTAAACCCCTGATTCACTCCGCCCCCGACACGGCCATCACTTTCCCTTCCGGCGCCCTAAATCCCCAAAATCTCGCCGTCGTGACCGCGCAAACATTCGTGCTCTCCACAGCAGCTCGGCCACGCCCGCACCCTATAAAAGGGCACCCCGGGTGCGCCTCCTCCCACTCATCCCGTTCCCCCAACTCCCGTAGCCCCCCTGCCATCGGAGCGCCCTAATTCCGAAGATCCCCGCCGGCAAAACCTCTCAGGTCTTCTCCGTTTCCAGCACCGCCGTAGCCCCTCCGTCCCCGCCGACGGCACCATCGTCATCGCCTCACCCGTGCGAAGCTGCTGCCACCACCCACTTCGCCGGAGGACCTCGGGATCATCTTCTTCGTCGACGACCGCACACCGCCGCCACCGCCAAACACCGTCGCCGACGACCTTCCCGCCCCGCTCCGCCGTCGTTTTGGTAACCCCCGAGTTCGCACTACTTCCCTCTTCCTTTTGCGCGCACTCACAAGCCTCGCCGTGGCTCGTAGCGCCGGCGAGGGTGATCACCGGAGCACTCCCTCCATCGGGCATACGTGGCAGGCCACATCATCGCCACTCGGTGCCACCTCACCGATAATGCCTAAGTGGCGCCTGCGTGTCGCGCCGCGTCAGCACCTGCGTGGCGGGTCCACCGCACCGGCCCGCACATGGCTCGGTGGAATCAGTCCACCGTGAGCCGTGTCTATGACACGTGGGGCCCGCATGTCAGGAATTAATTTAATTCCTTTAATTCCCAGAAATTCATCGCTGGCGTCAGCATTGCGCAATAAATAGATTTTCCTTTAGAAAAATAATTCAGAAAATTCAATTAAATTCCAGATTTAGTTTAAAACTTCTAAAATTCATATCTTTTGCATCTGAACTCTAAATTGAGTGGTTCAAGTTGCAAAATTTGTATAAAATCATAATCTAGATAACTAAAGCAAAATATTTCAATTTGGAGTTAATTTGAGCTGAGGTTTCGAATTTATTTGAATTTGAAGTTAATTTATCGTATTTTCGCGTATATACCTCGACGACTCCGGAGAGTTAGATCCTTCCGACGATTTAGAATTTCAAGACTTCCACGAAGGCAAGTTACACTATTGATCATATTGTTCCCAGTATTTTAAAGTATTTAATTTCTGTTTTTAACTTACTAGTGCATGCATATGTTTAAATAATTGTTTAAATGTCCTGTTTTGTATATAGTTATTCCAATCTTCATTGTATGGCCAATTTGATTATTGAATATGAACACCATGACACCCTTAGGTAAAATACTACTAAAATTTGCCATATGCTTAGCCATGCTTAGATCACATTTATTTCGGGAATGGTTTAGCCAAGTCTTTCACAATTTGATTTTAAATTTGATTTGGTGGTATTGTTTTACCACGAAGAGTTTATTAAGAGGTTTTACTCTAAATAAAATAAAATGGGTTTGGACTTGGGCGAGATGGATGAATGGTGGGTGCAAGTTTATGCACGGGCTTAATCTGGTTAGGATTAAGGCCCAGTGTTTTAATTGGAAGTCGCCCGAGTCAGTTAAGGACCGGTCTTTGAGCGTATTTTGCTACACCCTACCGTACCACCACATGTCCTGTATGGGCAGGATTTGGCTAAATAATTTGTGGTGTCTTAGTGTTATTTGTGTATGTTGTATGTGTGGGTGTTGGTTAGACATTAGTCCCACCGGGCGCAAGAGGGGGCTTTCGGAGGATGGTTAGTCCAATGGTAGCGAAACCTTAGCGGGCATAAATACATTAATACACTGCTTTGTAACGGCCTCATGATAATTGCTTAGTCACACGCCTTCGGAAGCGTGTATTGGCCGACATTAAAAGCAAATTATCTCGTGTGGGTAAAGCTGTACAAACTCTGCAGAGTAGAAACTATTCGAATAGCCGCGTCCGCAGTCATGGACATGCTAGCAAAGCCACTCTAAGTTAGACTTTATTTTTGGTTTATAAAATGATTTTCACAGTTGATTTTAGGATGGATAATCCTATGGTAAAAATTGGGCGGTTAGCCAAGTGATAGGAGGGTATCCTTCACCATTCATTTAATGGAGGTTATCCACTATTATTGTCATCTTAATCACTGATTTCAATTATAATATTAAAACTGGCCTTAGAAAACTATTAATGATATTTAATCTGAAAATGGTGTTTATGCAAAACAACCCTGCCATTATCCTTTGTTTACCTTATGCATGCATTATCTTTCAATATTGGGTGTAACTTGCAAGCACGGAAGTTGTGCTTACTCTTGCTGAATAATCTTTATTCAGGAGAAGACCTCTATCAGGACGGTGAGGATCTTGACGAATAGGCTGCGCCCCCAGACGATTGCCTGTGGCAAGTCGTGTGGTCTACCACTATTTTATTTCCGTTGTGTTATCTCTTTTCTATTTGGCCTCAGGCCCCTCTTGTATTAAACTCAGAAATTATTATTAATAAAGTGCGTGATATGAGTTTGCTATCACTTTTGTTTGACTGTGTACACTAGAAATCCTGGACTAGTGTATAAACACAGAGAATTCGGGATCCTTCGCTCCCGGGTTCGACACCTATTCACCGCAACAAAACGGGGTGGTGGAGCGTCGCAACCAGAGCATCGTCAGTATGGTGCGATGCATGCTCAAGGCGAAGGGGCTCCCCGGCTATTTTTGGGGTGACGCCGTGAACACTTCCGTACACATCCTCAACCGTGCCCCGACACGTGCGCTCGACGGCAAGACTCCCTTCGAGGCCTAGCACGGGGAGCGCCCCGTCGTCCATTACTTCCGGACATTCGGCTGCGTCGCGCACGTTAAGTCCACACGGCCGAGACTCAAGAAGCTTGATGATCGCAGCTCGCCAACCATCTTCGTCGGCTATGAACACGGCTCCAAAGCCTACCGCTGCTACGACCCCTCAAGCAAGCGCATTATTGTGTCGCGCGACGTCGTGTTCGACGAAACGGCGCAATGGAACTGGGGCGGCGACGGGAATGTTGATGATCCGGACAGTGGCGAGCCATTCGTCGTCAAGTACACCTCGGAGTACATCTTCGGCACGCCGCGGGTTGATGCAGAGACACCAGCGCACCCGACTCCTTCCCCTACGCCCGCGGCGACTCCAGGACCCACGATGTCGCCCGCAGCTGAGCCGGTCGAGTTCGTCTCGCCACCGCTCGATCATGAGGAAGATCTGGACACGAACCACGATGACGCTCCACTTCGGTTCCGCGCCATCGACGCCGTCATCGGACCAGCCTCGCCGCCTGGGCTTGTGCCCCGGGTGCTCGACAAGGAGTTGCAGTTCACCACGGCGGATGAGCCTGTCTCCTTCAGCGAGGCAGAGCGCGAGGCGAGCTGGCGTCAGGCAATGCACGAGGAGATGAAGTCGATCGAGGACAACAACACGTGGGAGCTCATCGCGCTCCCCACTGGGCACCGTGTGATCAGGCTCAAGTGGGTCTTCAAAGTGAAGCGTGATGAACACGGCAATGTCATCCGGCACAAGGCGCGTTTGGTCGCCAAAGGCTACGTTCAGCGCGCGGGAATCGACTTCGACGAGGTCTTCGCTCCTGTTGCGCGAATGGGGTCCGTGAGGGCACTACTGGCTCTGGCAGCCCACGAGCGCTGGGAAGTCCATCACATGGACGTGAAGAGCGCCTTCCTCAACGGCGACCTCAAGGAGGAAGTGTACGTGAGCCAGCAGCAGGGTTTTGTCGCCAGCGGCGCGAGCACAGCATCGCATCTTCGCAAGGCGTTATGCGGTCTCCGACAGCACCGAGGGCCCGAATGCCAAGCTTGATGCGTCCATGGCATCACTTGGTTTCAGAGAGAGCCCGAGCACGGCGTGTACATGCGGAGCCGAGGGTCATCGCGGCTGGTAGTCGGGGTCTACGTCGACGACTTGATCATCATCAGCACCAGCAACGACGAGATCATGGCGTTCAAGCTCAAGATGAAGCGCGTCTTCCTCATGAGCGACCTCGGGTTGCTGTCGTACTACCTCGGCATCGAGGTAAACCAAGGGCCAGGCGGCATTTCGCTATGCCAATCTGCCTATGCAGGGAAGCTACTTGAGCGCAGTGGCATGAGCACCTGCAACCCCAGTCTGGCGCCGATGGAACCAAGACTCAAGTTGAGCAAAGAGAGCACTGCTCCACTTGTGGACGCCACCGAGTACAGGCGCGTCATCGGCGGACTGCGCTACTTGGTGCACACCCGGCCAGACCTTGCCTACGCGGTGGGCTATCTGAGCCGGTTCATGGAGAAACCACACGAGGACCACCTCAACACGGTGAAGCGCGTGCTACGGTACGTGGCGGGAACACGTGATTACGGTCTTCACTACGCCAGGAGGGAGGATGAACAAGCTCGACTAGTTGGCTACAACGACGTCGACATGGCGGGCGACATCGACACGCGCAAGAGTACCAGCGGCATCATCTTCTTCCTCGACGGCAACCCCATTACCTGGCAATCCTCCAAGCAGAAGGTGGTAGCTCTGTCCTCATGCGAGGCAGAGTACATTGCGGTGGCTACAGCAGCCTGCCAAGGCGTCTGGCTAGCTCGGCTTGTGTCTGACATGGTCGGCACGGAGTCTGGAGCGCCGGAGCTCAAGGTGGACAATCAGTCCGCTATCGCCCTCAGCAAGAACCCCGTCTTCCACGACCGAAGCAAACATATCGACACTCGTTACCACTACATTCGGGAGTGCATCGACGGGAACAAGATCATCCTTCGGCATATTTCGACGGAAAACCAGCTGGCGGACGTTCTGACCAAGGCGCTTGGTCGCGTGCAGTTCCAGCAACTGCGTGCGTTGATCGGCGTCAACAAGATCGGTGAGCACAGCAAGGACTAAGGGGGAGAAATGTTGAAGGTAATCCAGCGGCTCACCGTTTCCGCTTCGTTTAATGGTTGTCGTTTCTTTGTTTAACTGCGGTTGTTTCAGTTTCTGTTTGCATTAGTGCCATGCAAAGCATTAAACGTTGTGAGGCATGATCTCAAACACTATGCATTCATGCGTTACTATTGTTAGTCAGGTAGTAGTCATCTTTAGCTTGTAACCATCCTTTAAATAAGCGAGTAAAATATCAGAAAAGCTGCCCAGTTTTAGCAGCACCAAACACCTGTGTTCATCATGTTTTTGAGTGCGCATTCAAGAGTTCGCCGGTGGCGAAAGATTGCCCGTGATCCACGACACTCACTGTGTGGGCGTTCCGGATGCACCGGGAGGGTGTCCCGGAATGGGTGCTGCGAAAACTTGATAGGCTGGATGGCTTGCTCCCGCGCGCAATGCAAGATTTAGGGCCCGTCGCCGACAGAGGACCCTCTGGTCTGGATAATTGGGCTTGACGAGGAAGCAAATGTGGCTTTCCTATGGACCAAGATTGGGGTCTTTGCTCTCCAGGAGGATGGATACTGCCTATCCCTACAAGAGTCTCTTTCTTGCTGCAGGTAGTAACATCTTTTGCACTGATCATTCCCTTCAGTTTATACTTAATTCTAGTCTCTTTAGCATATATGTGTAACCCGGAGCTCAATTTCTAAGGTGACTTATGTTTCTTTAAGTATAAGTCAGATTCTTGAAGCACTGAATCGATCAGTCTATCTATATAGAACCAGACACACTAACACACACACCCCCCTCAAAGTTAATCCAAAAACAAGAATATTTACTTAAGTTTATAAGAAAACAGGCCAAATTGCACATCCGTTCCTACTATTGACAATTGTAGGAGTCCTTAGCAGGAGTTTTTTGAAATCTTGTTGGAAACAAGTAAATTTGTTAAAAACTATAATATTGCTTTATTAATATTATCAGAAACAAAATTGTTCTATTTTCACCAGAAACTATTTCTAGTCCCTTATGTACTTTGTAAGGATCTGCTAGCGGCAAAAATCTATTTGTTGTAACACTAGTTGAAAACCTGCCTTTATTGAATGAAATTAGGCATGTCTAGATAGGGGTGAAAACGGATCGGATAGTTTCCGACCGATCCGGACGAAAACGGATTCGGATTGTCTCGGATCGGATTTTTCTCGGATAATTCTCGGATCGGAAACGAATTCGGATTTTTTTGCCGGAAACGGAAACGAATACGGTAGCCATGCTATCCGGCGGATACGGAAACGAATACGGATTATCCGGATAAGACGAAGGCCGGATATCCGGATTTCAGCCCAAAAGAGGATTTTGGCCCAAAAGAGAAAATGAGATTTTAATTGATTTCTAAATTTCAGAAAATGCAACAAATCAAATAGCCTTTTAGAAAAATAGCAAATAGAGTTCAAAAATTCTAGAAAAAATCACAAAAATTCCTTGAATGATTTTGAACTTAATAAAATTAATTTCAACTTAAAATTGGTTTTTATTTTTGCACATAAATTATTTTTAATTTCTAAAAAAATAGTAAAAACCTTTTTAAATTCTAGAAAAATCAAGAAATTAATTATTTTTTCACTTTAAATCAAATAAAATCCCAGAAAACTCAATAAATTTTATTTTTTACATTAAAAATTAGGAAATTAAATAATTAACTTTATTTTATTATTTTTTCTTTTTAACCAAGAAAACTCTTTTAAATATCAGAAAATCTAATAAAATAATAACTTTATTAATTTTATTTTTGGTAATATACTTTGGGATGTTATAGTCATTTGTGTATAAACTAACTATCTAGCCTGATCGATGTTAGTGTGAATTAAGTTTTATGGATGTGATGAACTAAGTATGAATACGTGATGATTTGTAACTTTGTGAGTTATGACTTATGACTTATGACTTTATGAGCTAAATATGGTAAACTAAGTGTTTTATTTGTGATGAACTAGTTAATACAACTTGCTAGTGCCAATGTTCTGTGTAGTTGCTGAAAATATGAACAATTCATGAATGTTTGCATCAAATAAACTAGTTATATATTTTTGTTAATTTCTGGTATACAATTTAAGGGGTTTTCATGTTCCGAAAAATATCCGCGACCGTATTCGTTTCGATTCGTATTCGCATTCGATATTATTCGTATCCGTATTCGTATACGAGGTATTCGTATTCGTTTCCGAATTCAAAAAAAAATATGAAAACAAATATGGCAGAGCCATTATCCGTCCGTATTCGATCCGTTTTCACCCCTATGTCTAGACATATGGTGCACTAATGATGTTGTAGCGAAAGGGGCATGGATATGATTTTGATTAATTACTTGGCAAGAGAGTTTTTTTTTTCGCGTGGGTCCTTTTATTTTTCCAAGGGAGAGTTATTTACTTTGCAAAGTAGCATTAATTGGCATGATTTTGGTTAATCCTTCCGGAAGGAATGTTAGGAGGGGTTATTTATAGATGTCAACAAAGTGGAAAACCTCCAGGAATGACAGGTGACAATGTCACTTGTCCATGATTTCCTCGCAGGTGAGGATGTGGGAGTTCCTAGTGTTGTCCACTCTCAAGGAGTTCTGGGTGTCTGAGGGGTGATTAAAAGTATTTGACCTCACAGAGCTGGCTGTTAGATTAATTTCCTATTACGTGGATCTATATGAGTTTAAATAAATATCAGCTATCTATTTTGGTTGGCTCAAATTAATAAAGTGATCAAATTAAAATTATTAAATGCCTAAGTATCTATTAAGGAAAATATGGACTCGGATTTTAAATCTATGTAGAGACCTATTTGAAATCTATCTCTAATTATGGGACGAGATAGGATTCTAATACTAAAGGCTGTAAATAAGGGTCAAATCTTCTCATCATGGTAACTCATGTCATACCATATATCCCCATCTATAGTTGGAGCATTTAGCTTATCTCTTACTGGGAAAGACTAAACCTAGGTAGATTAATCACTTGCACATCTACCCCTTCAGATCAACCCTAGGACGAACAATGGCATCGTCATCAGGTATGCTTTCGCGTTCATAGATTTTATAGGTGTTACAATTACCATATATGCTATCTTATTTTTAGTTTAATCATCTGGTCTAGATCATATAATTATTCTAACAATTGATATCAGAGCCACCGTACGTGTTTTCCAACCCATCTGTTTTTTTTTCTTGGCTGCGCGTCGAGCTTCCCCCGGCCAAATCGATTTTTCGATCTGTTCTGTTCTTTCGCTTTCGCTGCTGCAGAGAAACAGGGAGAATACACGCCTACCGAGGACGTAGATCGGGAATTGGCTGCTTCGGATGCGGATCCAGGAGCGGACAGCGACGTCGGCTGCGATCTACGACGGACATCCACGAACGAAGGCCTTGCACGGACAGCCAGGCAGCGATTTGGAGAAAAAGCGTCTTGACACCGCCGCACGTGTCGCCTTGGCTTCGGACGTGTTGTTTTTTGTTTCTTTGCTTTCCCCTCACGGCTCGTTGCTGCATGCACCGCGCGTCCTCCGGTTTTCGACACCGCGTGCGCCGTGCGCCCTCAAGCTTCGTTGCTTCCGCTGCTTTCTCTGCTCCGGCTGCTTCCGCATCTGACAAGCCCGGCCCAGTCGCGCACGCCTATATCTCCAGCTTAACGGAGGGCTGAGGAGTTGGTAATGGGGGCTGTGAACTCGAGCCATGTCCTTTAGCTAGCACCGAAGCTTTAGCCCAGACCCCCTCCGTCAAAGCGTGGCGCCTGCACGCGGCGGTGTGCGTCAGCTCGCCCGTGGAGAAGGCCCGGCCAATCTGGCAATTGTTTGCGGTCGCTCGTTGCCCGGTGGTTCGGGTCCTTCGGACTTAGGGGCTTAGATGGAGAAGCCTAGATGGAGGAGGGATGTGCTTCGGACTTAGGGGCTGCGGGGGATTTGGCCCCCCGAGAGCCTGGGCAGATAGGCTGCCGGGCAAAGGGGCCTGGGGTTTCCGCCTCAGCCGAGAGGCCGACGTGCGCTCGTGGGGTTGTCCACGGAGATGGGCCAGCTGGGTCGAACCGCACCGTGATGTTGCGGGGTCTTCGTGGAGCGTTGGGTTATGTCCTCTGATTAGCATTTTTTCCATGCGTTGCTTCCGAGGATTATATTATACATTGTGGTATAAATTGTGAAATCACAGGATATAACCTTTTTGTGAACGATGGATTGATTCAAATTTTGGTCGGCTAGTGTTCTGTATAGATTAATTGAAATTTTATGTTGCCAAAGCAACAACCTCTGTTATGTAGGTTAATTTATTCAAAACATCTAGGCATTTTTTTTGTACGTATAATTCATGCATATATTGACTGACCCAAAGGAAAGTCAATATTTAGCCGAATTATATGTGCAATTGTGGCAACAAAAATGTAACAGTTATCAAGTTTCCATATGAACAATAAGTTGGACCAAAGTAAGGCATATTGTTTGACAAGATTTATTGTTAGTATTTGTTTGCTACATCAAGGTTACCACTTGCAAATTAATATTTATGTCCAAAGACTAAATATTAATGTAGCACTAGGTATTTTGCATGATGGAATGTACCAAATTCTGAATCAAACCTTAAGTATCTTATCATGTCCTGATATGATCATTTTATTTAATTTCTTTTATTTTGGCTGCAAATCTTGCTTCCAATATTTCTACTAGCATAAATTCTATTATTATGCTAACTAGTGCAAACTTTAAAGAATAGAAAGAGAACATTTTGATTGTTCTTAGGGTAATAGATCTAGACCTTGCACTTCGTATAGAACAACCCGCTGGTCTTGTGGATAACAGCTCCATTAAGGAAAAGAGGAAGTCTGAGAAGTGGGATCATTCAAATCGCATTAGTCTTATGATCATGAGGCGTGCTGTTCCGAAAGTGTTTCGGGATAACACATCAGAACAGGCCATTCTTGACAGTCTTGAGCAAAGGTTTGCCGAAAACGAAAAGGTTGAAACAAGTACGCTTTTGGTTAAACTTATATCAATGAAGTATAAAGGTAAAAGAAATATAAAGGAGTACATTACGAAAATGTCTCATCTTGTTTCAACATTAAAGGCACTCAAGTTAGAGCTATCTAAGGATTTGCTCGTGCATTTAATTTTAATATCCCTTCCTGCACACTTTAATCAGTTCAAGGTGAGCTATAACTGTCAAAAGGACAAATGGTCCCTTAACTGAGGTACAATTCTTGCTGTGGTTAGCTCTAAGGTTAACTTAACTTCTGTACCTGAACACACTTGGTGGTTAGACTCCGGTGCAACATCTAACATCAGTGTGTCCATGCAGAGTTGCCTGAACTGCCGAAAGCCAAGTAATGCTGAAAGATTTATCTATGTGAGTGATGGCAAGAAGGTGGAAGTTGAGGCTATAGGCATATTTAGGTTGTTGTTAAAGACAAGATATTATCTGGATTTGAAAGAGACTTATATTGTACCATCTTTTAGGCGGAATTTGATTTATATTTCTGTATTGGACAAATCAAGTTTTAATTGTTCTTTCAGAAATGGTTTATTTAGTCTCTTTCAAAATTCCAATAAAGTGCTAATATAGCTTCAGATGTCTTAGAACTGATACATACTGATATCTGCAGCCCATTCTCTACGGCTTCTTGGAATAGCCAAATGTATTTTATCACCTTCGTAGACGACTTCTCGCGATATGGTTGTATTTATCTTATTCATGAGAAGTCACAGTCCCTGGATGTGTTTGTTAGACCATGTGACCAGGTCTATGATATTTTAGTTGATGAACAATTGACAATGTTGGGTACTGATGTTATTTGAGGTGTAGCGTGTGTGGATTTATGTCGGTCAAGTTGGGAAGAATTTGTGCTGGGAAAATATGTTGTTTTGGTCTTTGCATGTGCAGGGTAACTCGAAGGCGATCGTGGTCTATGGCGGTGACCGAGAGGTGGCTTGGTGTGAAGTCATGGTTTAGAGGGTCAAGGATGCTGGAGGAGACGGTCGGGCTTGAGTTAGGGCGCGTGGAGATCAAAGATGAATGATGTGTGTTGGAGCTACGGAGGTGCGGTCTGAGGCTACGACACATGATAATTTTGGGGTGTCCAAAATTAGTTGTGTAATATGGTGTAAAAGCCCACATATTGGGCCCTAGGACTATTGGGGCGTACATGGGTGTTTAGGTGGCCATGTGTATCACGTATAGGATTCTTTGGCTATTTAAGCTTGTAGACGTGAGGTGAAGGGTCTACGGTTGTTAGGGTTATTGGACTCTCGGGAGATCAGGTGCTAGCGACGGCTGGAGAACAGAAGCGAAGCGAGACTCTCGACAGGAGGTGCTGGCGTCGTCTTGACTGGTGCCGTGAGGATAGATCGGGCTATTGTTCGTGCATGCTCACGCAGATGAAATAGGAAGCACAAGTTGTGTGCACGTTGGTCGGTTGTGTGCTGGCCATGACATGAGGTGACATTTGCTATTAGGTGATTAAAAGCATGCAGATGAAAGCCAACCTTTAGTGCATTAAGTTAATATATAAATACACACTGTTGGTTGATTGATGTGGTGGTTGGCTACCATAGTGTTTGATGTTAGAATTTCACATTGATTCTCTCGCTGATTCCATTATTGTTTTATTGTCCTTTGAGACCAATTCATCCATCCACTGATGTCTACTGCACATTGCCGAGATATTTGTTTCGGCATTGTTTTCTTTTCTTGCAGCAAGTAGGAGGACCGAGGCAAGGCGCTATTTGCCAGGCGTAGTTTGCTTCGCTTCGTGCAGTCCAGGACGAAGTGCAGCAGATTCATTAGGTTGAGTTCTTGATTAATTGGTTCAATCCACGGCCAAAATTGAAACGGTGAGAAAAATATTCTACAATCATTCACCCTCCTCTGATTGTCATTAACAATCCTACAAGTGGTTTCAGAGCGGGTTGCTATGGTGCCAGAAAGGTATGTGAATCGTCCCCTTATGCTAGATGGTACTGATTTTGCTTTTTGGATGTGTCGCATGCAAACTTATATTGAGGCTCAAGGTAGTGATGTTTGGAATAAAATTTCTAGACTTTATGAGGTTCCTGTTACTATTATTAATCTAAATAAAACATATGTTGATTTAAATGCTCAAGCTTGTAACTTGCTATTTCAAGAGATTTCTCGCAAAGAATTTGATCGTGTAGCTCATATTAATTCTGCACACTTAATATGGAAGACTCTTTGCGATTATCATGAAGGAACTACTAAAATTAAGAAAGTGCGTAAAAATCTTTATCAAAAAGAATATTCTGATTTTGCTATAAAGCCTGGTGAATCTATTGATAATATTTTTGCTCGTTTTGAGAAAATATTGAGTAATTTGCGTGGTGTTAATGTCATTCCTACTGATGAAAATAATGCAACTAAAATTTTGAGATATTTAGGTTCTGAGTGGTTGATGGTTGTCACAACTATCAATCAAACTATCGATCTAGATACTTTAACCATGGATGATTTTTTTTCTAGATTGAAAACCTATGAGATGGAAGCCATGCCATCTAAGATCGATAAATCTTCATCTTTAGCACTTGTGACTAACCCCGTGCAGGCTGTTTCATCGAGTTTTTTCCTTTGTCTGCTTTGTCTTCTTTTTTCATAAGAACAGTTCGAACAGCTCCCTAAAGAGAACTTAGTGTTGATCTCCTCACGGGCATACAAGACACTCAACAACATAAGGATAAGGAAGCGAGGTGGAGTGTCAAGTTCGATCAGGTGCTATGAGTGTGATGAGTCAGGTCACATTAAGGTGGATTATCCCAAACTCAAGTGAACGGTGATCAAGGAAGACAAGAATTACCGTCGTCAGCCATTCAAGAACAACAACACCAAGGGTGATAATTTTCATCGAAAATTGGCTAAAAAGTTACTTTCGGCTATCGAGCATCTTGATCTGAGTGATGTGGAATACGAGAGTTGCGATGACGATGACCACGATAATGATGATGTTAAAGGTAAGAAGAAGAGCAACGACGACTTCACGGACATGTGCTTCATGGCAAGAAACGACAATAACGACGATGATGACCATCATATGATGAGCTCGAAGATGGTTTGATTAAACTTGCTATTGAATTGAAAAAGACTAAAAAGAAATTAAAAGAAAATAATTGTCTTGTTGAAAGCTTAACTTCTGAAATTAATAGACTTAGAGTTTCTATTCCTAATGATGAATCTTGTGGGTCTTGTCAAGTTTTACACTCTGAGCTGGAGACTGCTAGAACAATTAATGCATCAACCTTGGTTCAACTTGAGGATGTAACTGCTAAACTTGATGAACTAATATTGACACATGATTCTTGTGATAAAAAGCTAAAACTTGCAAATGATGAAATTGAAAAGCTCAAGTTTAGTTTTCCTACATATTTAGAGTCAAGTACTTCAAATGCTCAAATTAAAACTTGCTCTAATTGTGGATTGCTAGAAGCTAGACTTAATTCATCTTAGGAAATAATTCAACAGATGCTCTATCATGGGATAGCTTCTTGCTCTAACTGTTCTAAACTCACCATAGAAATAAAAGCTTTGACAAGACAACTTAATGATTTTGCTGAAAAAGAAAGGTTAGCTCAGTCTAGTGCTTTCTAAGAAGATTGTGAATGAATCTGTCGCATGCACTATTTGTCCTACTCTAGCTAAAGAAATTGAGTATCTTAAGGACACTTTAGAGAGATTTTCTTTTGGCAAGAAAATTTTGAATATGATCCTAGACAAGTCAAAAGTGAGTGTTAAAGATCATGGTCTAGAATTTAATTTTGTTGAGCATGCCAAGAATAATCCTCCTACGGTTGTTAAGTTTCTTGAACCTAGAAAATTTGAAGTAAAATCTAAATCAAAACAGACTGTGTTTAAATCTGCTGGTTTTGTGCAAAGCTCTTCTACTAATGTTATAGGTGCTAGCTCATCATCTCAAAATAATTATAATTATGTTAAATTTCATTGCACCTATTGTGGTAGAGATGGATACTTGCATGAATTTTGGTTTAGGCATGTTAAGAAAGAGAAAAAGGAAAGATTGAATGCCTTGAGACAAAAATGTGCAACCTCTTTTGTTGTCCTTATAACTAACACGAATGCTAGGTTTTTGGAGAACTTTCATGATGGCTTTAGATCTGCTTCACATAGTGGTTTGGGATTTAATTCACATAATTCGCGTTCTGATCACACACGCGCACGTGGTTCTGGTTCTAGTTTTGTTGCTCCTGTTCATTGTGTATCTCAGTACTAGATTCCTAAATCTTATTTCACTAACCCCAGTACTGTGAGACCGATGTTTACTGTGATGTAAGAATAGTTGATGAGGTTGGAGAACATGATCTTGATTTGGTTCCAGTCTTTTACGTCATTGCTTGATTGGAACATTTGATGGTTCTTCACTTTCTTTGATGGCTTCTAAGAGATTTCATTTTCTGAGAGACCATGTGGAAAGGGTGATGTTGCTCTACACCTTGTTGAGTTTGAATTATAAATTGTTCTCTGTTTCATAAAACCGCTTGATTTTGCACGGTTTGCTCTTTTGCGAAGTGAGTTGGGTGTGCTGCATCATATGGGTTTATTCTGAGGGGGAGCTTGTTGTTTAAAATTTCAAAAACTTTGTTTATTATACTTGTCAAACAATTCATCAAGTGCAAGCCATTGAAATTGTCGGTGTTTTAGAATCGATCTTACGTAAAGATTATTTGATTCGGGGGGTCTCCACAATTGATCACGCAGACAAAGGAGACACGGGAATTTTTATACAGGTTCGGACCTTCTCAAATGAGAATAACTACCCTACTCCTGTGTGTATTGTATTGGGTATCCTGATTACAATCAGTGAAAAGGCTTGCGCTAATACTGCTACTGATTGTCTCTCTCCCGAGCCTCCCTCATTATCTCCAAAAGACACCTATTTATACTATGCTGTAGGGGCGGATGTCGTTCCAGGTCAATAGACGCTCATTATTACGTAATAATGAGAGTAATTACCGGAGTAGTAACCCCCCCACGCTGTCTAACGGTTACCAATCAGAGATAATGGAGAATTATCTGTAGTTATTTCAGATATAACTACGTATCTTGACTGCTCAGATCTTCACAGTAAATAGGACCTACTGGCGAGTAGACCCGATTAATCGTGAAGAAGTAAATGCGGTCGGTCGAGCGTGACTTGCGACGTGGGGTAGTCGTAGAAAAAGCTTACGACTGGGTATTGGTCGTAGAAAGACTTACGACCAGACATAATCGTAGCAGGACTTACGATTACGTGGAGTCGTAGAAATACTTACGACTATGGGGTTGGTCGTAGAAAAGCTTACGACCACCTAACTTACTCCTCCCTTATAACATTAAGGGGTATACCATGTGACGTCATATTACATGATTAAGGAATAATAAAATGAGGATTATCAAATCCTCGTCAAAAATCAAATGAGTTGTAGAGCTTTTGCTATTATATGTACCCATGTGCTGTGTAGCTTTGATCATGACTGGTTTTAATTAATTTGTCACATTTAAACTAAAGCATGACATGGCAGAATACTTTGACTAGATTGATTATAGTTATTACTTTGCGATGTTCAACGAAAAGGATTAGCTTGATTGTGAGTCTTATTTTAAATCTTGGCTGAGATTTGTATGTTTCTTTTGCAATCTTTTTTGTTCACTCTATTTGGCATGTTATTAAAAAAAGAGTCAATCGCAAAGATGTATGCTTCAAGCATGCCATACATATATATGTATCTCTATAAAAAAATGCTCAAATAAAAGGATGTATGCTTCAAGCATGCCATACATATATATGTATATATATATAATAAAAAAAGTGCTCAAATGAAAAGAAGTATGCTTCAAGCATGCCATCAGTGAAAAGAAGTATGCTACAAGCATGTCACATGCTTAAGAATTGAGTATGGAGCAATAAGTTGTTACATGAGACTGCTAGCTCATCTAGATTTAAAGTTTGCTTCACTTTTGGGCTTTAACTTTTCTTTGTGATATCTCATTGTGCTCTCTATAATCGGTATGGTTATTGTTGAGATGCTTGTCATTCATTTAATTTGCTTAATCATTCTAAAGACTTATTTTGACATTGCTATATGGTATATGACTTTATATGATCCCGATAGCTTTACTCAACAAGATGGCTTGGTTACTTTCTTAAATAAATGCAAAGTGACTTGGATAATCTACAAAGCTTCTTGATTTTTACTCGCATTGCTCCTTCTTAGAATTATTCTTTCTTTGATGCCTCTTGGTGATTACATTGCCAAAGGGGAGAAAAATTGGAGAAATTTGCTTCCCTTGTGTTGAGGGAGAGTTTTTCGGCTCCTTGTGTTGAGGGGGAGCTTTTCTGTTTTTTTGGCTTTTCGGCTTCAGTTCTTTTCATGGCTTGTTTTGAAGCTTTTGCATTTTCCTATTAAATCATCATGCTAGCTTGAGGTGTTGTCAATGTATTCATTAAGAGGGAGATTGTTAGACCATGTGGCAAGGTCTATGATATTTTAGTTGATAAATAATTGACAATATTGGGTACTGATGTTATTTGAGGTGTATGGCGTGTGAACTTATGTCGGTCAAGTTGGGAAGAACTTGTGCCGGAAAAATATGTTGTTTTGGTCTTTGCATGTGCAGGGTAACTCGGAGGTGATCGTGGTCTACGACGGTGACCGGGAGGTGGCTTGGTGCGAAGTCATAGTCTAGAGGGTCAAGGATGCTAGAGGAAACGGTCGGACTCGAGTTAGGGCGCGTGGAGATCAAACATAGATGATGTGTGTTGGAGCTATGGAGGTGCGGTCCGGAGGCTACGACACGTGACAATTTTGGGGTGTCCAAAATGAGTTGTGTAATCTGGTGTAAAAGCCCACATATTGGGCCCTAGGACTATTGGGCCGTACATGGGTGTTTAGGTGGCCATGTGTATCACGTATAGGATTCTTTGGCTATTTAAGCTTGTAGACGTGAGGTGAAGGGTCTACGGTTGTTAGGGTTATTGGACTCTCGGGAGATCAGGTGCTAGCGACGACTGGAGAACAGAATCGAGAAGCGAGACTCTCGACAGGAGGTGCTGGCGTCGTCTTGACTGGTGCCGTGAGGATAGATCGGGCTATTGTTCGTGCATGCTCACGCAGATGAAATAGGAAGCACAGGTTGTGTGCACGTTGGTCGGTTGTGTGCTGGCCATGATATGAGGTGACGTTTTGCTATTGGGTGATTAAAAGCATGCAGATGAAAGCCAACCTTTAGTGCATTAAGTTAATATAGAAATACACACTGTTGGTTAATTGATGTGGTGGTTGGCTGCCATAGTGTTTGATGTTGGAATTTCACATTGATTCTCTCGGTAATTCCATTATTGTTTTATTGTCCTTTGAGACCAATTCATCCATCCACAGCTGTCTACTGCACATTGCCGAGAGATTTGTTTCGACGTTGTTTTCTTTTCCCTTGGTTATTCGTAATAATGATAAGGATTAGGTTATTTTACCCGGTATTATTGAGGAAAATGCAATTCAAAATAATGTCCATGAGATTCCTCCACAAAATTATGTTCCTTCAGAAGAACAAACTCATCAATCTCAAGAACCAGCACCATTAAGGAGATATACTAGAGAAAGAAGAAGTGCAATCACTGATGATTACATTATCTTTCTTCAGAAAAATGAGGCTTGTAGTGAATTTTTAGGAGAAGATCCTATCAATCTCTAAAAGGCATATAAAGCCCAAGTTCAGTGGTAGGCAGGTGCGAGGGCATTGCGGCGTCGGGCGAGGGTGGCGCAGATGGGAGGTAGGGACGGGGCGACGGCTAAGGACAAGGGTGGCGATAAGGCAGGTGGATGGAAGAGGAGTGCGATTGAAGAAACGCACGGGCACCCCTTGGTACTGAGGTGGGTGGAAGTTCTTTTCGTGCGTGAGGTACTAAGGTGAGGTGGGTGGGACAATTTCCCTACAGGAGTAAACCCCAATCTTTATTAGTTAAGATATGGTGGTACTACTACAAAAAGGCTAATACTAGACGCTTCATCACACACGATTGATCAAAACTGTCAGTATTAAATACAATCACAGATAGTTTTGGTTTAGCGACCATCTGTATTATTGGCTGCACTAAAAACCGTATGTGAAGAGGTAATATCACAGAGGGTTTATGTTGAAAACCATTTGTGAAGTATCACAAACGATTATTAACAAGAATCGTATGTGATAATTAACTCATCACAGACAGTTTGTATTAAAAAAATGTCTGTGATATTTCGCCCTTATATCCCTCTAGATTTGGTTGCCCCCTTTATTCAAACTTTCAAACTGAAGTGGTGTCGCGACCCCTCAACTACTCCAGATCGTTTCCGCTACCCAAATCCCCTTATATATAATGCCTACACGTGCCCAACTACTCCAGATCAATTTCGCTGCCTCCCCCAAACCGATCGAAGCGCCCTGTCCCCCGACGACGCTGACTACTGCCGTGAGCTCCTTTGCCTCCGGTTGTGATGTCACAGTTCACTACAGAAGGCACTCTTGTCGTAAGAGTGTCTTCTACAGTGTCACCGTCGTGACACAAATAGTGATGCTGCCACTGCCTCTCCTTCATCACTGGTGATATCCCCCATCCGATCCCCTCCCCTCTCAATTCCTTGATGTTTGGATCTGAAATTACAAAATTATTGGATGGCTAGGGTTTCGGCCATATAAATCTTGATGCTTGTGTGTGTGAAAATTAATTGTTGATGCCTCTAGTTCTTGTGATGATTGATGGATGGCTAGGGTTTCAGGCATGTAAATCTTGATGCTTGTGCGTATGAAAATTAATTATTGATGCCTCTAGTTCTTGTGATTATTGATGGATGGCTAGGGTTTCGGCTCTTATTAAAATTCATGTTTTATTGCAGGATGAAGACATGGCGCCAAAGTCTATTGCGAACGCGGCTATTCGAATAGATTATTACTCTACAGAGTTTGTACAGCTTTACTCACAAGAGACAGTTTTCTTAACATGTTGGTCAAGACACGCTTCCATAAACGTGTGATTAAGCAATTATCACAAGGCCTTTACCCTACACTATTTTAATGTAATTATGTCCGCTAAGGTTTCGTTACCATAGGCTTTGCGCCAAATGATAACCTCCTCTTGCACCATGTGGATATTAAAAATAAGTCTTCATGATACCCACACCTCTGAATGACACAATTATAGTGAAATAATATAGTTTAATGAGCGAAGTTTATCCCACACCAGACTTATGGTGGCACGATTATGGCTTAACAATCCGCAGCTCACAGATCGGTCCTTAAATGACTGGGCGACTTCCAAAACAATTCCCTAGGCCTCAATCATTCACTGCATTGAGCCTATGCATAAACTTGCACCCACCAACGGTCCAATTCCCCCAAGTCCAAACCAATTTTATTTATTTTTCATGTCAAAATATTTTCTGAAACTTCTATGGTAAAAACAATACCATAGTCTCAATTTTAAAGCAAATTTGATTATTTGGCTAAATTTCCTAAATTCAAGATTTTTGGTCTAAGCATTGTCTAAGCATAAAGTTTTCTAATTTATTTTATTTTAAATAGGATAACAAGGAAATGACATTTCAAATATCAATATTGGCCATACAAAAGAAATGGATTAACTAGGAATTTAAAATAACTGGAATATAAATAAACATGCATTAATTTAAAACAAAATTTAAATAATGGGCTCAAATATGATCAAAGAGTGTAACTTTCATTACTCAAAGTCCTGAGGATCTAACTCTTCAAAAGATTCAAACTCTCCGTGTCGTCGAAATCTATACGCGAAAACGAGCCAAATTCAAACAAAATTCAAATAAATTCAACTAAAATTCAAACGAATTCAAAATTAAATAATTTCAGTATAGATAGCTAGATCTTGATTTTAGATGAATTTAAAAATTTGAATCATCAAAATCAGAACTTATATGAAGGAGAACGAGTCTTTGGAAAATTAAACCCTAAAGAAATTATCTAAATTCAATTTTTTGGAATTACAGGTGAGCTAGCGCAGGCAGCCACATGGGCGCTGACTGGGCTGAAGAGAGTGACACGGAGCTGACATGGCCGCCAGGTGATGCCACATGGCCAGCCACGTCAGGACCCGACGGGGTGGCGCTCAAGGCCCGATGGTTGCTGGCGAACGGTGGTGATCTAGTCGGCGGCAAGGGTACCAATGGAGAGAGGGTGTTACGGTGAACCTATTGCGCACCTTTGTGGTGAGGGGGCGTGACGAGGTCGTTAGCGACGAGGAAGAAGGCGGCAGAGTGGTTTGGGTTTGCGACGGCACATCGTTCCGGTTTGGCTCCGACGACGTGGAGGGGTGCTTGAGGTAGAACATGAGTCGGTGAAGATGATGGTGTGGTCGAAGGTGGTAGGACGCCGTCGATGGCATGGCAATCAGCGACGCTAGGGTTTGCGATGGACGAACCAAAACTCAAATTCCGACGAACTTGTGGCAATTGGGTCTGGGGGAGTGGCAGGGATGGGATGAGGTGAAGGAGGCGCACCCAGGGTGTTCTTTTATAGGGCAGGGGCGTGGCCGTATTGGCGAGAAGCCGTTGGAGTCCGTTTCAGCTCCGTGGCGAAAATGGAGTCCAACGGCGTTAGGAGATGATAGAGTTCGTTTCGGTTGTGGGGAGATAAGAGGATAAGAATGGTGGCATCGACACGAGAAGATCGGGCTGTTACACCCATTTTCGGATAGAGGTTTAAGCTCTGGCCATGGCAGCGTTGCGTGCTGGCAAAAGGAAGGAGAAGGGGGGGAGGTAGGGGAAGGCCTCACAGGGCGAGGCCACTAGGCAGAGAGAAGGAGAGATAGAGAAGTGCGGGAGAGAGTGGGCTGGCGGGTTGGGCCAAAAATGGGCTGCGCATGGAGATAAGGGAATAGGGTCGAGAGAGATTCGGTCCAAAGCATTTTTCGAATTTATTTTGATTTAGTGATTTCAGAAATTGGTTTAAATCAATTTAGCTTTTAGAAATTAGTAAATAAAGTCTAAAATTATGGAAAAATTCACAGAAATTCTCTGAGACATTCTGGACTTAAATAAAATATTTTCAACTTAAAGTTGTTTTTAAATTTCGTAAATAAATTATTTTAACTTTAAAATAAATAGGAAAAATCCTTTAAATTCCAGAAAATTTAGAAAACTCAAAAAAATAATTAAATTTTATTTTTAATTCAGAATTAAAATTTTGAGATGTTACTAACGCCACCTCCCTTCGTCCCGCCTCCAATTGACTCCCCTGCTCTACGCCACCTCCCGGGAGGTAAGCCTCGATCTCCACTCCTCAGTTCAGACCTTCACTCGGATTGTTGGTCTGGTCACCGGGGCAGCCAAATCTTAGAAGTTCAAGTATTGCGATCATTACTTGATGTGCTTAACTACGATTTTCTGCTGCTTTTGTTCATTCCAAAACGGTGAAGGTGGATTATGGCTTTCAGGTCTGGAGATCCTGATTATTGCGTTAGTGTGATATAGAGACTAGTTTTTGCATGTAGTGTAGTGCTAGTTGAACTATAGATCAATTTGGTTATGTTAAGATCTGAGTTACGACACTCCAACAACACATGGAAAAATCAAATAGCAAATTATGCAAAATAACAAATCATTAGGTGGCGTGCAGTTCGGCTTGGCTTGGCTGGGACATGATGTCACCTCCTCGCCTGATGACTGATCTCTCTCTCTCTCTCTTTTAAGTACACGCTGAATTTACTCACGCACACACATACAAGTGCGTTCTTAACATACGTTTAATCTAAAGTGAAGGTTTAGACCTTACGAAGTACGAACACGTATTTTAATCACTAAATATATTCATATATATATATACGTGTACTATTTCTAAAACCACCTAAATAGTGAGACGGGTCAAGCCCAGAGAGACTGCACGCAAGACAGCGTCGACGAGCCAACCAGGCAATGCTCGGTCCTCGGCTGCTCTCTCTTTTGGTCTGGTTGGGTTGGATGTTGAATGGGCTTTGGGTGTGTTCTTTGAGCCAGAGACGAGCTGGTACGCCGGAATGTAGATGGGCCGCGTCTCACAGGAGATGTTGCCGGTTGGCCCATTTAATATTTCCAACTTAACGTTGTTTTTTAATTTCGTAAATAAATTATTTTGATTTTAAAATAAATAGGAAAAATCCTTTTAAATTTCAGAAAATTTGGAAAACTTAAGAAAAATAATTAAAATTTATTTTTAATTCAGAATTAAAAATTTGGGATGTTACCTTCCTTTGTCCCTGCCTCCGATTGACTCCCCTGCTCTACGCCACCTCCTGGGAGGTAAGCCTCGATCTCCACTCCTCAGTTCAGACCTTCACTCGGATTGTTGGTCTGGTCACTGGGGGCAGCCAAATCTTAGAAGTTCAAGTATTGCGCAGCTGTCTTGGATCATTACTTGATGTGCTTAACTATGATTTTCTGCTGCTTTTGTTCATTCTAAAACGGTGAAGGTGGATTATGGCTTTCAGGTCTGGAGATCCTGATTATTGCGTTAGTGTGATCTAGAGACTAGTTTTTGCATGTAGTGTAGTGCTAGTTGAACTGTAGATCAATTTGGTTATGTTAAGATCTGAGTTACGACACTCCAACAACACTTGGAAAAAAAATCAAATAGCAAATTATGCAAAATAGAATGCAAAATAACAAATCATTAGGTGTCGTGCAGTTCGCCTTGGCTTGGCTGGGACATGATGTCACCCCCTCGCCTGATGATTGCTTTCTCTCTTTTTTTTTTTAAGTACACGCTGATGTACTTACGCACACACCACACGTATGCTCACATATATAGATGTGTTTTTAACACATATCTAATGTAAAGCGGAGACTTAAATCTTACGAAATACGGATATGTATTTTAACCACTGAATGTACCTGCATATACACATACTATTCCTAAAACCACCTAAATGGTGAGACGGGTCAAGCCAGAGAGGCTGCACGCAAGACAGCGTCGCGAGCCAACCAGGCAATGCTCGGTCCTCGGCTGCTCTCTCTTGGTCTGGTTGGGTTGGATGTTGAATGGGCTTTGGGTGTGTTCTATGAGCCAGAGACGAGCTGGTACGCCGGAATGTAGATGGGCCGCGTCTCACAGGAGATGTTGCCGGCTGGCCCATTTAAATGCTGCTGATCCCTCACACTTTTTTTTTTCTCTCTTTTTAACAACCATCGTGGTCTATACAAGTAAAATAAAAGTGGAAAAAGTGTGACCGCGTGATGGCGAACAACATCATTTAAATGGCCAACTGGCAACATCTCCTGTGAGAGCGAGACGCGTCCCATCTACATTCTCGCGTACCGGCTCATCCAACCAAACCAAAAAAGCAAGCAGCCGCCAGGCGAGGAGGTGACGTCACGTCCACGGCCCGGCCCAGCCCAGCCCAGACGAACTACACAACACCCGTAGGCCATAGACCCACCTCCACCTGCCTCCTTGGCTCTCCTCCTTGCTGATCTTCCCCCGTCGCCATCGGCGCAACTTCGCGTTGCTCCCCCCGCGGGACGCCGGCCTTCCCTCCGCCGCCCCTAGACGCCATCGCTCCAAGCGCCTCGATTGCGCCGCGCCTCCTTAAACCCTAGATCCGCTGCCGCATCCCGACGTCGGTGCGCGGCCAATCGTCGCCCCTCGCCTGATCCCAGGTAATGTGCGAGCTTCTTCTGTTCCTCAATGATGCCAATTAGTTCAGCCTTACCATCGTCTCCCAGAGGCCTCCCTAACGTGCGTAGACACAAATCTAATAGCGTTTTCTCCGGTCTTCCCATCCACTCTGTTACTGATTGATCCGTGCCGGTTTCCGTAATATTGACTGCGCGGAACTTGCTACCTCGACCCATGTATAGATTCACAACCGTTGAACCAGTAAAAACCTACCAATCCTACACGAGTCCAGGTAGCAAGTTCAACGCAGTCAGATTGGATAGGAATCAATCAATCTGCGCATAGACTAAGAGTGGTGGAGCCGTTGTGTTGATCCAAAAAGTTAAAAGTGGAAACGTTTCTGTTGTGTTTTGGTTGGTAGTTTCATCCAGCTTATTTCGGTACATGTGATGTGAGGATCTTTAAGTTTTTATTTGGAAAGTTTGAGGAAATCTTTAGTTTAAAGTTTCCTATTGCTTAATAGTGTGTGCGTGTGTGGCGCGGGTGGGGTGCAGAGTGGCTTGTTTTCGGTCATGTGCGTTTACCCGTTAACCCACAAAGATACTCAAAACTGAATATTTTAGGTTTCAAAGTGCTACTAGATGCTGGACCTTACGTAGCTCGAAATTTGCCAAAGATGCTTGCAGAGTTATTTCAACTTACACTATTCGGAAGCTTATTAGCATTCTAGAAATTATGCAATATCAAATACTTGAATACTTGTAGCTTGGTTTCGTATGGTTTAGTTGAAATGATGTATCACTGGTTTGTTAGGTTAAGCTGCTCCCATTTTGATAGGAACCCTTCAATGCATTGTGTTGGGAGTGCTGGTAACATGGCCGGTTCAGGTCGACCGAGAAAGGAGAAGCGCTTCACATATGTGCTCAACGACGTTAATAATAAAAAGGTCAGTTCCACTTTAAAATAAACCATTGTTGCCAGTCCTTTCGATTTGTTTGGATCTAGTTGCCCTCAGGTATTTTCTAAAGGTTTGATTTTCAAGCAATTCATGAGGTGCTCATGCATTTCCTTCTTTTATTTTTCAGCACTGTGCTGGGATCAACTGCTTGGCATACCTAAATGCTTCTGCTATTAGTACAAGTGATTATCTTTTTACTGGAAGTCGTGATGGTACCTTGAGGAGATGGGAGTTAAAAAATGGGGATGCAAGCTTCTCAGCAAATTTTGAGTCACATGTTGATTGGGTATGTCTTTCTTTGTTCCCCTGTTCCAGCTGATTTTGCTATTTGATATAGTGATTAGTGTTTGGAATTGAACTGCTATTTGACCATTATGTTTTGTAACTCTACTAGTTCAAAATTTCAAGATGAGACTTATCAAATCCGTCCTTAAGTTCCAATATAAATTTGGGCACGAAATCATGTTAGGTTTACTGTTTTGTTGCCAATAATTAAATATGATTGATATGTTAGTACATTTTGTTAACACGTATTTAGTTTGGTATATTCAAGTTGGTCTGTGTTATTTCCTTTTCTGTTCCTCAATTCCTCCTGCTCTTTTCCTTTTTGTATATTTCATGGTAGGCCGTAGAGGACAAAAGTTGTGAGCAGTGCTAAGGTGGAAGCAAGGCTCAATGCCTGTAACATTTTTCCATATTTGCTAGATACTTTGTGTTATAACGGGGTAAACACCGCTAGGAGGATGGCCGGGTACCGTTGGCGTGGTTGGGGAGGAGAGGACACTAAGACTGGGAAGAACTTCTTGCTTATCTCTTGCTTAATGAAAGGAGATGACAATGCCGTGCTTATATAGCCGCCACCTAACAAGGATATCTAATGCGACCAATCAACTAAAGATAAGATCACATCTAAACTATCCAAATATAAAGATATGAATCTAATCAAACCAAGTATGAAGATATGCATCTAACTATTCCAAATATGAAGATATGCATGCATGTTAGTTATTCCATGCTGCTGCCCCTCCTTTTGCGCAGCCCCTAATGGGCTTGGCTAGGCAGGCCTACGGCCATAGCACTTTGTTACTTTTATTTGGGTAAAACAAGATAAGCTGGAAACAAGTTTTACCATATTGTTTTATGATTTTTTTATGTCCAAATATGAATATTTGGGAATGGATTCAGGCAGTGGATGGAGAAATACGTCCTTTAGGAGCTTGAAACTAATGCTTAATGTGGACTCTCGTGTATTACTGCTGAAGTATTTTCTGTTGTTCAAGCTGTTATCTTTATTATGCAGGTTAATGATGCCATTATTGTTGGCCAAACTCTTGTTTCCTGTTCCTCAGACACAACTCTAAAGGTTTGTTGTTTCAACAGTTTTTGTTTTTAAATATACGTTGTTGGGCGTACATGCCTTTTAATTTCTAATATTTCCCAGGTGTGGAATTGCTTATCAGATGGTGCTTGTACCAGGACGCTCCGCCAGCATTCTGATTATGTGATCTGTCTTGCTGCAGCTGACAAGAACGTAATATTACCCAGCCCTATGCTTTTCTGTAAAGTTATTAGTTTTTTATTCCTTCGTTTTTCCCCCATAGTTTTTTTGCCTCTGTGTTCCCCCATAGTTTTTTTTTTGCCTCTGTGTGCTGTAGAGCAATATTGTAGCCTCTGGTGGCCTTGGTGGTGAGGTCTTCATATGGGACTTGGACGCTGCTCTTGCTCCTGTAGCCAAATCTGTAGATGGAAAAGAAGACGAGATTCCTAATGGAAACACTGGACCTAGTAGCAACATTGTCTCCAACGGCCAATCACATGGGCACAGTCCAATTGCTGCCAAAGGTCACAAAGATTCAGTTTATACACTGGCTATGAATGATACAGGAACCTTGCTTGTCTCTGGTGGTACTGAAAAGGTATTATGTTCTTCATCTTCAAGAACAAGCATGAATTTTTCCTTGTGATTAGGAGGCCCATTAGCTGCCAATTTCTGTTAGACTCTCCTTCAAGACCTCTCCTAGAATATTTCCTTATACTCACTGGTTTGATGTAGGTTGTCCGTGTTTGGGATCCCAGGACAGGATCGAAAAATATGAAATTGAGAGGGCACACTGACAATATCAGGGCTTTACTTCTTGATTCTACTGGAAGGTTTGTGTGTAGTCATCATCAAATGCTCTTGTTTATTCATCTAAAGCTATGCTGTTCCTTTTCCTTAAATATTGACTTTCATCTTTCCTATTGTTGCCGCCCTTCATACTGTCATCAAAATCTATCCTAGCTTCTTATGCTGCCATAAAAATGTATAGTTGCCCTGTGATCTTTAAATTTCCTGCAGTTACTTTTGTTTCGTTGTTGTAATTAATATCTGTAAGTTTACATCTACCATAATTCCAAGACACTCGCATGCTCCTAGTTGACGGCCTTGCTTGGGTATGGTAGTACTTGGCTTAGCAATTTTATATTGTTCAGTGTTAAAACTTTTTGGCCTTCTGTTACATTCGTCCTGAATGAAAGACCAGTCGGTTAGTAGTGCTATTTTTTTTTTTTTTTTTTTTTTATTGTGGCTTGCCTCAATACATAATCTTTTTATTATACTATACGGTTCATTGAGTGCAAATGAGATATTATCATGATGTTAGATATTTCAAAGGTGAAATGTACATTCCTGATAATATCATTGCCATCTCTATGTGTTTTGTAAGTACAGCTTTATAGACCAACAAATGAACAAATTACCATTTACCTCTTATCCCATTGTAACATTTAATTTGAGATGGTTGCTCTGAGCAGTGTTCCCTGTCTATTTTGGATGAAGCTTGCCCCGCAAACATTCTTTTGTGTCACTATCTTTTAAATTGCATCAGTCAAGTCATCAGCAGTTCAAATCAGTAATTTCACTATTCAAAGTAATAGATTCCTAGTCAGTTAATGTGCCTTGTAACCCACTTCCATGTATACTTTTAAGTGAGTTGATGACGTGGAAGGGGCTTATGTGGCACAATAACGTGATAGTGGAAGCTGATGTGTCATATTTAACGGAAATATTTTGTTTATACCCCTTTAAGTTCATTGAACTACTACTTGATCCTGCTTGTAACATTGTTTACAGGTATTGTCTATCAGGCTCATCTGATTCGATGATAAGGTAAATACACAGCTCCAATTTCCACCCAAATCTCTCTCAAATGCGCATCTTAAACATGGTTATTAAGGCGTCCATAAGGCGTCGCCTAGGCGGTAAGGCGCCGCCGGGGTCCAAGGTGTCGCACCGCCTTGCTGTGCAATGCGTTTGGCGTCCGCCTCAGGTGCAAGGTGTCGCTAGGCGGCGGAGAAAGGCGTAAGGAAGGCCTGAAGCGACGCCTTGGACTGTTGGTTGTGCTGGGCTGCTGGAGCGCGAGGTTGCTGGACCCGACTCGAGCCCACGAGAGAGAAGGGGAAAGAGGAGAGGGCGAAGACTGAAGAGCCGAAGACTCACCTTGAACCCTAGGCGGCGGTTCCTCCATCTCGGCGTCGCCCTCTCCAGTCCATCCCTGTCGCCCAGAGCCGCAGCGGAGAGGGAGGGGGAAGCGAAGAGGCGGGAGGGAGGGGGAGGCCGGGTTGCCGCCGGGAGGGGTTGGGGGGAGGGAGCCCGAGCCAGGAGGGGGAAGTCGGGTCGCCACCGGGAGGGAGAGGGGGGGGGGGAGCCCGAGCCGGGTGGGGGAGGGGCTGTGCTCCTGTGCCGAACTCTGCTGATAAGCATAGGCGGGGGCAGCCGGGCAGGTGGGATCCTCTGTGACCAGAGAATCAGAGCTGCCTGCTGCTGTCGGGATCTTCTGCGACCGCTCTGCACTGTCGCCTTAGAATGTGTAAGGTGTCGCCTCGCCTCGCGCCTTACCGCTTCAAAGGTGTGAGGGGGGTGGGTCGCCTCACCTCACCTTACTGCCTTAATAACCATGATCTTAAAATATTTGTATTCTGTAACTGGTCATGACGCCGTGTAGCTTGACATGAATGCTGCAGATAATTTTGCACGTCTTACCTGCATATGTTTATGTACTTTGCAGACTATGGGATCTAGGACAGCAGCGCTGTGTACATTCTTATGCTGTGCATACTGATTCCGTTTGGGCACTTGCAAGCACTCCTTCGTTTGGTCATGTTTATAGTGGTGGAAGAGATCAGTCCGTGAGTACAATAATCTCATGTGTGTTGAATAGTTACGTTATTTCTGAGTTCTGAACTTTCATGTTTCCCTGTATCGCAGGTATACTTGACAGATTTGTCTACACGAGAGAGTGTCTTACTCTGTGCAAATGAACACCCAATCCTACAGTTGTCCTTGCAGGATGATACAATATGGGTCGCAACAACCAATTCTTCTGTGTATGGATGGCCAGCTGAAGGGCGCACGCCCCAAAAGGTTTTCCAAAATGGTGGCTCATTCTTAGCTGGGAATTTGTCATTCTCAAGGGCAAGAGCTTCTTTAGAAGGATCAGCACCTGTAAGCATGATAGTTAGCATCCTTTTCATTAATTACGCTACTATGTCGGACACATAGTGTCCTGAGCAATTATTCTGCATTTCTGCACAGATGCACTATTCATAACTTCGTGTTTTGCAAAATATGCAGTCTGCGGTGACAGTTTCACCTGCCATAGTTGATGCCATACTTGTACACTTGGAAACCAACTTAGACTAACTAGTGTAGGATCTAAGGGATTCTGCAATAGGAACCTTGTGAACTTACCTTGAGATCAACTGGTTTTCCCTAGGCCTTTCTTCTCAGTGCGACATTGGGATGTAGAAATATCATTGCAGTTTTTTTTTTTTGGCAATTTCACTTTTAATCTTCTATGACTCTTTGGGCAATATTCATACTTGATGCCGGATACAGCCAAAAGTTACTTTGTTCCTTTTTTAGTCTTTTACGTGCTCATTATTATTCTTAGTAACTTTTCACTGATCTACACAACACTGTAAATATTTTCATTGCCTGATTAACAGCAGTTTTGTCCACTCAGTTCTCTTCTACTAGAAGAGTGTTAACTAATGGTGATTAATAAGTACTTATGATCTATTCCACTTTAGGTCCCTGTATACAAAGAGCCATCTTTCACTATTCCAGGAGTTCCAGCAATAATTCAGCATGAGATCATGAATAATAGAAGGCATGTACTGACAAAGGTGATTGTTAGATTTTTTTATTGTGTTCTGCCGTTATCAAACTGCAATGACACTGAGTGACATCATGCACCTTTCTCTCTTTTGCAGGATACTGCTGGTTCCGTCAAATTATGGGAGATTACTCGAGGAGTTGTTATGGAAGACTTCGGCAAGGTTCTTGTTTTTACTCAATTTCTTGAATGCCTTTTTCCTCAAAAGATATATGAACATTTTAAGAATTAGCAGCATTGCTAATTTGAATTCCAATTTGAGAAGTGCAGAGTTCATACTGGATGTCTTTTGAATAAACTGAATGGTTGCTAGAATGTTAAGCCACTTAATTTCGTTTGTGCAGGTTTCTTTTGATGATAAGAAAAAAGAGTTATTTGAGATGGTAATACTGATGTAATCGCACTTTCTATATTTTGTAAAATTGTGCTACCTATCACTATATTATCCGCTTCTTTATTGTTTAGGTTGGCATACCTGCCTGGTTTACCATGGATGCTCGATTGGGATGCCTGTCTGTCCACCTGGATACTCCACAATGCTTTTCTGCAGAAATATATGCGGTTGACTTAAATATTGCTGGAGCACAGGAAGATCTTAAGGTTTGCACAGAAACATATCGATATGCAAACTGATTGTTTCTGTTTTAAAGTTGTTTGTTCTTCAGAATTTTGTTGGACCAGTAATTCAGTAATGTTGTTAAGTTGCAATAGAAAGGTCTTTCTTTTTATTGATAAATTTCAGCTTTTGTTCTTGCTCAAAACCATTCATGACACCTATTGATGGAATTCACTTCACCAAAATATGATTGCCGCTAGCAGGTGAGATTCTGGCTGTACCCGATGTCACTTTCTGAACATTTCTCCAAAAAATTGTGCAGATTAATTTGGCTCAGGAGACTCTCCGTGGTTTGTTAGTTCATTGGAGTAAAAGAAGGCAGAAATCTGGCCCACACAGCTTGTCAAATGGTGACAGTTCAACAGGGAAAGATGTATCAATGAGAAATTTACCCCATCCAAGATCTGAGGTTGATGATGGAACCGAAAACCATGCAAGTCAGGTGCTTCCCTCGTTTGAGTTTTCTACAGTTTCACCTCCATCAATCATCACGGAAGGTTCTAGTGGAGGGCCTTGGAGAAAGAGAATTACTGATTTGGATGGAACTGAGGGTGATCTCCCGCGGTGGTGTGTGGAGTGCGTCGTGCAAAATCGATTTCCAAAAGAGAATACAAAGTAATTGCTCATTTTGAATTCCTTTTCTCCTGAGATCTTTTTTATTTGATATATTTGAAATATTGTTCACTTTCCTTGGAGATACATTACCTTGGAAGTTGGAATAACATAGCATCTTATAAGGTCAAGCAACATTTTTATTGCGATAGTTAGTTAGCCCAAGTTTCTGTGATGCTTCTGCTGCTAAATTTTAAATTTGCGCAAGTTTGTTGTCATGGCGTTTGGCTATGATCTCGAAACCAGTCAGTTATGGTATTTTTTCCATCTAGCAGTGATCACGACATATGTGTTGTCTAGAGTGTGCTAGTTCAAAGATGTTATGTTTTACTGTTGATGGATTATTCATCCTTGAATTTATATATTACCTTCAGGTCATGCTGTGATAAGTGTTTCCCGCAGTATATCCTAATTGGAAGAATCAATTGCAGACTGAGAAATTTGAGCTCTCTAGTAATTTGGAATCCATGAGATTTACCCTCCATGATTCCAGACTGCTTCGAATCTGTTTATAATCTCTAATTCTAGTCTTTGTTAGAGCAGATATCTCTGCATACACCTACTCGACACACCTATATAAAAAATCAATGATGATTTCACTTTGTATCATAATGTTCCTTTTTTCCTATCAATGGTGGATCTTATTTTTAGTCTTACTGAACAGAAGGAAAATACAAGCAAATGGAAATTTAGATATGATGCTTACTGCAAATATTAATGTATACATTACAGAGTGCCTAGGTTAGCGTGATTTCCATTGGGTAACTTTGTTGTTTCTTTTCTTCAATGTAGGTGTGGCTTTTATTTGCATCCTGCTGAAGGTTCACCTGCACCGAATATAACACAAGGGAAACTCAGTGCTCCACGAATATTGCGGATTCACAAAGTAAGATCTCAAAAAGTGTTGATCTAAAACAGATGTTAAGTTGCAAACGGTGAATTCCTCTCAGCAAAAAATTGCACACACGGTAGATGATGGAGGCAGTTGTTGGCAAAGGACCAGATGTGAAGCAGTTACATGCATGGGGAGAACCATGAAAATAGCTAACTAGTCAGACCTTTTTTGTGTGGGGAGCTATCTACCTAGATTTTAATTAATTTATTTATTTTGGGACCTAACTACCAAGATTATTTATTTATTTCGGGAGCTAACTACCTAGATAATAGGTAGCTATACTTCAGGATCCTGGATCTGAATCATACATTCATGCTATGACTGGGTAACGTAGGGTTACATATTATGAACAA
Organism: Ampelocalamus luodianensis; assembly: GCA_036346255.1. Classification (NCBI taxonomy): domain Eukaryota; kingdom Viridiplantae; phylum Streptophyta; class Magnoliopsida; order Poales; family Poaceae; genus Ampelocalamus; species Ampelocalamus luodianensis. The sequence continues at coordinate 8,301,544 of CM070635.1, read as the reverse complement.
ATTATTGCTATTGATATGGTATCAGATCATGGGTACATATTACAAAGAAATTATTGTTAATTGTTGCAGATCATCTTTTTTTTATTCTCTCTATTAAAGTTTACTTCTACTCTGTTTCTTTGTACAGGTAGCTAACTATGTGGTTGAGAAACTCGTTCTTGATAAACCATTGGATGGAAGTTCTGACAACACATTTGCTATGGGATTGACTTCTGGTCAAACAGAACTCTCAGCGCTAGATAGTTCTTCAAGGCTTGGACTAAAGCCATGGCAAAAACTAAAACCATCTGTAGAGATATTGTGCAACAACCAGGCAAGTATTTATATATGTAACCATTATGTTTTCTCTTTAGATGTACTTCTACGGTTCTACCTACATCGGGAGCAAAGGGAACAACCCCCTGTTTCTACAAAAAAAACAACATATTACAACAAATATTTTTACAAAGGTCCTGTCTTGCAAGTTGCAACAGATAAAAAGCATCTATATTATCCAGACCCTTCTTGTTCTATCCACTGTGTTTCCCCAATAATAGCTTCCTATCAATTCGGATTTACTTTTAATACCCCACATGTTTTATTTTATTCCAAGTATTTTTAAAGTTTGGTGCAGTCTACAAACAAGATGCACGCCTTCACATTTTGAACATATTTTATAACCTGCCCTAGTCAATTGCATTGTGCTACTTTAATTAGAAATTCTGTCGTTCCAGACTATCCACGTAAATAATACAGTCCCTTCTTGGAACATTATTCTTGCATATCATCTTGTAAGTTGTTCTAATATTGTTATTTTTGTCAAATAAGCATTCATGCTACCTTGTTTTGAACATTTTCTGCTTGATTCGTGGAATTTCTTTTGTCTACCTATATTAGGAAAGTAATAATGATTTGAGGTTTTCCTGGACTAAAGAAAAGACCAACGCTATAATCTGTTTTCAACTTTGCTCTATAAGCCTGGACTATGTTTTTGTGGTCTGAGGTTTAGAGCAAATTCCTTTATAGTCCATCTCGCGCACGTGTGATAAACATTACTCTATGAAGCAGGTTTTGTCACCTGAGATGAGTTTGGCCACAGTGCGAACATACATTTGGAAGAAGCCGGAAGATTTGATTCTTCATTACAGAGTAGTCCAATCGAGATGATTGCCTTGCGACTTCAAATATGCTCACTTGGTTCTCCATAGGTGTTGAGCATATCTGCACTGAAGACGTTGAAGATAACTGTACGGCTTAGAGAGAACCATCACGCTACAGAACAGGGTTTTTTCGCTCGTGTGCCGCTTTAGCCTTTCCCGAAACCACAACCTATTTGCCTCTCTGTAAAGTTCTCTGAATGATCTAGTGAGAATAGATATAATGATCTCTGCTGGCTACCAAAGCTTGTAAATTTATAGATTGGGTGCTTAATAAAGCTTAAATGGGATATATTCTCTCTCTCTCTCTCTCTCTTACATTCAAGATTTGTAAGCAAAGCACCAAACCGTGCAGCATTTTGCTGTCTGATTTTCTTGGTCCTTATCCTGAGGTTGTACAGGTTAGCGTCGTACAAGCTGACGCTGACATGTGATGCCACGTCAGCTTGCAGGTCCTAGTAGACACTCGGTTGACATGTCAGCGCCCCGCATCGCCAGGTGATATGGCGTTGCGATGTTAATGTGGAGTGCTAGCACTGCCGGCGCTGAGGTACAGGTCATTTCGCAAATAGTGTGTAGTAGTTGTTCACAAGTGGTACCGGTTAAACGGTGGGAGTTTTGGGGCGCAGGAGAGACGCTACGTCACCTTTTTTTCGTCCGCCGCCCGATTTCGCGCTGTTGGCCTTCGCGATCCTACGATTTCTTTTTTGTTCTGCGCGCCTGCTCTCCAGCGCCCGCCTACCTCGTCGTCCGTTCGTTCGTTTTCTTGCGCTCGCCGCCTCGCGCCCTTGGATCGAACCGAGCGATGCGCTCGCGTGCGGTTGCGCTTTAATTGCGGCTCGCGTGTTCACACAGGCGCAGGCCTCAACCACGAGCGCGCCAAGCCGCTTCTTCCCTCCACGTGCCCTGTGCTTTTTCGCCCGAGCGTTTGCCCCCAGGCTCCAGACGGGGGCGCGACGAAGTCTACTAGTTGGTGTTCAAGAGTGAGCCTTGACGTACTATTTGACGAAAGGTGGGCTGGAATGTCTGGCCGAAAGGCTTCTCTTATGATCGAAGTTGATGGCCCAATATTTAGTGTTCAAGCTCTGTGGTGGGCCAGACCGGCACTGGCCGCTCCAACTCATGGCCGGCCCAATATCAAAAGCCTGCCTGCTTCGTACACCCCAGAAAATAAACAGCGCAATTGCATCCGAGTGTACCAATTCACATGTCCATTAATTCCGTAGCTCGAACCCGGCTATTCAACTGTTCATAGCGTTTCCATTCCTTCCTAGCTCCTACAATTCGGCTTCAAATAATATGGAGGAAAAATTTTTGGATTGTTAGGAGCAATTGCGTACTGAATTTTCCTAGTACACAATAAGCAAGGCAGATTTTAGCCAGAGCAACACTCGGTCATAATTAGTGAACGAAGTTGAGAGTTATATGGCGCATAGGTTGTAACATAGTGCATCTTAACCTCTTGTTAAGGTATTTTATCCTTTTTTATTTGTTTGAGTATTTTAAGATAATTTTTTTGAATGGAATTTCAAAAATAAACCTCTAAAATCAAAGAATTTAAATTAATTTGGATTTCATATTATCTGAGGGTGGTATTGTTAACAATGTACATACCTCGCTTCATTAGTTCATCTAAATTTCAGTTTGAACTTAGCTAACTGGTTGAAACTAGTCGCATAAAAGTTGAACTTGAATTTCTTGACGGTTTCATAATTTGATCACATTTACAGAGCCACAAAGAATATGTACGTGTCCATTGGAAGCATCACGTTTTCATGTATGTAAATGCATGCAATCCATGCATAACGAACTGTCTTGAGTGCGCGGACGCTGAAAATAAATTCTGTGACGGGGTCTTAGCGAGGACCTCTCGTGGATACCGTCCATTTGTAAACAGTGACGAAGGGGTGGGGATGATCGGACGGTTGTGGACGAAGAGAGCCTCTCCGTGAGGCTTTTCCCAAAAATTTGCTTTGCTTCCGCCGATGCTAGAGATAAAACCTGGACAAACACCCTCGCTCTCTCCACTAGACGCATGAATTTGAACCAGCATGCACTATGTGCAATGCATCGTGACCATCATTTTTGTAATATATTGCACTACTAGTTCGACTGCACGTGGGGTGGGCATGTAAGTATCAAACTATACCTCAAATGAACTAGGACAACTGTTTTTTTTTCTATTACAAGAAAGATGCATGCGGGTGTACACCACCACACATGCACACACGTGATTGCGACCCCTCTTAGTGCACGTCTAGACAAACGGAGGCTAGAGATAAATCCACGACCTCACAGAATTTCTACTGAACGACATTCGCTTGTGCGTGAAGGTAGGCATCAGGATTTGAACCCTGGTGTGATACGGCCCTAGATGCATATAGTATCATGGTGAGTAGCCCTAAATTGCAAACTAGTGATAAAACTCCAAGTGGTGCTGTCTTGCAGGTTGCAACAAAAGGGACAGAAACAAGAACTAACTTCGGCCAAGTGGGAGATGGGCCGAGGATGGAGAAACTTATTACATTGCTTGCATTCAGCAGAATAAAACCTAGCCAAGGAGGAGGAGGTGGCCAGCGCGAGGGAGGCCAAGCACTTGGGCCACAAGCTAGGCGTGCGGCCCCAAGCTGGATGGACATAGGCATGGTTTGGGTCCAACTGTCCGAATAGAGTGGTGTTAGTTTTATTTCCGGATTGCATGTAATCTCTTACTTCCTTTTCAAAGTGGTTGTTTGTGTTAAGGCCAGAGCCCAGGTGGGCTCCTCATCCCAAACCCTAGGGGCGTAGCCTATAAAAGGGGTGCTATTCATTGTAAATAGGATCGATGGATGAAGGAATAAGAGAAACAAGAAGTCCCCTACATCTCGTGCTTGTTGTTCATGCATTGTTCTTACGATTCTATACACGAGGTATCGCTCGATTTGGATGTTCCTCAACACGTTATCGACACGATCGACTCTCCTCCGAAAAGGTAACTCGATGAGCGGCGCTCGAGATTGAATCGTTTTCTAGATTGCTTTCAATTCGCAAATTTGGCTTTCTAGATTGGGCAAATCCGCTCTTCATCGCGAGGCTTGGAGTCGCGGCACAATGCCGATCGATAGATTACCGATGTTGATTGCATCGTAGCATGTATTACATCACATCACATTGCATACTTACCAAAAAAATACAACACTATCGTCGTCGAGGTGAAGCCGTCGCGACGCCGTCGCACACCGTTGCAGACGCCGACCAATATTGGGCACCTCCCACACACAAAACCGCGCATCGGCTGTGCCCGCGACGGCCTCCTACACGGATATCGCCGCTCGTGGTCGCGCCCCAAATGGGGCCGCCGTTTAGTCCCACTCAGTTTTCGCATGCGCCATCGGACCGGGCCGCGTGAGCGCCGCCGCCACCTTTGATGGAAGCCGGAAACCCTACGGGATTTTAAACGGTGGGAAGGCACCGTGTAGGTGGATAAGAAAAAAAAGGGAAATAAAAAAATTACAGTTTGCAAAAAGAACCTGAAGTGTTCATAATTGCGTGAAATTCGCAAATAAAGGAATTTTGCGAAAACCCCTCGGAAAATATGAAAATTACGCGCAAATTCTCTCGAATCGAGATTTGTGTTTTAGCCTGAAACTTGCGCTGTTTAAGAAAATACCTTTTCCGATGAAAAGAACCCTGAATTCAATTTTGAATCGGTTTTGCATTTGAAGCATGTTTAACTTTGTTATTGTTATTTCTATGCAATTTATTTATTGTATTTCTTGTTTTGATTATACGTGATTGTATATATTGCTTTTAATCACTAAAAATAGCGATGAAATCATGAAAAATGCATAGAAAATACGGATCACGAACCGAAGTTCGAATAGCATTATGAGAATTTTGCAACCATCTTACGCAAATTACAGAGTAATTTTATGAATTTTGGCATGAATATGAAGATGATCGTATCACGAATCGAGAATTAAGAACCGACCCAGCATGGCTAGATTTGTATAAAATTTGTACCAGTCTTCAACTCTGTGATAATGCAATCATGGATGAGCAGAAGATTGAGAAAACTCTCTCTACCTTTCACCCGAACGCGGTGCAATCCGCAAGCAACTATCGTCAAGACGGCTACATGAAGTATGCCGAATTAATTGACATCGTGCAAGTTGCAGAAACTCAAGATGATGTTTTAAGAAAGGACTACATCTCGCAGCCACCTAGTAGCAATGTTGGCCATGAAGCCACTGCAAGCAGCTACAAGGTGATGAAGCCTCTCACGAATGAGAGGAGCAAGAAGGGTAAAGTTGTGCGTCGCATATTATTGATATTTTTCAGTCTAAGAAAAAGGGCAAATGATAGCATGTGGCACACCTCGCCATTGCGAGCATAGAGGTCCACAACGCCCGCGATGTAGTTGCCCAAGAGAGAAGATCGCCATGGAGCGATTGAGGTAGAAGTTCGAATTTCGATATTGCACTTGGATCTTTTATAGAAAACTTGCGCTTGTAATTGAATCGAACTATGAATTATTAAATAATGGTTGCAAGCTCTAGAAGAGCAAAGCATTAAATTCTTATTATGAGTCTGCAAGACTTATTTTTCCGTCCGATATCAAGTATTTTATTTATGTGTTGCTTGCTTTCTGCTACATATTAATAAAGTACATTATATTAGAACACGTGTGGCGCCCTATGGAGGAAGTGTGCTTAGCATGTAGCGGCACAATGAATACCATTCTGAGAGAAATAGAAATTTTTCCAGTCAATCAGCAAGAATGTTGGTAGTCTTACGACAATCGCAGGCTGCGATACTTGTATAATAGGCTCAAGAATGGTCATAATTATACTCCCAACGGGCACAACTTTGGTCATTAAAGAAGACTTGTTGTACCCAGAATCGACTAGAACTCTCAAGGATATTTGCGCTAACAGTTTCCATGTAGAGGCGAAAAGAGTATGGCAGAATACTGCTCATTACAAAGCGTGAAGAAAGTAAAAATAGCATTAGAATATCTTCCTTCATATGAAATTGGGCTATACTACACTAATATTAAGGCACTGCGACCTATATTGCCTTGAAATCGTATTTAGAAGCTCGAACTTATCTATCTCGGCATGATAGATTATGCCGCCTAGGTCTTAGGATAATGAGAGATATAATTAACAATTCACAGGACATAATATGAATATAAAGAATTTCCGAATCGGAAGATTTTGTGTGCCCGCATGTGCCACCGGGAAATTAATTATTAGACATTTTGCTCTGAAAGCGAAGGATGAAGTCCCTGGATTCCTGGACCGTATCCAGGGATTTGCGGTCCTATACAACCCGTGTAAGGGTCAATTAGGTATTTTATGGTGCTCATCGATGCTTCCTCGGAATGGTCGCACATATGTTTATTGTCTATGAGAAACCATGCTTTTGCAAAGCTAAATCTCGCAGATAATTAACAATTGAAAAATATTTTCCCTGATCATCACGTGAAGTCCATCTGAATGGACAACGCCAGAGAATGTACTCCGAAGGCATCTGATGATTATTGTATGAAAATGGGAATTAAAGTTGAGTATTCTATACCGCACATCTGCACCCAGAATGGACTAGCAGAACTTTGAAGAATATTAATTTACCAACTATATGTTGGGGACATGCAGTCCTGCTCATAGCAGCTCTAATCAATTTTAGACTGTCGGCCTATAACATCCATCCAACTATGCAACTAGCGCAAGGGTCAGCACTGAAAACTTCTCATCTTCGCAGGTTGGTTTGCAAGGGTTATATACCTATACCACCACCGCAGCGAACTGCAATGGGTTTTTCTCCGAAAGTCTGGGATATACGTTGGTTATGAGACAGCATCCATAATCAAGTATTTGGACCATATGACTGGAGATTTGTATAATGCCCGATTCGCTGATAGTACATTAGATGAGATTAGTTTCCCGTCATTAGGGGGAGGAAATCAACCCTTGATGATAATATCGGGAAACAATTGAAGTCTAGAAGACAATTGAAGTCCAGAAGATAATTGAAATCTATGCATATGACCCGCGCACTAGTGAAGCAAATAGAGAAGTCTAGAAGATAATTGCAGTCCAGAAGATAATTGAATTGAAGTCTAGAAGACAATTGAAGTCCAGAAGATAATTGATTTGCAAGTATTAGCGAATCAACTGCCAGACTACTTTAGTGATTTGAAGAGCGTGAATAAGTAGCATTTGCCTGCAAGCAATGCACCGGAGAGGGTTGAAATACCATTGAAGGTATCCCTAATCCCGTCCGAGGCCTCGGAATAAAAGGGCGAGAACTCCGGTCCCTCGAATCCGGTAACGGGGGCGCTGGTGAAAAAGGATAAGAAGGACTTGACACAGCCGATCACCGAAGTGCCCCAGAATTAGAAGGGGAGCCAGTTGAGACCTGGCAGCAGTATGGAACCTTCAGGAAAGGCATACCAGAATTGAACGTCCCCATGAAGGGAGACATCGCGATGAATGTGTGCGCACACATCGGAGTGAAAAACTAAAGGGACTTGCCCCGCAATTGGAAGCAGCGGTGAACAAGTAGAAACATTAAAAGAATCGCCTTGAAGAAATAGTTATAAACTTTATGACCTCTGGAGAATCTTTGAATATGACAACGACCAACGTCGACATTTACTTTGCAAAGAAACTTGCCACAATCATCAATCTTGATCCGCAGGCTGCATCGCTCGATAAATGAAAGAAAAGATCAGATTGAGAAGATTGGGAGAAGGCAATCAAGCTGAATTATTCTTTCCGAATAAAAGAAAGACGTTTGGGCACTGTAAGCCGCCACGTCTCCCCTTGTGCACCTGTAGGGTATAAGTGGGTATTTGTTCGAAAGAGAAATGAAAAGAAGCAAGGCTCGTTGTACAAGGTTTCATTGGACATCGTAAGATGATTATGAAGAAACCTATTCCGGTCATGGTGGAACTCCCTTTAAATATTTATCTCAATGGCGGTGAACTTGAAGTTAGAAGCGAAATTGATGGATGGGGTACCAGCATACCTTTATGAAATATTGGATTGGACATTTATATGAAGATACCGAATGTATCAACGTCCCGAATCAAAACAGAGCAAATAGAAATATGTACGATGTGAAACTCGAGAAAGTCATTATACGAACTTAAGCAATCGAGCGAGAATGTGGTATAATCGCAGGCGACTTTCTATGCAAGAAAGGCTACACGAACAATGAGAATAATCTCGATGTATGAAGATAATCGAATATCATCGGAACCACGAAGGATATTAAGAAAGCAAGCTCTTACACGAAAAGAAAGGTTTGGGTAAAACCAAATATTGCTTAGGCTTGCGGCTTGAGCATGCCCACGAAGGGATATTAGTGCATCAGTCACCTACACTCGAAGGTGTTAGAAAGGTTCGACTTTGCGAAGGCATACCCTTTGAAAGTGCCAATGGTGGAGATCTTTGCGGCAAGACAAAGACGCATGGACCTAAAGAAGAGGGGAGAAGTCACGGGACCGAATTCCTACATGAAGTGCAATAGAAGCACTAATGTATTTAGCAAACTGTACTAGAACGGATATTGCATTTGCCGTGAACCTATTAGCAAGGTATAGTCTGAGAACCTACCAAAGGCATTGGTAGAGAATGAAGGACATCTTTCAATACCTCCAAAGAAGCAAAGAATTTAGTCTGCTCTGAGAAAGAACCAAGACTTAACTATGAATGTAATCTGAGATGGCCGGTACTTGTAGGATCCGCATCTGACCAAATTGCAAGCAGGCTATGAACTCCTATGTGGTGGAACTACAATTCCATGGAAAACGTCTAAGCGAGTCTTGTACAGACTTCACGAACCACTCGGAAATGATAGCACCTTTGTATGAGGCCTCACGAGAATGTGCTTGGCTTCGGCGGATGATTCACCACATCCGGCAATCATGTGGATTGAATGCCGCACTAAACCCCACTATTATCTATGAAGATAAATGCGACTTGTGTTGCATAAGTACATATGGGTTATGTGAAGTATCCTCTCACAAGGCATATCAACCCCAAGTTCTTCTATGCTCGTGAATTGCAAAAGATGAACGTAATCAAAGCAACTTGCATACTAAGTCATGTGATAATCTTGCGATTTATTCACTAAGTCACTTCGACATCTAGCTTTGAAAGGTGCATACGTGGAATTAGAATGATGAGACTTAGAGAAGTCACGAGAATCGGGGAGAATCTTCACAAACTCATTACTAAAGCTTGATCACGAAGATCAGTACCCAAAAGGTAAATCCTGAGATTAAATGAAATTGGGTGGATTGTACTCTTTTTCCCTTGACGAGTTTTCCGAAGTTTCTCGGCTAAGGTTTTTAATGAGGCAATTAGTGCGACATAACAGAACATGATTCATGTACTCTTTCTCCAAATTTTCCCAGGTTTTTATGGAGTTTTGATGAGACATGGACATGAAGGATGAGTGCCCAAGGGAGTGTTAAGCGGGCCCGGGACCGTGAGTCACGGCCCAAGGTGGGCTCCTCATCCCAAACCCTAGCAGGGCGTAGCCTATAAATAGGGGGTGCTATTCATTGTAAATGACTGATCGATGGATGAAGGAATAAAGAGAAACAAGAAGTCCCCCTACATCTCTGTGTTCTATCTCTTATTCTGTTCTTGTTGTTCATGCATTGTTCTTACGATTCTATACTTGTCTACGAGGTAATCGCTCGGACTGGACTCGCCAGCGACGGTTCCTCAACAGTTTGGATCTAATACAATAGAAATCAGTTTTCATTAAACATGTTTTCCTAAGAATTTTAGGAAAACCAGTTTTAGGTTGTTATTCTGTTAGCATGTATCTATAGAATACTTTGTTTGGATGACACAAACTGAAAACTGAGTTTTACTAGCACAATGTTTGGCTGAGAGAACAAGAAAATGTATTTACAATTGAGTTGTTGAGATTTGAGGAGTTCACAGGAAACTCGTTTTGTTAAAAACGACGTATACTTGTTTTTCCAAAACCGTGAAAATCTGGATTTACCGAAAACCAGCTTTTGTAATCCGCAAGTTTGTTACACCCTCCAAACAAAGCTTTAGGTTGTTAGGCTGTAAAACGTGTTTAGCAAAATCTAGTTTTGGTAAAATCTGAGATCCAAACAAGCCCAAAGAGTCGAATAGGATACTAGAATGATTTGAGTAGATTTCCGTTTAGGAAGGAGGGTCCAAATTAGTTTGCTTTATTTCGTGTTTACGAGTCCGAAATCAGGAAAGAGATGGGTAGAGTTCAATTCGGTTTTTTTGGGACGAACTGAAGTATGAGTCGGCTAAGGTTGGTTTCTGCTTGCGTGGAGGCTTATATAAAACCCCCCATGGCCGCACATTGTAAAAGGGAGATGAGATTTTGGAGAAATAAGCCGAAAAGCCACGAGGCATCGATGGCGCATGTGTAGTCGTGCGTGAGGAAGAAAACCCATCTAGGGTTTAATTACGTGCCGCGTGAGAATTGGAATGTTGCTGTTACTTTAATCCCCGTGAATCCTTGTGATTCATCCACACGCACGTTTCTTTCCACAGATTGGTTTGTGTGTTGTTTTGTGCACCATTTGCATTAGATCGGTTTTGATCTTGTAAATGTGCTTGCTGCTGTTTCGGCCCAACAGAGAAGAGGCGTTTGATCTTGCCTTGTGTTGCTTTGGCTCAAGGAGAGGTTTGTGCTGCTCTTGGTGAGCGTCGGCTAAGGAGGAGAGCTAGCTTCGGTTTGGTCTGTTCACTGCTTCGGCCGAACCAAAAGAAGGCAGGTCTTGTGTTTTTGTTTTGTTTTGTTTTGGCCGCGCCAGAGAAGACAAGGAAGGGCTAGGGTTTGCTTCTGCCAAAGAAGGGAGGCTAGCTATTCGGCTTGGAGAAGCTCTTGAGCAAGGACTTCTAGTGTTGTTGTCATAGATTGGGCCAAGTGCGCATCAACTATACGTTGATCCGTATTATGGTAGGTAGAGTCGTGCATCCACACCACCACCATACCAAGAGGTGGTTTCCAAGTACGAAAGCAACAAAGCTTGTTGCTTGTAGTTAATGAACTACATACTTCAAACCACTATACCTAGCTATGGTGCTTCCCTACTGTTCTCTTTCAAAAAAAAAAAAACTATACCTAGCTATACACATGCACGGCAATATACTCTACTCTGCATGAACCATGCACTGCACACGCATGTCATACACTCCTCACATTATTATACTCTATTTGTTTTATCTGTAGCTATACATGTTATATACTCCCACCAGTCATAAAAGAACGTCGTTGTGGACGTGGTCCCCAAAATACAACTTGTGACCATTGATTTCTATCGGAATATATTTATAAAGCCTAACAAAATTATAGTTTTATGAAATTTCTTTTCGAGACAAATCTATACATACCATTTTCACATGCAGTCAAACTTCTATACATACTAAAGTTTACAAAATTTGACTACATGTAACCCAAAACGACATTTACATGACTATACATGGCATATACTCTACCTGTCAGATACTATGCTTCTATCTAAAAATCATGGCATATACTCTACCTGTCAGATATATACTCTATGATCCTATCTGTTGTACTTGTCAGTATATATGAAAAAAAAATCCATAAATACCCCATAAGTCACATACTTTTTCAGTTTGCCCCCTATTTGTTTACTTTGCCACCCATAAGTAAATTTGACATGTAAATAACCCCGGCCCCACCCCACCCCCAAGCCACATGTTATCACTATTTCTTGTGGGTTTTTATTATCTTTGACACTTGTTCCAGTGGCATCCATACCTGTTTTAATGATGCTAATACTTATTTCAGTTATTTCGGTACTTATAATACATCATTGCATTACTAATGTTTCAATGCTGAAAATCGTGTATTACAAATACCGAAATCACTCAAATTAATGAAACAAGTATTGATATCACTTCAATAAGTACTAAAATAATTATAATTGAAACAAGTGTCAAAGATAATTTAAACTAAGAGAAAATAGTGCGAACGTGCGACGTAAGGGGCCATTTGCACTCCAACCGACGCGTTGCAGCGGGAATTCGTAGAAAATAGAAATCAATTTGTTGGTTGTAACGTTTGAACAGATCAAGGTGAAACATGGTAGAGCCTAAAAGAAATAAGAAGATAATGCAAATGAGGGAACATCTATGCCACTCGATTTTCATCCAAGGGTTGAGAACAATAGGGGTGACGTGGCTGCACGAGAGAAAAGAGAAATAGCATTGACTGTAGTTAGTAGGGATTAATTGTTTGATATATAAAGATTAGGCATCATGCAACTTAAAAACACAAATTTACAATACTTTCATGGCATGATCAATCTTAAAATTTATTGACTTTTTTAGTTTTAGTTGATTTATAAGCAAAAAAGAAAAGAAATTGAAGATTCAAATATTAAGAGCTTGAATTCAATGTCTACATTGCATAAAAGCAAAACCGCATGTACATGGAGTTTGATGTGCTTTGAGATTGGTGCACAATTCACCCACTACTAGGGATGGCAATCTCGCCCGTTTGTCAGTTTACTCGTGGGTAATTACCCTAACAGAGGTAGGTATGTTCCTAATTTTGTGCCCATGGGTAAGTTCATATGCACAAAGTCTCAGCAGGTGGGTAAATGGGCATGGGTATATTCTAGTGCCACCCGTGTTCGTCTCGCCCGAATACCCATAAATAATTATTTACATGTGGACCCAGTAGAAAATATGTCAATAGGAACCATAATCCATTGTATTGTACTAATATAAAAAAAATATCCTCACCCATTGTTGGGCTGGCTGTTTGGCCCAAAGGTTAGTAAGTGCCCAATATCCAAGCACCTACAGACCTGCTGGAATGCCCTAGAGACTAGAGAGCAATGCCCCCTACCCAACGGTGCCGCTCTAAAGACATGGAAACACTCGAGGGATCCTCTCGAAGAAACACTCGACGTCTCGAGGGAAAGGAGAGAATGAATAGAGGCGACCGGAGATGGAGGAGCCACATAGAGACAAACGCACAAGCCGCAACCGTTTACCATCCTCTCGTCCTGCGCCGTGGCCGTCGCTGCCGAAGATGTTGCCATGGAGTCGCCGTCGCCGCTCCTACTCCTGCTCCACTCAGATTTGCTGGACTTCTTTGCTCATCTAGTCATCTCCGAACTCTCAGGTTCATCAGGTTTCTCTCAAACATAACGTTTCTTTGCAGATTGATGTGCTATTTTCAACAACAAAGATAGCTTTGGTCTGAAATTTCTCTTAAGAGTTGTAATGTTTTTTAGACTAGATTTGTGATGCTAAACTTTGTGTTGGATGTTGCTCCTTGGAACTTTCATGGGCAGACGGGCACCTAGCGGGCATTGGGTACTCGCGGGTGATGGGCATAGGTGGAGATCCTTGCCCGTTGTGGTTGACCGTATGCCTGTTGGTGAAAAATACTTTGGCGAGTATGGGTATAGACTAGCACTACACATACCCGTGGCATCCGATTGTCATCCCTACTCACTACCTATGTTCTCTCTCTCCTCATATGGAGTGATTGATGACTATTTAAAATTTCATCTTTATAACATTGTGAGGAATTTGGTTTGTAAAAGTTTTTTTGTTTTTGCCACATTTTTTGGTATGTGTTTTGTAAACATTTTGGAGTTTGTAAATTTTTCTTGCAAATTTTGTACCTATTCAATTTTGTTTGTACAAAATTTTTTGTTCCTGCAAAGCTTGTACAAACTTAGCCGTAACATATTGTTTGTACAAAATTGTTCACACCGCTGTTTTTTGTTCCTGTAAATTTTGTACATATTACAAATTTGTTTGTTTATTTTTATTGTTTCGTACAAATCTTGTACATATTTTTTTTACAACATTCGGGTTTGTACAAAGTTTTTTTTTTGTAGAAAATTATATTGGACTGTACAAACTTTGGATTTGTAGAAGATGGAGGAGTTGTACTGCTACGACTTCCGGGTTGATGTTGACGAGAACGCTCGAGTTTCGACATCGTGTTCCGAAGCCTTTGTGCGATCTCTTCGGCAAAGAGATCGTACCTTGGTGCTCGAGCGAGCTGTTGGGTTGGATTTTTAAGCAAGTCGTTGATGTGCTGGAGCTCCTGAACTTCTTCCGACTGGAAATAAGCGCGCTCAAGGAGATTTTTCTGAGCCGCTATTTTTCTTCGTCGAATTGCCTCAGAATCACCCATATCAGACCCTTGAGTCGGTTTCAATAAAGTCCGAGAATGTTGAGGACGTCCCGCACGTTCATCAATGTGTTCGTCTCGTTCGCCAGCGGTGGTGCCCTTGCCATTGCCACGAGAGGACGTAGTGTGTGCCCGTCGGGGAGCATCATCAATCCTGCCTTTGGGAGAATGATTCTTATAGGAGGGAATGACAAAGACCTCCCGTTGATGACCTCCACTTGCGCTCGAGGCCTCCTCGCTTGATGAGTAGTCGAGTGACACCATTTGGCAACTTGGAGTAAACCCCTCCAGGTAGGGGAACTCCGGGTTATAACCGTCTCTGTCTGCAGGTGTGTTCTGCGATAGGATGGTTGAACTTGGAGGAAAAGCGTACTCGATCCTCTTCTCTGCGGAATTATTCGGAGAAAGAGGACCATCAGGTGCCGATGGAGCTCTGGAATGATGGCTTCCAAAACTTGTCTCGCCATGTTGTACTGCCTTAGGGGGACTCAAACACTTGGAGGAAAAACTCTCGTCGTGTTGTGAGTCAGTCCTGGGGCAACCCTGTTTGTGGTCGTGTTGACCCTTGCCCCCTGAGGAAGCTGGTTCCTCAGCTGGGCGTATTGTTGTGGGGGATGAGGATCCCTCCTCAACTCCGGCGATGATACGGTCTCCGAGACCTGATAGAAGATCTCTATAGGCGGCAATATCGTCATATGATTCGATACTCAGCTCGTAGTCGAAACCGGCATCCATGTCGATGTCTGCGTAATCGGCCAAGTCGAACCAGTTCTCCTCGTTCCATTCTCCTGCCATGGTAGCATCAAAGAGAAAAGAAAGAACTGTTGACAAGGAATTACCAGACAATCTCCACGGTCGGCGCCAACTGTCGGTGTTTTAAAACCGATCTTACGTAAAGATTATTTGATTCAGGGGGTCTCCACAATTGATCGCGCAGACAAAGGAGACACATGAATTTTTATACAGGTTCAGGCCTTCCCCTGAGGGAATAACAACCCTACTCCTGTGTGTATGGTATTGAGTATCCTCATTACAATTGGCAGAAAGACTGGTGCTAATATCGCTACTGATTATCTCCAAAAAAGCCTTCCTCATTAGCTCTAAAAGATGCCTATTTATAGTATGCTGTGAAGGCGGTTGTCGTTCTAGGTCAGGAGATGCCCATTATTCCGCAATAATGAGAGTAATTACCGGAGTAGTAACCTCCCCACGTTGCCTGACGGTTATCAATCAGAAATAATGGTGAGTTATCTGTAGTTATTCCAGGTATAACTACGTATCTTGACTGCTCAGATCTCACAATTAATAGGGCCTACTGGCGAGTGGACCTACTTATCTATGGAGAAGTCGTGGCAGGACTGGTCGTAGCAGGACTTACGATCAGGGGATAGTCGTAGAAAAGCTTACGACTGGATACTGGTTGTAGAAAGACTTACTACCGAAGTTAATCGTAGGAGAACTGTGAGACCCCGCTTTATTTAGATTGTAATGCTTAGCCTTCTATTGGATCTAGCATCACAAACAAAATATATCGTGCCTCGATGGACATGTCCTTCTCAGAATTGCAGCACACATACATCTTTACAAAATCATGCATCATTTTCATACATCACATAATACCAAGTCTAGCAAAAGACATACAATATATAGAGTTATTACAAAAGAACCGACCGGCCAACTAACATCAAGTAACAAAGTGACAGCAGAAGCAAAAGTGTCATAAGTGCTATAAACAAAAGACGACCGATTAGCCACATAACCCACAAGGCAACCGACCGACCCGCCAAGCTAGTCACACGATCCGCAGCAAAGCTCACAGAAGTGGATCCCTTGGGGATCCTCTTCCTCCTCTGCACACATGTGTCTTGTTAAATATCTGTTGCAATTGTTGGTTATTGTCATTATTTTTTTTACTCTGTTGAAATGCAATTATTATTTCAGCTCATCTTATTACTTGTATTTCCCTCGAAATCTAACATGCTAAAGAAACTCCGCTAAAATTCTTAAAACTCTTGTGCTTGCAAAGCTTGTCCATAACTTATATGCACATGTTTAGGGGGAGCTTTCTTTATTCCAACTTAACAAGAATAAAATTGTACTTCAACTCTTTTGAACTCTTTATTAGAATTATATTGTTAAGTTAGAAATAGAATATATACCTGTTTCACACAAGGAGTATATTCAAAACAATCTTCCTCACACGTTTGTTATGTTGTCATCAATTACCAAAAATGGGGAGATTGAAAGCATCTAGGCCCCTAAAAATTGGTTTTGGTAATTAATGATAATATGTGATAATTGGACTTATGTGTTTGTTGAGTATTTGCAAGGTTAAGTCCAAATGGTAAGTACGATCGTGAAGCTGCATGCTAAAGGATATCGTGAAGATCAAATTAGATCAAAGTCAAGGTACAAGTAGATTAGAAATATTTTACCTTTTACCGGTCTTAGGAGATATGGTTGGAAGACCGGATTATAGGATAAATGCCGTACTATTAAGAGGGATCATGTCCAAGTAACTTGATAGCATTTTTATGTGCCTTGAGGATCAATTTAGGATCATGCATGAAATTGATTTTCCTTTGAAAAGCATCCGTTGCACTGTCTAGATAATCGGTAGTACCGGCGTGTTCACGCGGTACTACCGGAGAACGGTACAACCGGGATTGTAGTGCGGTACTACCGCACCCCGGTCGTTCCGCATAAGAGGCGGTATGTTTTTTTCCAGAGAACATGTATTTTGGGGGTCTCGGTGTAAACCCTCTTAACGGTAGTACCGCTGTTCAAAAGCGGAACTACCGCACACCTCCGGTAGTACCGACTTAGTGACGGTACGTTTTTTCCAGAGAACATGTTTTCTGGGTGTCTCGGTGAAAACCCTCTGAACGGTAGTACCGCTGTTCAAAAGAGGAACTACCTCACACCCCCGATAGTACCTATTATTCGACGGTACGTTTTTTCCAGTAGCAATGCAGTTTGGGAATTCTCGTGGAACAGTAGTACCGCTGCCTTCGGGCGGTATGATCGGGAAAGCGGTAGTACCGCATGTTCGTGGCGGTAGTACCGCTCTGCAATTCTAACGGCTATGTTAGTGCATTTATTGTCTTCCCCTCTAGCCGTTACTGTGCTGGTAGTAAAGTGCGGTAGTACCACATTTACTTGGCGGTAGTACCGCAAATCGCTGTTTTTCTGGGGATTTCCTCCCTAGCGGTTATATTTGTTGGTGGATGGTATTCATACCCCCCCCCAACTGCTCAAGGGCTGGAAGCAAGAGTTCATTTAACATCTATAGAGCCTTGAGAGCTTTAAGCATTCACTCAACACCAAAATTCTCTTGTGCATTCATTGTGAGGTGGTTGAATTCTTTCAAGTGCATTCATTCATTCTAGATTGATCCCATTGCACTTGTGAGTTGTCAAGCGAAGGTCATCGATTTGTTACTCTTGGAGTTTTGCCGAACTCCTAGACGGCTTGGAGGCGCTTGCACGGTGATCTCTTCAAGAAGATTGTGAAGAGGCTCGTTGCCAAGATTGTGAGTGGTTCGGTGTTCACCATCTCCGGAGCGGTGGAAGAACAATCATAATGATCGAGGGAATGCTTAATTCGTGGAGCCGGCTTGAGTGGTCAAGCTTCCTCAACGTGGACTAGTGAAGACCGGCAAGTCTTCGATACCACGGGAAAACATCGTTGTCTCTTTGTGGTTATTTCTAGTCTTTACTCTTCCGTATTTATATTCCTAGTTTGATCTTTGTGCTTGTATTGCTTAGCTAGAAGTATAACTTGTTTAGACTAAGTTGTTAATTGGCTTAACTCGTTAATTTGTGAAAAAGTTGAAAAACCTCCTATAAACCCCCCTCTAGTCGGTTATCCTTGATCCTGCAAGTGGTATCAGAGCTTGGTCTCTCAATTTGTTAGACTTTACCGTCTAAGAGAGAAAGGATGGCTAGTGAGGGTATACATAGGAAAGGCTCCTTTGTTCGATGGCTCAAATTATTCTTATTGGAAAATTAGAATGTCTATTTTCTTAAAGGCCATGAGTCCGAACATATGGAAAATTGTAAATAAGGGTTATGTTATGTCTCTTGATCCTACAAACTCCACGGTTCAAGATGAACGTAATACTCATTTAGATGCTCAAGCTATGAATGCTCTCTTTGGTGCTTTGAACGCGGATGAGTTCAATAGGGTGAACAATTTGGAAACCGTTCATGCTATTTGGACTACCCTCTCCGAAATTCATGAGGGCACATCCACGGTCAAAGAAGCCAAATTGCATAGGTTTCGGATTAAATATGAGACATTCATAATGTTGCCTCATGAAAACATCACCGAGATGTATTCAAGACTCAACAACATTGTGAATGAACTCAAAGGTCTTGGTACTAACCTTCTTGATATTGATGTTGTGCGCAAGATGCTTAGGGCGCTCCCGGATAAATATGAGACGTTGGTGACATTATTTCTCAACTCTCCCGAGTTGCCAAGAATGACACCAACCGGACTTTTGGGCAATCTTATCACTAACGAACTATACAAGAAGGACAAGGAAGAGCTCTTGGAGTCATCTTCATCCAAGAAGAAAATTACCGCTTTCAAAGCTAAAGCGGAGTCAAGTGATGATGAGGATGAAGAAGAAGACTCGGATGAGGAGTATGCTCTCCTTGTGAGGAGAATGAAGAAATTCATGAGAAGACGCCCACATCGAAACTTCAACTTCAACAAGTACAAGAAAGGGCAATCATCAAATGACAACAAGCGATATAGCAACATTCGTTGTTATGGATGTGATGAAAAGGGGCACATAATCTCAAATTGCCCCAACAAGAAGGATGACAAAGATAAATCATCAAAGAAGAAGGAATTCGATGGAAAGAAGAAGCTTTTCAAAAGGCTTCACAAAAAGGGCAAAAATGAAGCTCACATTGGAGAGTGGGATTCCGATGAAGAATATTCGGATTCTGACTCCGAATCAAGTGATGAAGAGTCTTATAAGAAAAGAGGACTTGTCGGCATCGCCATAAAGGAAGCTTCTTCCCTCTTCGCGTCTCCTACATGCCTTATGGCAAAAGGAGATAAGGTAAAATCAATTGATGATAATGCTCCTTCATATGATGAATTAATGGACATGGTTGAAGATTTAAATGAGTATATTGGAAAAGAGAAATTAAAATTTAAAGTCTTAAAGAAAGAGTATATCTCTCTAAAAGACTCTTATGAGGAGCTAAAGGAAGCTCATGATTCTCTCCTTCTAAAAGATATAGAAAAATCTCATTCAAATATTGGTATTACTTGTGATTTAATGAATGAGATGCCTAGAGTAGAAAATGTGTCAAATGCTAAATCCATGTCTAGTATTTCTACCTCTTGTGATGACTTACTATCCATACCTTGTTGCTCAAATGATGATTCAATTGTTGGTATGAATAATACTTGTGACCCTTTACTAATTGTTGAAAATCATGAATTGAAAGAGCAAGTCACCAAGCTAAGTAAGAGCTTGGAAAGATGCTTCAAGGGTAAATCAACCCTTGACAAGTTATTGAGTGAGCAAAGGTGCTCATTCAATAAGGAAGGACTTGGGTATGTGCCCAAGAAAGGTAAGAAACCGGTAAACAAACCTCCAAGGTTTATTAAGCAAAGTGGTAAATATTGCAATAAATGTGGTAAGGTAGGACACATATCAAATGCTTGCTTAAATATTAATGCTAAATCCTATGACATTTATGATTCTTGATACATGCTTAAGAAATCTATAGATGGTAAAATAATTGCAAGATTTATTGGCACTTCGATTTTAGGCGCTAAAAATAATGCTATTTGGGTGCCTAAAACCTTGGTCACTAACCTCCAAGGACCCAAACAAATTTGGGTACCTAAAAGAATTTGATTCTTGTTTTGTAGGTGAGCTATAAGACCGGTGGAAAACATTGGGTGCTTGATAGTAGATGCACTCAACACATGACTGGTGGGTGATAGGAAAATGTTCACCACATTCGAGAACGTAAAAGGAAGTGACAAGATCACATTTGGAGATAATAGTAAAGGAAAGGTAATAGGATTGGGTAAAATCGCTATCTCAAATGACCTTTCAATTTCTAATGTATCTTTAGTTGAATCACTAAATTTTAATTTATTATCCGTTGCTCAAATATGTGATCTTGGCTTAATTTGCTCTTTCTCAAATAAAGGTGTCTCAATTTCAAGTGAAAAGGATAATGCTTTAGTTTTCAAAGGTTTTAGATTTGGAAATCTTTACTTAGTAGATTTCTCCTCAAATGCATTATGCTTACAAACTTGTTTAATTGCAAAAACTTCCTTGGGTTGGCTTTGGCATAGAAGGCTAGCTCATGTTGGCATGATTCAACTTAAAAAGTTTTTCAAACATGATCTAGTGGTTGGCTTGAAAGATGTGAAGTTTGAGAAAAATCGACTTTGTAGTGCTTGTCAAGCCGGTAAACAAGTCGCAAGCTCTCATCCTTCCAAGAGTATCATGTCAACTTCGAGACCATTGAAACTCTTACATGTGGATTTGTTTGGGCCAACAACCTATAAGAGTATCGGGGGAAATAGCTATTGTTTAGTTATCGTGGATGATCACTCTAGATATACATGGATGTTCTTTCTAGATGACAAGAGCGAAACCTCCGAAATTTTCAAAAGTTTTGCAAAAAGGGCTCAAAATGAATTTGATTTCAAAATAAAGAAAATTCGTAGTGATAATGGTTCCGAGTTCAAGAATACTAAAGTTGAAGACTTTTGTGATGAACTTGGAATAAAGCACGAATTTTTCACAACCTATACTCCGGAGCAAAATAGAGTAGTAGAATGGAAAAATCGTACATTAATTGAAATGGCTAGGACAATGCTTGATGAATATAATACTTCCGATAGCTTTTGGGCGGAAGCAATTAACACCGCTTGTCATGCCATAAATCGTCTTTATTTGCATCGCCTTTTGAAAAAGACTTTCTATGAACTTCTTGTTGGAAGAAAACCGAACATCTCTTATTTTCGTGTTTTTGGTTGCAAGTGTTATATTTTGAAAAAGGGTGTTCGTCTTTCAAAATTTGCAAGCCGATTTGATGTTGGTTTCTTGCTTGGATACTCTTCAAATAGCAAAGCGTATCGTGTTTTCAATCAAAACTCCGGTTTAGTTGAAGAAAGACACGATGTTCAATTTGATGAAACTAATGGCTCTGAAGAAGGGTATGAGAATTCGGATGATGTAGGTGATGAATTGTTGAGAAAGGATATGGAAAATATGCAAATTGGCGACATCAAACCAAAGGATGAACCATCATTTTCTACTCAAGTTGAACCTCCTACCTCTTCCACAACAAGTCAAATTCAAGTGGAAGAAAACAATAATGAAGATGATCAACCATCCAACCTGCCACCAAGAATTCACAATGCGATTGTAAAAGATCATCCAATAGATCAAATATTGGGTGATGTAAGTAAGGGTGTTCAAACTCGATCTCGTATCGCTTCATTTTGTGAACATTACTCGTTTGTCTCCTCTCTTGAGCCAAAAACTATAGATAAAGCACTTGATGATCCGGATTGGATGATTGCAATGCACGAAGAGCTTAATAATTTCACTCGAAACAAAGTTTGGACATTGGTGGATCGACCCAAAGAACACAACGTCATTGGTACAAAATGGGTATTTATAAACAAGCAAGACGAAAATGGTATGGTTGTAAGAAACAAAGCAAGATTGGTCGCACAAGGTTTCTCTTAAGTCGAAGGTTTGGATTTCGGTGAAACTTTTGCTCCCGTAGCTAGACTTGAGTCAATTCGTATATTACTTGCTTTTGCATCATGCTTTGATATTAAATTATTCCAAATGGATGTCAAAAGTGCTTTTCTAAATGGAGAAATATCCGAACTTGTGTTTGTTGAACAACCTCCCGGTTTTGAAGATCTTAAGAATCCTAATCACGTGTATAAACTCTCCAAGGCGTTCTACGGTCTTAAACAAGCTCCTAGAGCATGGTATGAACGCCTTAGAGATTTTCTAGTTTCAAAAGGGTTCAAAATCGGGAAAATTGATTCAACTTTATTCACTAAAGTATTATATGATGATTTCTTTGTATGTCAAATTTATGTTGATGATATCATATTTGGTTCTACTAATCAAGACTTTTGCAAAGAATTTGGTGATATGATGTCTAGGGAATTTGAAATGTCCATGATTGGAGAACTTAGCTATTTTCTTAGACTTCAAATCAAGCAACTCAAAGATGGAACTTTCGTAAGCCAAACAAAGTATGCAAAAGACTTGATCAAGAGATTTGGGATGGAGGACGCAAAACCTATCAAAACTCCTATGGCAACAAACGGTCACCTCGACCTAAATGAGGGAGGTAAATCAGTAGATTTAAAGCTTTATAGATCTATGATTGGTAGTTTGCTTTATCTCACCGCATCTAGGCCCGATATTATGTTTAGCGTTTGCATGTGTGCACGGTTTCAAGCATCTCCAAAAGAATGCCACTTGATGGCCGTAAAAAGAATACTAAGATATTTAAAGCATTCCTCTAGCATTGGCCTATGATTTCCTAAATGTGCTAAGTTTGATTTAATTGGATACTCGGACTCCGATTATGCGGGTTGCAAAGTGGACAGAAAAAGCACATCGGGGAGTTATCAATTCTTAGCGAGATCCTTAGTATCATGGTCATCCAAGAAACAAAATTCCGTAGCTCTATCCACCGCCGAAACCGAATATGTTTCCGCAGGAAGTTGTTGTGCTCAATTGCTATGGATGAGGCAAACTTTGATGGATTATGGGATTAACTTTGATAAAATGCCTCTTTTATGTGATAATGATAGTGCGGTGAAAATAGCAAATAATCCTGTTCAACACTCAAGAACCAAACATATCGACATTCGTCACCATTTCTTGAGAGATCATGTGGGCAAGAGAGATATTGAAATTAGCCACATTCGAACCAAATATCAATTAGCGGACATTTTCACCAAGCCATTAGATGAAGGGCGTTTTTGCAATTTGAGGAATGAATTAAATGTCATGGACTATTCAAATATTGGTTGAAATTTTGCCTCATGTATCTTGGTTGATTTGGTGTTATTCGAAAGTTTTTTAAAGAGAATATTTTCAAAATTTTATTAAGAATATCTATGTTCATAAAAACTATATTCTCATATAGACATTAGTCTATTCTATGCATAATGATCCTTAACAATATTTATTTGAGTGCAAAACTAAAGATCATTTGCAAATCTATCTAAATCTCAAAAAAATCCAGAGTTATCCCTTGAAGTCCCAGAAAAATCGAAACTACTGGCGCTTAATCACGGTACTACCGCAGTGCGGTACTACCGGAAGAAAAGTGCGGAACTACTGCATCGCGGGATCCGAGCGGGTTCTCTTCACCCGTTTCACTTCCTCTCCCCGAACGGTATTACCGTCTTTTCCCTCAGTCGATTTCCTCTCTCTCTCGGGTGCTCTCTATCTTCCTCCCGAAGAACTCCTAAAGCACTCTCAAATCCCCAAAATTTATTCGATATTTCTTCGGCCCTTGGTGATTCCTAGCATCTCTAGGGTTTCACTCCTCCAAATCTTCGAGGTAAATCGTCTAAAATCCTCGCTCTTACCGGTTTATCTCATACCCTAGGTCTAAATCAAGTTTGATCTAAAATGTTGCGGTTCTATGAGGTTCTAGTGGGGCAAAACAACATATTTGATGTTTAATGATGTTTATACATCTATTCCCTGGATTCAAACCACAATAAACATCGAATTTTTCTTCAAAACCAAAACCCTAGAACCAGGTTCGTAAAAGCGGTACTACCGCTACTTGAGCATGGTACTACCGGCAACGGTACTACCGCTCTTTGAGCTCGGTACTACCGGAAGCGATACTACCGGCCAAGATGTGCGGTACTACCATTTTTGCTGACAGAACCACAAATGTCATTTTGATCCTAGTTTGATTGATTCCTTGATCAAATTTGTATCTTATCCTCTCCATACTCAGATGGCAAGGACAAGGAATGCCGCTCGCCAATCAGTTGGACCTCGTAGAGGTCAATCTTCTTCCTCCCATCCTCCTGAAGATCCAGTTGAAGAATCTCATGACAAAGGCAAAGGTCCAGCAGTTTATGAATCTGAAGATGAGGAAGTATCCTCACAAGCTGGGTCAGGTTCTGGATCTGATTCAGAAGAAGAGATTCCAGCGGCATCCGATGAAGAGATGGAAGATCCAGTAGAGCCTCAAATTAACTTAAGGCTCATATCAGCTGATGACTATGCTATCCTGCGACACAAAGATCAGTACCTCCTGCCTAGCAACTCAATCAATCCCAGATTTCATACGAAGTTCCAAGAGCAAGTCTATGAGGAGGTATATGGCCAGAACAGAAAGTTTGCTGATCACAAGTGGATAAAGTGGCAGCACATTAACAATTTGGAAAAATATGATGGCATATATGAGATGTTTCAGCAAGCTGGTCTTCATGAACTTGTAGCTCTAAAGCATGATTATGATCAGGAAATCATAAGGCAATTCTATGCCACTCTCTATGTCTCTCCAGATTTCACCAAGATGAAATGGATGACAGTGACACGCTATGTGGAGTGTAGTAAGACTGATTTTGAGCGTGTCCTGCGAGTATCTTCATCCAGCAAGTGGGAGAAGATTTATGACAGACCTGCCCTGATGGTTCCTAGCTGAACAGAGCATTATGATAGAAATGTCAGGTTTGTTCCAGGAAAAATTCATGGCTTGCTTCCCATTTCCAGTTTGATTAATAGGATTATTAATCACACTATTCTTCCCAAGAGTGGAAATTTTGATGCTGTGCGTGGACATGCTTGGAACATTATTGATCTTATCTCAAAGGGGAAGAAGTTTGATGTGGTAGATGTCATAATCAGAAGTATAGCTTCTTCAAAAGATGACAGAGTAAAAAGGATTTATCATGCTCCTTTTATCATGGCCCTAATACTCAGCAAAATTGAGTACCAAGGAGGCTTAGACACTGTTCATAAAGCCTACAAGCCAAGAGAAGGACCTCCTGTTCAGCCAGCACAGCAAGAGCATATAGTTCAGCCAGAACCTATTGCCCCAAAGGAGGCAGCTGCAGAAGGCTCTCAGAGCCAAGCCACTCTCGCTCAGATTCTTAACACTCAGACTCTTATTCTTAATAATCTGATGCAGATTAAGGTCACTCAGCAGGAGATGAGAACAACACTTACAGATTTTCAGAATGAGACTAACAACAGACTTGCTGCCCTGACAGAGACAGTTGACTCTATGGAACACCGACTACCACCTCTTCCGCGTCTATCACCTCCTCTGCGTTTCACGCGTCGTCGCCCCAATACTCCACCTGGTGCTCCTTCTATAGTGGTCACAGCTCCTCCGGCGCCTGTTGCTCCAGTCTCTCTAGCTCCAGCTGTTTCAGCTTCTCCACCTCCGGTTGTTTCTCCTCCTCAGGATTCAGTTTCTCAGGACCCAGCAGCTCCTTCTTCTCCGGGTCCCACTACTTGATGTTTTTGGTACTTTGATGCCTAAGGGGGAGTAGTAGTAGTAGTAGTAGTAGTAGTCTTGAAAGTAAGGGGAGCTTGTTTTGAATCTTGTTGATTGCGTTTGATTGTAATAGTTGACTTTAATCATGTGTCTTGTTAAATATCTGTTGCAATTGTTGGTTATTGTCATTATTTTTTTTACTCTGTTGAAATGCAATTATTATTTCAGCTCATCTTATTACTTGTATTTCCCTCGAAATCTAACATGCTAAAGAAACTCCGCTAAAATTCTTAAAACTCTTGTGCTTGCAAAGCTTGTCCATAACTTATATGCACATGTTTAGGGGGAGCTTTCTTTATTCCAACTTAACAAGAATAAAATTGTACTTCAACTCTTTTGAACTCTTTATTAGAATTATATTGTTAAGTTAGAAATAGAATATATACCTGTTTCACACAAGGAGTATATTCAAAACAATCTTCCTCACACGTTTGTTATGTTGTCATCAATTACCAAAAATGGGGAGATTGAAAGCATCTAGGCCCCTAAAAATTGGTTTTGGTAATTAATGATAATATGTGATAATTGGACTTATGTGTTTGTTGAGTATTTGCAAGGTTAAGTCCAAATGGTAAGTACGATCATGAAGCTGCATGCTAAAGGATATCGTGAAGATCAAATTAGATCAAAGTCAAGGTACAAGTAGATTAGAAATCTTTTACCTTTTACCGGTCTTAGGAGATATGGTTGGAAGACCGGATTATAGGATAAATGCCATACTATTAAGAGGGATCATGTCCAAGTAACTTGATAGCATTTTTATGTGCCTTGAGGATCAATTTAGGATCATGCATGAAATTGATTTTCCTTTGAAAAGCATCCGTTGCACTGTCTAGATAATCGGTAGTACCGGCGTGTTCACGCGGTACTACCAGAGAACGGTACAACCGGGATTGTAGTGCGGTACTACCGCACCCCGGTCGTTCCGCATAAAAGGCGGTATGTTTTTTTTCCAGAGAACATGTATTTTGGGTGTCTCGGTGCAAACCCTCTTAACGGTAGTACCGCTGTTCAAAAGCGGAACTACCGCACACCTCCGGTAGTACCGACTTAGTGACGGTACGTTTTTTCCAGAGAGCATGTTTTCTGGGTGTCTCGGTGAAAACCCTCTGAATGGTAGTACCGCTGTTCAAAAGAGGAACTACCGCACACCCCCGGTAGTACCGATTATTCGACGGTACGTTTTTTCCAGTAGCAATGCAGTTTGGGAATTCTCGTGGAACGGTAGTACCGCTGCCTTCGGGCGGTATGACCGGGAAAGCGGTAGTACCGCATGTTCGTGGCGGTAGTACCGCTCTGCAATTCTAATGGCTATATCAGTGCATTTATTTTCTTCCCCTCTAGCCGTTACTGTGCTGGTAGTAAAGTGCGGTAGTACCGCATTTACTTGGCGGTAGTACCATAAATCGCTATTTTTCTGGGGATTTCCTCCCCAACGGTTATATTTGTTGGTGGATGGTATTTATCCCCCCCCAACTGCTCAAGGGCTGGAAGCAAGAGTTCATTTAACATCTATAGAACCTTGAGAGCTTTGAGCATTCACTCAACACCAAAATTCTCTTGTGCATTCATTGTGAGGTGGTTGAGTTCTTTCAAGTGCATTCATTCATTCTAGATTGATCCCATTGCACTTGTGAGTTGTCAAGCGAAGGTCATCGATTTGTTACTCTTGGAGTTTTGCCGAACTCCTAGATGGCTTGGAGGTGCTTGCACGGTGATCTCTTCAAGAAGATTGTGAAGAGGCTCGTTGCCAAGATTGTGAGTGGTTCGGTGTTCACCATCTCCGGAGCGGAGGAAGAACAACCATAGTGATCGAGGGAAGGCTTAATTCGTGGAGCCGGCTTGAGTGGTCAAGCTTCCTCAACGTGGACTAGTGAAGACCGGCAAGTCTTCAATACCACGGGAAAACATCGTTGTCTCTTTGTGGTTATTTCTAGTCTTTACTCTTCCGTATTTATATTCCTAGTTTGATCTTTGTGCTTGTATTGCTTAGCTAGAAGTATAACTTGTTTAGACTAAGTTGTTAATTGGCTTAACTCGTTAATTTGTGAAAAAATTCGAAAACCTCCTATTCACCCCCCTCTAGTCGGTTATCCTTGATCCTACAGGAGTGGAGACCGACCTCCACGCCGAGCTCACCACAGCGCCATGGGATGGGATGAGAGGCGGGGACGGAAGCTTGCCACAGTGCTCCAGGATGGTCGACGACAAGGGGGAAGAGGCGGGGATGATACGGGAGGGTGGGAAAGGGGAGGAAGAAGAAGGGGCGGGAGGGTAGGGAGGCGGAGGGATGTTAGGAGGGTGGTGCCTACTGTTCGATATTCAGGGAATGAACGAGCGAGATGGGGATCGTGGGGAAGATGCTTTCGGATTGATGATGTGGCTGGAGCTCGGATCGGTGGGCGGGTTATCACAGACGGTTTTTAATACAAAGCGTCTGTGATGAACTAATATCACAGACGGTTCATATTAAAAACCGTATGTGATTTTACCATGACTTGAAATGTCTAGCTCCCTGATTTTAGGCATTTCAAGTCATGGTAAAATCAAGAAGTTAGGCTTTTCAAATCGTGGTAAAATCATAGAATTAGGCATCCAAGTCACAGTATAATTACAGAGTTAGACATCCAAATAATGGTAAAATCAGGGATATACTTATCACAGACAGTTCGTATCATGAACTGTTTGTGAAGTATCACAAACGATTCGTGATACAAACCGTTTATGATATTAGCCCATCATAGACGGTTCTTAGCGTATGCAGTAACAGAGACGATCACGCTGGTAAAACCGTCTGTGATTCCCACTAACACTGACAGTTTTGAAAAACCGTCTGTAATGAGACGTCCAGTATTAATATTTTTTGTAGTAGTACATGAAGCATTTTGAAAAGCCTCTTACAAGGGAAGGGTTAAGCCCTATTTAGTGGCCTAGCCAACTACTACTATATGGCTATACCCATGCGCAGAGGCACATACTGAGATGCATTAGGTCTCATTTGGACCATCCAATCACTAGAGAACGGCTTAGATCAATAGCATACAGTATCGATGCTATAGCGCTACATTAAAATCAACACGGTACTTCTACGCACAATAAGTCAGGTACTATTTCTGCATGGCTCACTACAGTATCACTGTAGAGTACTATAGCATAGGCGTGTTACTGTTGCTGCAGTGCGTGCGTCTTTGGAGACTTGCATGAAAAGCTAGAGATAAAGTTCGAGTTAGGCACAGGCAGATCAATCAGGTTGGCAAGTGCTTCGAGACCAAGTTATTATTACGTATACGTATGCAATGATTGAGTAGGCTGCTCAAGCTGGCGCCACGTGTGCACCGGGCGAGGTAAGCTGTCCTAGAGCGTGATGTCCATTGACGGGTCAAGCTAGCCTAGCTAATTAGTTTCATCAACGTAAGTTAATTCGTTGTGGTACAGCTACATATATGCCAATATTAAACCTGGGTAAAACACGGACTGACAAGTTTGGATCGAGCCAAGTTGAGTGGAGTTTTAAATTTGGGCAAATTTAGAGGAACGGAAACGAACCAAAAGTGGAGGGATGGAGAAAATCCATCAATGGAAATAAGTTGGTTAAAAGAATTCACTATAAGAGTTTCGACACCAAAGGAGATGTAGCTCAGGTGGTAGAGCGCTCGCTTAGCGGGATGAAACTAGTACAGACGTCTTCTCCACATGTACAAGTTCGATGATCACCATACGTCTGATTGATGGATCGGATGCATGGTGGTTGACCTCTCCATGTGGAGACGGTCTCTATGACTAGAATTGTCTTCACACTTCATGCGAGAGGTTAGGGGATCCATACCCTGCATCTCCATCTTTTTTTCTTTTCTTTTCTTTTTGTAGGGGCGACCTTATTTCTATTTTTATACACTTTAGTGCAGTTATTTCCTTTTCTCATTCAAAACTAAATGGAAATTTCTTGCACTTTCGAAAACGTTTAACAACCATATATATGTGATGGATGGAAATGTAATCTACAAAATTAAAAATTAGAAGGAAACAATTCGATGCTCGAGTCACCTTTTCCTCTTACTAGTCGGTTACATACAACCCACGCCGTACCGATATGGAATAAAAAAACATCATTAATGCTGGATCAAGTAGTTAATTAATTAGAAGGATTATGATGAGTAATTACAATATATGAGAAAATTAATCTTTCAAAACTAAGAGCAAATACGGATGGATATCGCTCATCCTGTATCCAATTCCGTATTTTTTTTATTGGAGTTGGACATAGATAGTGTTATATACCCATTTCACTCTGCAAGCCTTCTGTTGGTCAGACAAAAAATAACCGCTCTGTTTACACCCTTACACAATTACCTACTCTTTTTGCACTCTTACACATAACATTGACAATAGGGGTGCAATTCGAGAGGATAGAAATGAATATCGCTCATTCCGTATCCTATCTCACTTTTTTTCTTAGAGTTGGAGTCGGATACAGATAGTACCGGATACTCCTTTCGCTCTTCCGTATTCACTCCGCAAGCCTTCACTCAGTCAGTCGGATAGAAATTATCTGCTCCGTTTGCACCCCTAAATCAATAGATTAATGGGACAACATTGTTTTAGCCTTTTAGGGAGGTGAACAACTCTGAAATACAGCCATTGGGTTTGTGTGATGATGCTTGATCCTCCGACTCTGTTAAGATGGTGCTTTCATAAGTAGTATTAAGTAATTGATGAGTATTAGGGGATTACGATGAGTAATTACAATAATTGAGACAATTAATCCTTCAAAACCAATTAAGCAGTCATCAATAGATTAATTAAGCAGTCATCAATAGATTAATGGATTGCATTGTTTTAGGGAGGGGAAGAACTTTGAATTATAGCTATTGGATTCGCGTGATGGATGGTTGTGATCTTCTGGATCTGCTAAACTGGTGCTTTCATAAGTACGGATTAGCTTCCGGCACTAGGGTGCTTATTCTAAGCCTTAGAGCTCCCTCGCCGCCCTCTGACCCGCCTCCCCCACGGCACTAGCCCAGCTGCCGGCGAGCTCACCACCGTCCCACCATCACTCGTTCTCGGTGTGATGGCAAGGCGAAGAACGCGAAGGTGAGGCGAACCACGATGACGCGGATGTAAGCCACGACGGCGCCAAGGAATGCGCGGCGGTGAGCTGAGCTACGACAGCGCCAAGGGGGCGTATGGTCGAGAAGAAGACTCGAAGAGGAAGAGACGAAGACATGGCAGGGGAATTGAAGGGAGAGGGGAAGGAGGGGAGAAGGGTTGGAGAAGAAGACTCAAAAAGGAACAATGGATGAAGGAGACTCGGGCGTGTGTGGTTATGCTTGCTCCACGTGTAGCATAGCGGGAGGGTCCGTGAGAATTTTAGTGTACGGATGACCGTACACTAGCTCTGTCGTCGATCGATCCTTCTGAACAGTTCCATGCAAAGCCTTACAACAATTCCATTCAAAGCATGGAAAAAACCCATTTTTCTATCAGAAAAAAACGTGGAACAAAAAATTACGCCGGTTCAATATAAAATAGATTCAAGACCTTCATTTTCTCTATCACAAAAAATTCAAAAGAAAAACAGCCTGTGTTTTCGAGTTATTAGCTAAAATGACACTGTTGCGCGACGAACTAACAAAAATAGCCTCTCCCCATAGGCGAATTACAGAAATAACACTAGTTCTGCACACAAATACCACGGCAGGGACCTACCGCGCCCACGTGGTGGGCTCCCATTCAGTGGCAGTTGCCCTGCCGACAGGCAACACATGCCTCCTACCGCGCCCCCACCGTCTAGATCCCTCCTGCCGCACGATGGGGGGCACGGCAGAGGAGATCCGGGCGGTGGGGTGCGACAGGGGGCACGTGTCACCTGTTGGCATGTTCGCAGTGTTATTTTTACACTTTCTCTTGCAGAAGGGGCTACTTTTGCTATTTTATGGTGTAACAGTGCCAATTAAACCAAAAACTTTGCCTCCCGTCCCTAGACAACGATGAATTCCTCTCGGAGATCCTCCTCCGCCTCCCGCCGCAGCCGTCCTCCCTGCCCCGCGCCTCCCAGGTGGTCTTGCTGTGCGTCGTTGCCACCACAGTTCTGGTGTGGACCATCCGCGAAGGGTGTTTGCCTGCATCTACCCGTTCGAGTCCGGTACATGGGGAATCCTCGTCCCAACTCCCAATAGCGTTTCAGTCTAAAGTCTAAACTCCCGGTTCTTGCGCTTAAGCCCGGCATCCTTGTTGGTAATCGTCTCTACTGGTTGCTTCGTGCTGGATTTGTATGCCATCCTTGAGTTCGATCTGGATGTGCAGAGTTTTGCTGTGATCGAGAGGTCGGCTGTCCCATATGATTGCACCGAGGCCTACTTTCAGATCATGCCAGCAAAGGACGGTGATCTTGCCCTTGCCTTCTTGTTCAACTGGACAAGATCCTTGGGCTGAGATCTATAGAAAATGGAGAAGCGCCAATATATATGATGGGGTATGCTGAGGATGTCAATATCATTTTTCTGTGGGCGGGCATTGGTGTCTTCATGCTCCAACTTGAGTCGATGCACTTCAGGAAAATTGTCACAAACAATTGGGGGAGAACCGAATGTCCCTACACAAGTTTCTATACTGTAGGTAATCGCTCATTTTTTCACTCTTTAGGAGTAACTGAATCCAATTACTTCTCGTACATGGTTGCTGGAATACCACTCTTGTCCATGGGTGTCGACAACATTTTAATCTTAATCGTATTATTTGCTTATTGCTCATATTGGTGAACTTATGGCAATGCACCTTCTGATGTTATTTGTTGAACTATGTGATTGTGAACTTATAGCTATAAAAAAAATACCACAAAAGTTTATTGTCGCCTGTCTATCTCTGCATGCATTGATTAATCTTAAGGTAGATTAGTAGCGTCCATCTGCATGTAGCTACAGTGCTTGTCTGTTCAGCATGAACTTCATAGCAATTGAAAATTGTCTACAAACACGCTGAAAACTAAGCTTGAACATGTAATATGTCAAATGAGTCACTCGATTGACAGATTCAGAAGCTTAAAGGTTGTTACGTCTTTTCAATCAATACTTTTTCTTCTGGACGATAGCATTTATTTCCATTGATCTTGGTACCAATAAAAAATCTGTAATAACCAGTTGCATCTATCTTACCTTATGAAATAGAAATTGCTATATTATCTTTTGTTGAAGAGTTCTGCTGCAAGTGACAATTTCATTTGTACCAGACAAGAAATAAATCAATTCTGTGTTATGTTTTACAAGGTTGAGTTTGTTTGTATTGTGAACATTGGTTCAAATTGGGGTAACTACTGTGCAGAAGATGGCCAGAAAGCATTGCTTGAAGGGGATTAGGGTTTCTAGATGAGATGGGTTGAGAGATGGCAAATAGAGGAGAGTAATTTTATTTCTTTCTTGACCAAAATATTACAATGCCAACTCATTATTTGATCGCTAACATGACTTCAGCTAGACTTAAACTAGGAAACCTCCTAAGACAAGAACTAAACATGGACTTAACTTCTATTACATCTCTTTCCTAATTCCTTTACCTATGGTTTTGAGGTGGTAGGGAAATCAAGTCGTGTGTGCCTCGGAATCCTTCTCTAACAATTCTCCTCCTCCTGGTCCTGGATAGTTCTTCGCCTTGGACTGCTCCTGCTCCTGCTCCTTCCTGTTCAAGCTACGGCTACTCTGGTCATCAAGGCTTGTCCACGAGCCCACGACAGTTTAGATCTAAGCAGTCACGATCATTACTTTGAGCATATTTTAATTTAGTCCGCTTGATGTGACGTGGAATGAGCTCACTTCAGAACAGTTCTAGATTGCTTCCTTTTGGATGGGCTAAATGATACCTAGCGACGACTAGCGCAGAACTAGAAGAGCATTTCCTTATTCAATGTTATCCTATTACTTATCTTGTTTCCTGCAATTATTCAGATTTGTAGATAACTTTTCCCGTTCCAGCCTGTTGCTGGAAGATTTCCTGGGCTCATCTTCCTCTCTTTTTTTTTCTTCTAACCTGTATCTGTAGCTGGGAATTAGTCTAATGTCATCAATTAAGAAAATCAAGTGGAATTGCCAAAACGATGCCTAGGAGGTAGGAATCAGATATATATTTCTACTCCCTGTGACTAGGTTAGCATGAGCTTGGTGGTTCAGTAGTCACCTCCTATGGAGGTATTCTATCACTAGATTTGTAGTTGATACTAAGATGTTGCCATTTGACAAAATCCCAGTAACAGATTAACAATTGGAGTTGAAGATATATAAGTACAAATTGCTCTTGTAGTTCTGGTTTTTCTTTCAAATGTTAGTTTTTTTTCATATTTCTGCAATGATATTATCGACAATAAAGTGCTGCAATGATTTAACTTCAGAGATTCATCCATAAGTTTCACAAGTTATGCTTACTGTTTGAACTTTGAACTATGTGAAAATTGCTAGCCATGTATTTTGCACCGGTGGTGAAAATCTGCTTTACTGACGAAATTGTTTGCTCCACAGGTACCTAAAGAGTTGCTTGCCCAGTTGCGGACGCAGGAGTAGCTTTTGGTTTGAGTTCTTCCATTCTGTGATTTGTGGCCTGAGATGCAGTCCTGTGGAACATGACCTGTGTATTTGTCTATTGTGAACGGCTGGACTTGTTGAAATTGTCTAATTTGAGAACTGCGCCGATGTAATTTTCTTTCTCAAGAAATTAATTAACTGAAACCTTGGGGTGTAACTGTATACAGTCCATTTGGATTTGGTTGATCTCTATTCGTCTCATCGTATGGATATTGCTTTCGGTTTGCTATTTCTAAATCGTCTAAAATTTTCTTAAATTCAAATTAATTATTGTGATTATTTGATTTATGTAGAGATTGATGTATCATATGATTGAATATTGATTCAATGGATAAAATATGTGACTTATGTTTAATAAAATTTTAGTCATCTTACAAATAGACAATCCCTTTGCTTTTAACCCATATATTGGAGTAGACATGTTCACGGGCCAGGGCTGGCCTGAAGCCCAAAAATAGCCTGAAAATGCGTCCTTTCCTAATTAAAAAAATCTAATGTTTGATTATTTTACGATTAAAATATTACTCCCTTCGGTTCATAAAAAGAAATGGTTTTAGAATGCATACAATAATAAAACTTTGGTTATCGATATCTTTTTAAATATTTAGATTAGATAGATGAAAATTATATGTATAGATTCATCACGAAAAGTGCTTTCATAATATTATAATTTTATTAGGTTTTACAAATATATTATAATACTAATTAGTGATCAAAGTTGAATTTTGATGACTATATTGATGTTCAAAAGACTTTTTTTAACGAGATGAGTACTTTTTATTAAAATCGGGCTTTTTGGACTTCGGGCCGGGCTGCCCGTGAACGTAGTGAGCAGTGGTTCTTGATAAGCGGCTGGGCCCAATTTGCAGCGCATTGTTCCCCACTCCGCACTACACACTCAACACGAACGGGGCGGGAGTGCGATGACCCGCCGCCGCCGTCCCACCTCACCGGCGGTGGCGCTTCCGCTGGACGACGACGATCTCCTCTCCGAGATCCTCCTCCGCCTCCCGCCGCAGCCGTCCTCCCTCCCCCGCGCCTCCCACGTCTGCAAGCGCTGGCGCCGCCTCGTCTCCGACCCCCAATTCTTCAGCCGCTTCCGCGCCCACCACCGGAAGCCCCCTCTCCTCGGCTTCTTCGAAGACTACGACGAAGCCACCTTCACTCCCACGCTGGACCCACCGGACCGCATCCCCACCACGCGCTTCTCCCTGCAACGGTGCAGCGACGATGACCTCCACATGGACTGGACCCTCCTTGACTGCCGCCACGGACTCGGCCTCCTCCTCGGCCAGAAGCAGCGCGGGGCCCTGGTCTGGGACCCCGCGACGGGCCTCCAGCGCCGCGTAGCCCTTCCGCCGGAGTTCGACGACAAGGACAAGATCATCCGCAACGCGGCGGTGCTCCGGGCTGCTGCCGGCGACGACGGCCACAGGCACGGTGGTTGCCCCTTCCAGGTGGTGTTGGTGTGCACCGATGAATTCACTGTGCTTACACGAGCATTTGCCTGCGTTTACTCATCCGAGTCCGGTAAATGGGGCAAAATCGTCTCGACAGCTGTTCAGTCTATTGTTTCTGTGGTGAGGCCCAGCACCCTTGTTGGTAATCGTCTCTACTGGTTGCTTATGGGGAGTGGCATTCTTGAGTTTGATTTGAATAAGCAGAGCCTCTCTGTGATCGAGAAGCCTACTGATCGACGTGCTCAAAGTGAAGCAAACTTTCAGATCATGTCAGCAAAGGATGGTGGGATTGGCCTTGCCATTGTGTCAGACTATGATGCCCAATTGTGGGAGAGGACGGCCGATTCTGGAGGTCTTGCGGTATGGGTGCTGCTTAAAACTATTCGACTGTGTGAGATCCTTGGGCTGGGATCTAGAAAGGAGGGAGGGCCAATATATATATTGGGGTTTGCTGAGGATGTTAATGTCATCTTGCTTTGGACGGGCATTGGTGTCTTCATGGTCCAACTTGAGTCAATGTACTCCAAGAAACTTTTTGAAAGCAATCTCGTCACCACCTACTATCCCTACTCAAGTTTGTATGCTGCAGGTAAAGTGCTCATCTTTACTCTTCTGTACATGGTTCTGGAATGGTGGCTGGAATGCTGCTCATGTCCTTCACTGATGACTAACAATTTAATCTTAAATTGTATTTGGTCAGATTGGTGAACTTATGGAAATATTACTTTTGATGTTATTGTTCAACAATGTGAACTTATAGCTATAAAGAAGAAGCAAAGTTTATTGTCACCTGTCTATCGCTGTATGCATAAAGGCATAAATCACACTGGTAGTGTTCATATCCACATAGCTACAGTACTAAACTTTTCAACCTGAGCTATATAGCAGTTGAAAATTGACAACATACACACTAAAAACTAAACCTGAAAACCTAATATGTCAAATGAGTAACTTGATTGACACATTATGAAGCTTAAAGGTAGTTATGTTCTTTCATTCAATTTTTTTTCCTGGAATGTAGTATTTATTTCTATTGATCTCGGTCTCAATCATGGATCTGTAATAACGACTTGCATCTATCCAATTTTTAGCACATTTTGATTTAGTCCCCTAGACATGACATATGATCTCACTTAAGGACAGTTCTAGATATCTTCCGTTTGGAATCAGCTAAATAGGTTGAACGTGCGTGTCCTTAATTGAGTTGAGTATACTGCCTTTTGAGGAAAGTTTCTTGCATTTTGGCAGTACATGTGGTTTTGTTTTATCTATTCCTTATCTTGTACCATCTTTTTTTGACCTAGCTCATCTAAATATCTCAGTGATTCAATCTCTTTTCTATTTGGCTTTTCCTTGGTATCTACATTTGGTTGCTTCGACTTCCTATGTGCTTAGGCATGGGCATTGGTGGTGGACATGATGGACCTGAAATGTTGCCCGATGCTGTCAATGCATAAAATGAATATCCAATGAGACCTGCCAGTGTGCTGTGTTGGGTGAACGGGTGACATAAGATTATCTTCTGTTATTCATCAATTATTTTGCTTGTTAACATCTTTATTATTAATTTATATGCCCCATATGTTTGGGAAGTACAAAAGACCTATTTAGTCAACTTGGATCAATTAATACTCTCAAGCTGCATGGAATGTAGTTCGAGGGGTATAACTATTAACTCTTAGATTTTTTATATTTAGCCATTGTTCCTTCTGTTGTTATCTTAAGGCTGTACTTCCTCATCGCTTGGTCAGCACTCAGCACCCCTCCGTTAATTTCCCTTTTGGTATGTCACATTGGCACCATCCACTTGCCTTCTGGATCTACTGAGTTCCCACCTCCTCATCCTGTATCTGCCTCTCCCTTGCCGTCCTCCCATGCAATTACCTTGCTGCCAGTTGCCAACTTGCCATTGCCTATACCACCTCTCCACTGTCTTCTCCTAGGTTCTTCCCCATTTCCTGCTCCATTCTAGCATGGCTTTCTCCCTGTAGCTCCTCAGATGATCAATGACCTATGGCCCTTCTACTTTCCCTAATTGCGCATTTGCACAGCATGTTGACGGAATCACGTATGAGAGCGTTACCTTGCCTTAAGTAATGGCAGAATGAATTATTTTTCCTTTGCCGTGCTTTGTGAAAATTTTGACTGCTTTACTATCACGGCATCACCGGTTGATACATTGGCTTCAATGTATTAAGACCTACTGTGGTTTGTGATTTGTAAGCCATCTGCTGCTATGGCAAAGCAACAATAATTTACTGTTGTGGAATATTTTGTTTTAGGTACTCATACTTTCCTTTAAAAAGCATACAGTTGTGTCATTTCACATTCCTGCTTATTTCAAAGCTTAAGCCAACATCCATGTTAAGTGTATATTTCCTTTTTTTAGTATCATCATGATATCATGTACCGCCTGCAATTATAGTTTTTATACAATTTGTATAGTGCCAGGCTGTTGCTCGAAAATTTCCTGGGGGTATCTTTCTCTCTTTTTAATCTACGTTGTCACAAAAGCAATTTTGTTAAGAACATCAAGTGGAATTGCCACAAGAATGTCTAGGAAGTAGGAACCAAAATATATGTCTGTACTCCCTGTTGCTGGATAAGCATTAGCTTTGTGGTTCAGTAATCACTTCCGATGGAGGTATTTGATCATTAATTTTTTTTCCATGTGACAAATTCTTTTCATACTAAGGAGTTGAACAATAGGAGTATATCCGATCACTAAATATTTTGTTCATACTAAAATGTTGCCATTTGACTTGAAGGTATGCCAGTACAATTACAAATTGTTCTTGTAGTTCTGGTTTCCCTCTTCCTACTGTTAGTTTTATCTAATATCACTGCAACGATTTTTCAAAAAAAAAAAAAATGCTACAATGATTGAACCTCAGAGATTCAGCCATAAGTTTAATTATGGCAAAGTTGATGCTTACTTTTTGAACTTTGAACTATCCGAAAATCATTAGCAATGACTTTTGCAGCGTTGAGTAGTCAAAATCTGCTTTACTGATGGAGTTGTTTGCTTCACAGGTGTTTAAAGACTTACTTGCCAGCTGCCAATATGCAGGAGTAGCTTTTTGGTGTGGGTTCTTGTGGAATATGACCCTATACGTGCTTGTCAACTGTGAACTGGAGTTGTAGATATCACCCAATTTGCTAACTCTGAGATGCTATTTTCTTTCTTCAGAAATTAATTAATTGAAATGCCTTGTGCTTGGTAGCTGGTGTGGAACGGTTAACGTTTCGGTTAATCGGTACAACTCAATTGAACTAAATGGAGACCAATTTAAGCATATTGCTTTCATATGATTCCAAACTTGTCGGTGTACTCTCTCCTTAATGGTTCGTCTCATCATATGCTTATTGCTTTCAATGTGAGCCATATAAGCATATGATGTTCTGAACTGTTTGCCTTCTTGACCATATATATATCAAGATCCAACACGTGACGCTGCTTCAATGGACACGAAGTGATGCTTGTTCTTTGTCGATTTATTTATGAAACTAGGTTTTAATTTGGACTAAGTTCACTTTACACCCTTGAACTAGTCCAAAAAATACCTTTAACTACAAAACCGTTCACTTTATACCCTCCAATTATTGAAACCAGAACAAATCACCTCCACACCTTAAACCACCCCGGTTTTAGATGATGTGGCGTCCACATGTACATGTTTAGCTGATGTGTCATAGTATGATGTGTATGCTCAGGTACACGGTCTCCGCCAACGCCACGAACAAGGCCCAACGCGCGGCGGAGCTCCGCTGCAATCTTGTTGACGAAGCTGGCGGGCGGCATGACGGTGTCCTCGAGGCACATTGCCTTGTAGTACTCCTCGGCCGTGCGCTCGGTGGGGAGGTTGGAGACCTGGGAGAAGGAGACGAAGCCCTCGGTAGAGCTGTCCTCGAGGATCTCCTTGGACATGTCCGGGAGGCTGTGGCGCTTGACGTAGGTGACGTGGCCGCCGCCGACATAGACCTTGAAGACGACACTGCCATGGTTGACGAACTCCTGTAGGACGAGCGGTGGGCGGAGCTTGCGGAGGCCTTCGCGGTGGTAGACGAGGGACATCTTGTGTGACTTGGCGGTGCCATCGGCGACGAGTAGCTTGGTGATGAGGGGGAAGCGGATGGCAACAAGAAGGCTCGAGTCCGCAAGTGCGACGGCATCATATACGACGACCTAGCTGGGGATGCCGAAGGTGTGGTCGGCGGCGAGCGGGACGTCAAACTCGGAGATGACCTGGAGCATGGAGATGCGGTTGTGGAGGCGGTCGATGGTGTGGGGCGGGTCGACGATGGGGACGGAGGGGTGGCGCGCGGAGAAGGCCTCGAGCTCGGCACGTCAGCCGTCGCCGTAGAGCTTGTGGATGAGGAGGTCGAAAGGGCCGTGCTCCACTAGGGGTCGCGAGGCGTCGACGGGGACGAGGTCCATGGCGTAGGCGGCTGTGCGCGAGAGGAGCGAGGGCTGGATGAAGCTCTGCTGCTTCTTGGGCGCGAGCGCGTAGCCGATGAAGTAGCTGTGGCGGTCGCCGGAGGAGGGCTCAGCGGCCGTTGGATGGGTCAGGATTCGAGAATCGATGGAAGAGAAGAGGAAATCGATTTAGATGGATAAAGGTGGGAGAGGAATGTGATGCCATGAGGAGAGGCCGGCCGGAGGAATTAGTGATGCCACGTAGACCCCTCTTTCTCTCTCTCTCTCTCTCTCTCTCTCTCTCTCTCTCTCTCTCTCTCATTTGTGTCTGACCAGTGGGCCTGAGTTAATTAGTGATGCCACGTAGGCGATAAACCGTGTGGTTTCGGCTTGAGGGGGTTGGGTGACCTGGTATTGGCAGTTTGAGAGTGTAAACCAAACGGTATTAAAGTTCAGGGGGTTTTTTGGACTCTCAACAAAATTCAGAGGTGTAATATAGACTTATTCCTTTTAATTTCAATAGACAGGAAGTGATGTTTTAAGTATAGTCAGCATGAAATGATTTGATTATATTGTTCACCATATAAAATATTGACTTTCTGACTAGCAAGAACTATGCTCTAAGATTTTGTCATTCCCATTTTCTTTCATGTCGTTTTGTTTCTACATAAAGACTGTTACATTGCTCATTATATATACATGGAATTTTGTCTAATAAGGAAGGAATGTGGCAGGATTTCTTAAGGAAGAAATACTTGAAGTAGAAAACTTTGGAATTTTTTAAAAATAATATTACTTTAAAAGATAATTACATTAATAAATAGTCGCTCCAAAAAATAACAAAACTAGCAAGAACTATAAAAGACCCTTTAAACCCTAAATCTCGACATAGGGCTCATTTTTATTCAGAAAAAAAGAGGAGGGACAGGAGAGGAGGAGAGAAGCTAGCGAAGCGCTGCCCGTCCGGTTGCCCACCTGTTAAGTAATGTTTTTAACCGAATGGATTATATAGTTTTAGATGTACGGTTACATAATACAGTATGTTTTACATAATACTTTTCGGTGGGTAGTTTAGGTTTAGATATGTGGTTAATCGTGGAAATGTTCTTTATGGTGCGGTACATCAAATATGTCGGACGTTACCAATTTCAAAATTTACAACAGTCAAGGGACTATTCTGGAGGGTCCTGAGGGGATTGATTTGCGTTATTTCTAATCGGCTACCGTGCCCCTGCCAAGAGCGGAGAGGCGTACATGGGACGCTGTGTTGCAATGGTTAATTCACACGTTCCAAGTGGATCATGATGTGTGTGATCTGAGATTAAGTTGCTTTGCCCCCTGAGCAGCACAGCTCACGTATTGGGAGTTAGTGCAACTCAAAGGAATAAGGTCATAGTAGTCATATGTACACATGGTGTGGGAGGGAGGGTGGGATTTGGTCCTTCTAGCCCAGGCATAAGCCAAGCCCACTCCTGCATTCGCGGCTGCTGAACAAGAAGAGGGTGGTGATGCCGAAGAAGAAGTCGGGGACTCCAGCCATAGTGTGGCGCACATAACGGCCGAAGCTCCCAGAGTTGCTAATGCTGTCGATGAAAACCCTATGGGAGGAGCTCCTTCAGTCAGGCAAGCTATTGGCTTGCTGATGAGGGTGACAAGGTGGAAGCCATAGTGCAAAGGATGGATCTCGAAGACTGGGACTACATGGCATGTCAGAAGATGAAGGATCCGACGACGAGGATGATGTGGACCAGCAGGCAGTTCCATCCGAGTGGAACACATACTAGTTCGACAACCTCGTCGTCAACGAAGACTCCCATGTGCCATGGGAGTACGACCAGAGCGAGGTTAGGCAAGGAGCTATGTACAAATGCAAGGAGGCCGTGCAGGAGGCGGTCAAATTCTAGGCCTTGTCGGTGCGGCACACATTCACAGCCGTCAAGTCTAACCCAAAATTCTATGATGTGAAGTGTGGCATAGAGGGATTCCCTTGGCGAGTGCACGTATTTCAGCATAAGTGGGACACCTACTGGAAGTGCTCTATAGTGGTCCCTCACACATATATCATCGCGGAGTCAGTACAGTCCCACCAGAACCTGTCATCAGGCTTCATCGCCAACCTCATGTACGGTGAGATCGTGGATAATCTAGATTTTGAGCTATGATCTATCATTCTGGCGATTGAAGCAATGTTCCAATACACAGTTAGCTATGCCAAGGCGTGCAGGGTAAAACAGAAGGCATTGGAGTCAATGTTTGGTACTTTCGAGGACTCCTACCACAACCTCCTCAGGCTACTCCGAGTCATACAAGATAGGAATCCCGACACTTATGTGTAC
Source organism: Ampelocalamus luodianensis (assembly GCA_036346255.1). NCBI lineage: Eukaryota > Viridiplantae > Streptophyta > Magnoliopsida > Poales > Poaceae > Ampelocalamus > Ampelocalamus luodianensis. The sequence continues at coordinate 8,258,885 of CM070635.1, read as the reverse complement.
ATTTAGGATTCCATGCATCCGAAATGGGCCAATAAGAAGGTACTACAACGAGCATTCTTCGCCTTTGGTCCATGCATTAATGCATTTCGATATTGCTGTCAAATCTTGTGCGTGGATAGCACATTCCTGACTGGAAAGTATAAGGACCAGATACTGACTGCGAATAGCGATGGAAGGCAACAATCAAGTTCTTCCCGTGGTATTCACTTTCGTTGAAAGCGAGAACACGGACAGTTGGTTGTGGTTCCTGAGGAATGTGAGGATTTCTGTTGTACAGAACCGTCCAAACGTATGTATCATTCATGATTGGCATGCGGGCTTGCTGCATGCAATAACTTAGCTACAACAAGGAGAGAACGAACCATTTGCATGAGCAGATCTGCATAGCAGGTGGTGCATGAGGTACTTGGGTGCAAACTTCTACAAGCAGTTCCGCAATAAGGACTTGATGAACCTGTTCAAGCGGCTATGTAACCAGAACTAACAACGGAAGTTTGAAGCTCTCTGGAAGATTCTGGATGAGCGGACCCAGACGCATAGAAGGAAGGCAGCAAAAAGGGCCACCCCAAGCACTAACCAGGCCTCTGAAGCATTGCCACAACTACCCACAAATGGTCCTAGTGTGATGAGGAAGGCGGGGGCGCATGTGAAATGCTTCTCGGACTGGATTGAGCACGAGTCTAAGGAGAAGTGGTCACTGCTACATAACAGGAGTGGTGCACGATATGATGTCATGAAAACCAATCTAGACAAGGTGTACAACTGGGTCATGCGTGGTGCAAGGTGCCTCCCTTTGGTTGGAATTATAGAGGTAATTCTTCGTGGTACCACAAACTACTTTGTTGACAGAAGCAACAATACATCGCTCGCCATGGCAAAGTACTCTACTCCACCATGATCACCTAGTACATGGAGGAGAAGAGTAAGAAGGGTGAGATGCACCGGGCATTCAAGATGGGCACAAGGGAGCTTCGCTTCGAGATAATGTGCAGGGATAAAGGACGCCGCGGGACGAATCGCGGGCACCCACGAGTGCACACTACGCTGTGCTAGTTGCGTATGCACTTGCAACAAGCTCCTTCTGCATAGGCCCTGCTCCTGTGTCATGGCCGCATGTTCCACGGTGGCGTAGCATCCTAGGCAGTACCTCTCTGATTATTTCAACGAGGAGGTGATGCAAACCTGGAGTGCAGAGATGTATGGTTATGCTGTGGTTAGCTATTTCACTAGCCATCCGACCTGAGAGCAACTAATCTGGGCCGCGGATATTGATAGGCTGAAGGGTAAGGTTGGCCTGTGACAGGTACGACACATCAGAAATGACATGGACGAGGTAGAAGCCGAACGTCGTATGAAGAAATGTTCCATTTGTAGGGAGTCTGGGCACACATTCAAGAAATGCCCCACGATAAATCCTCAAGATGAAGGAGACATTGGCACTCTGGACCTCAGCACGGGGACCTCATCCGACCGCCCCACTCGAGGCGGTCTACATGGCGGATGTTGAGGTCGCGGCCATGGGAAAGCACAGACAGTTGTAATATGTGATTGCCAATGTTCTGAAATATTACTTTGATTTGAAAAAACCTAAGTGTTATGATGTTTTACTTAATGTTATGTAATATCAGTTGTATCTTTGATAGATTAATTTGTTTATTCTTGTGATAGCTTTCATATTGTCACGCTTCCTTTTGTTTACTGCTCCATTTTGTTCACAGTTACTCCATCTAGTTCGCTGCGAGGTAAGGAACCAGGGCCATTTACCCTTCCTTGCGAGCTCGGTGTTGTACTCCTCCCTAGCCGCCTTGGCCTTGGCTGCATTTCCCACTTTTCTCGCGCTCCCTCTCGTGAGCCTCGCGCTCTTTGAGCCTGCACGCCACCAGATGAGCTTGCGTCTTCCGTCAGATACGCTCGTTGTGCTCTTCGTTGCGGCGCTTCTCGTTCCTCTTCTCGCGGTCCCTCTCGGCATCCTACTCCTCGCAGTCGAGACGCCACTGGGTCCCTAGGTGGATCCCTTGGTTGATCCACTTACAGTAGCCATATAGCGGATCTATGGACTACGGGTAGACGGGAGAGACTGTTAGTGTATATTTTGAAAAAGAAATGGTAGGGGAACATGCTCCTTACCGGTTGTCGATAGTGGCCCGAGTCCCAACGGCGGTCAGGATGGTCCAAGGAATAGTTAGTGCGACCCCAGTAACGCGTGCCCAGGCTGAGCCGCTGCTTCAACTTGAAGAACTTGCATGTGTCCCTGCACCAACAGAGGGGCGGCGTCTCCTCCTCGGGTGAGTGTTGAGGCGAATGCTCGCTTGGAATGTTCTAGTAGGGGTTGGGAGGTGCCCTCCTAGCATGCTCACTTTGTTCGACCTGGGCCGCAGCACGCCTTGCGAGTTCGCGGATCTTATCCCATTGTTTCTCCATCTGAGCGAGATTGTGTTGAAATCTTGATACAGGAGAATCCATCGCAGAAAGGGTACTACTTATATGCCGAGCAGGACCTGCGTACGTAGCTGAATTGTAATTCGGTTGAATGAAATTCGCGTCTGCGAAGCAGCGGCCCCGAGGAAGCAGACTCGTTGGCACGTCGTTGCATAAAGCTGACTCGTTTGGGTACGTCGCTGCGCAAAGCTGCCTCGTCTTGTCACTTCGAATAGGTTGCATGGCGGAGTGTTGTCTTGTCACTCTGAAAAGTAAGCGTCACCATTCTTCTCTCCCTCTCCTCCTCTTTTCAGTTTTTTCTAGAATTAAAATGAGCTTTGGAGTAATTTTTCGGGGTTTTTATAGATAGACCCCTGTTGCTAGTTGAACTAGTGTCGCCGGTTCAACTGGCGACAAGAGCACTATTCAACTTCTGTCGTCAGTTCAATTGACGATAGAGAGTTGGATCGGTGGCAACAGGGTCCCTGTCGTCAGTTTAAATGACGACATGGGCCAGTTTTGTCATTTTTGGGATGACTATTTATTTTTGTAATTATTTTTTAAAATAATATTATTTTTTAGAAAAATCGAAAACCTCACCCATGTTGAGTCTGAACTTGAACTTGGTGATTCACATACATGGAATGGCCTCATGAAAGTTAAATCTTTGTTTTTTGCTTTCTGAAAAACAAAGGTTGGGAGTGGAGAAAGAACTCAGTTTTGGGATGACATTTTGATGTGGATACGCTTTGCATTTTCAGTTAAAATACATTAACTAACTGTAAAAATTTATTGAGCCGCATTAAATATTATCACATGAATTCTAATTTAATTGGATCTTTATTAATCGCACTTGGAAATACAGAGCTACTATTTTATTTAATAGTATGCAAATCCATATTTAATTTGTACAAGTTTAAAGTAAATATTTGTTTTGATGAACTAAAAGAAAGAGATCTCCTCGAGCAGGTCGAAATGCAAATCTTATTCGCTGTATTTTGATATCGGACGAGAAAGATACAGGTGAAGATACGCGATATGTACGGACGTCGCCTACCTTCACTAGCTGACATGTGGGGTACATGTTCTGGTCATCTATGTTTGTGGCCTGTTGGCTGCTGCATTAGCCCATGTTCTTGCTACGCGCACACGGAGAGGATAAGCCAAATGTACACAAGAAGATTGCAAGGGCATCAAATCCCAAGAGATGCACATGGAGTGGGTCCCACCTTTGTCCCCCGTGCAGCCAGCAAGAGATGTGGTTGGAATCTGTCCATCGGGAAGCCAAGGAGCCAGGAGGAATTAAATTGTGGCCAGCTAGACGTACGCAAGATTCTACCTGAATTTGAAATATTCTCTATGGCATGCGGGCCATCAGTGGGAGATTCTGCACTTGGGATTTTTGCCATCTGGATTGCATGCGATTTGACAGATTCGTGCTCCACTATCAGGCCCTAAATTTGTAACTTGAGGACCACTGTGTTAATTTGTGTTATTTTCTAGATCAATAACTAGCACATACAGTTATATTGTTGGTTCAAATACATATCACGAAAATGTAAATTTATTGCATAATATTAAACAAAACGTAAATATATCTTACGGTTTTTAACTTGCAGAATGGCCGGACAGGCTAAATACCATTCAGAGAGCAACAGCGGAAGTAGAATCAAAGTGTAACACGTGGAACCTCACGATATACCCACCGACAATCGACTTGGGCCTCACGACCTAGTTTTTAGCATTCTTGATCTTCAGTCTTGTCTAGTGCTATAATTGTCCTTGTAGCCTTCTTTTATGCTTACTGACTAAAGAATATAAATAGCAAGCATGAGTACACAACCGTACTTGCGAGCCAACACTCAATGCAATTATTATATATGCAAAGCTAATCAAGGAAGGTTTATGGTTCTTTTATTTTGCACAAAGCTATTTATTGAAATAGAGCAAGTAGTAGCAAATCTCAAAACTTAGCATTTTACTAACACAAGTTTTGATAAACAGAGTTTTGTTGTAAAGTACTAGTGGAGATTCCATCCCCTATATCATTGAGTGGCTCTGTCCACTCAATGCTCATTTTCATTTTCGGGTCACATTCCCGTAATTATCACTGGTCCCCGAACAGGCCATCTCAAATCTCTGAGTTTCTAACCCCAACTTTCCATTTCAACCACAAATTATTTTATAAAATTGAAAGCTATATCAAGTAAGTTCCTAGTACCACTCTTGACCATGAGCACGGCTATCAAGATAGTTTTCTTACTCTGCAGAGTTTGCACACTTTACCCACAAGATATAATCAACTCATAATGTCTCTAACACACTTCCATAGGTGTGTGACTAAGTTGATTACTACAAGCCTTTACAATGTCCTACCTCAACGCAACCCCACGCCACTAAGTATCACCTCCTTGGGCCTCGCCCCCAAGAGGTCTTCCATTTGCGTCGTGCGAATTAGTGACTCCCTTGCCCTTTAAACACTCCATACACCCACCAATGGTGGAGTTGCGAGGTAGTGGACAAATTAGTTAGTTAGGTCGTACCCATTATAGACTTGCGGTTGTACTGTTTTTACACAAGAGGTCATCACAATATTCGGCCCTTAATTGACTCTGGTGGTACATCCACATACCTACTTTCTCTCGTGCACCTAGCACCAGCCACTCTTTCCAGCCACCCGAGTCTAAATCTGTTTTTTCAGGTTTTCCTTTGTTTTTAAAATTATTTCTAGTCCAACATACCAGCCATGCTCTAGCCTCGACTGCCCAATATCATTTCCAAATATTTTTAATGATGTTTCAGGCAAATCATCGCCCACATGATAATGTATCTAAGCAAGGTTAAGCATGACACTTAGATATAGACTTATTAACTAGTATGTAAACCATTAATTCTAGGGTGACAAGGACAGTGTCCAAATTCAAGGATTGAAAGTTTATATACAATTATTATTGAGGCATTAACTATGAGCTAGACCAATATAGCTGTATAAAATATAGCAATGCAATTTCATAATTCAAAGCAATATAATTATAAAAATTAGTGCAATATGATTAAAGTATTGACTCGCCATGCGCAATATTCTAATAACCTCGGTCATGTTCTTGCTCAATGTTCTGATAATCATCATGCTCAATATGCTGATAATCATCTTGTTCAATGTCCTGATGATCTTGATCTTGGCCTCGTCCTTGTTGGGGTTGTTGTTCTATTATATCTTCAGATTCTAACTACGCAGAATAAGATTAAATCCAAGAGCATCTGAAAGCATTCAAATAAAATCCAATAAATCCAAATACATTAGAACCAAATAAAATACTTCAAATAAAAGCAAACATACCTATTGGCATCTTAAAAGAAGGGAGTACTTCATATCAGACCAAAACATACTCATCTGGAGTTGATGAAGAAAATACTTTTGACGAAGTATATCCAAAGGAGTTGATGAAGAAAATATTGCAGACGAATTATATCCAAAGTAGTTGATGAAGAAAATACTTTAGAACAAAGTAAATAGATCCAAACTACATTTGTTTGGTCTAGGGTCGTGGCTTTGGGTTGATAGTCAGACTTTGTGTTATGCAACTGTTTGATCCGGAGTGAGGACGAGAGGGATCGGCTCTTGGGAAGTCCGCTGGTGCAAGGAGCTAGGACTGCAGCAGGAGGGAGAGAGTATTCATAAGAATACCCCTCATCGATTTAATTTGATGGGATATATCACCCAGTTTGGTAGGATCCTCTGATCCACCTTAGGATCACGAATTGTCCGATTACTGGGAACGGATAGCAGTGGATGATAGCTAGAGCCTAGGTGATGTTTGTTTGGTGGATGAACTTCTATCATCAACATGAGGGCATATCACTGCTGCTCACGCGGTGCCTAGTTGCTCTAATGATTCTTTTAGTTATTACTTCCTATTTACCAAGGAAGTTCCATATTAGCTGGAACTTCAAAGCACTGGCTAGCCTTCGGCATTACATCTTTAGTGATGTCTATGGTTGTGGGTTTCGTTTTGGCGATGATATTACACTTAGTTTTACTACCTATATGGCATAGGTCCCATATATCAATGTTTTATTAATCCACCCCAAACATCCTTCCAATGAAAGAACTACTTTACCAGTTTTATAACTGTATGTTTCATTATTTTACTCCTATCCTACTAGTGGGCTACATATGTTGTTGACATCTTACCACCATTATCGCTTACTATTACTACTATCTTGATAACCACAAACTGTAGGCAACTATATGCCAACTAATGTAGCCTACTGATTACTTTAATATTAACCTTCAGTTTGCCTAACCATTATTTTAACTAGACCCAACTGATATGGCCTATTCATCATCATTTGGCATACAAAGTTGTACATATACACATGTATATACTTTTATCCTAGCAACACTTTCTAATTATCCTTACATTCTCAATTAGCCCTAATGATCCACATACTAATCCTGAGTTTATCTTTATTACTACAACAGTTGTCTAGGATTTACTAGTGTTGGATCATGTGTGTTTGCATATGTCTAAACATGACTCCATCATCTTAGTTAATCACTAACCGACTTGATTCTATTGTTATCAGTACTACATCCATGGCCTATGGCCTATATGTCGTTGAGACCACTATGTTAGGTATATGACTCATGATTAGATGTGTACTTTGAGTACACCGGTAATAACAACTACTTGACATCTAATTATCTACACTAATCACCTTATTGACTTAATGGATTCTTAGCTACAAGGCCTCCCACTGTTGTTTTAACTACACAAGTTACTATTTAAAATGAACTATGGCTCTACTGCTCTTTTAACCAATCACTAGATTATAACCTCATATACATCCTTTCTTCTAATCCAAAGTCATGAAGATCCTATCTGATTTATAACCTGTCAATCTAAATTAGTATCTAATTGTTGTCTTTGTTACTTTAACTACACTAGCTCACTGATGATTTCATGTTAAGCTCTAATCACTATTTACTATTACTACAGCTGCAATTGGCTAGTGACACATTCATACACTGAGGTTAACTAACTACTTAACCTACCAATATCCTCATACAATGACATACTAATTAACTTAATTTATTAAGTTATTATCATTTTAGTGATGGCCTAGACGAATCATCTCAGTATAATTCCTAAGTAAATTTGTCTTAGCAATTCTGTTAATAATAGTTTATTGCTTACTGTCAACTGACCTCTATTTACCTTGAACCCATTGCTAGGCTACCTGCTAATTATACTTTGACTACCTAACTTGTCATCACATATTACTAACTGACATTTTCATACAATGATATATTGATTTATCTTAATCCATTATCATTGTGGCTATCATTACTTGGCTATGATCCCTGATTCAAACTTACCTTTGCGCTATACTACCCATTTCAATTTGCCCTCAATTACCTAAACTAACTATACTAAGTTAATCACTAATCCCTGCTACTTAACCCTTTAATTGAGTAGATTCAATGTGCTTAGATATACTATACTTTCTTGATTAAATTAGTAGACTGCTCTTATACAAATACGGGCATATTATTCAACTCAGTTAGTGGTCATTGACATTACCCTACATTACTTACTAGGGGAGGGTTACTGTCAATGGGGTAATCATATATTGATTTGAGTCCTACTCAAGCTGCTCCTTTAATTGCATGTTAACTATACACTAATGATTTTAACTAATCTCTAACTGCTTACATTAGGATGCCATTCATAATTAACCTCCTGTTAGATCCTCAAATCTAATCACTAACAATGCGGTGGCCCACTATCAGTTAATTATCTACAACTTAACGTAGTCACTGTGGGGGCCATCTGCCATTCATTTAAACACACAGAGAGTGAGTGAGAGAGATGAGGGCCCACTTGTCATTTGCACCAACAGAGAGCCAGTGAGGGAGATAGAGGGAGGAGAAGCAAAGGAGGACCCGTGGCGGCTCGGGCAGGGCTCAACGCTGGCAAGGGAAGCTTTGGCGGCGGCCGAAGGTAGGCAAAATGGAACCATAGTGCGGAGTTGATTCAGAGGGTGGTAGTGGCGCGACCAGAGGTGGTCGGTGGTGGGCTGGAGGCGATGCGCGGTCGACCATGGGGGAGAAAAGGGGCGGTGGCGCCGAAGGGGGTGAGGGGAAGGAAGGAGGTGTGCATGAGCACCAGTCAAGTGTGGGGAACTCACTGGAGTGGTTGCCGGCGACGAAGAAGGGCCAAGACGGTCCGGTGATGTAAGCCCGGTGGCAGTGCAGTGATCTCACGCGGCGGCGGCATTGTAGAGATGGAGAGCGAAAAAGGGTGATGGGGGAAGATCAGAGGAGGTGAGGAGGGGCTCTAGTGGGGAGGAATTGAAGAGGGTCTCAGCAGGTAGCAATCGACAGCAGAAATGGTAGTCTTGGCTGGCGACGGGCACTACTACAAAAAGGCTAATACTGGACGCCTCATCATAGACGGTTGACCAAAACTATCTGTATTAAATACAATCACAGACGGTATTAGTTTAGCGACCATCTATATTACTAGTTGTACTAAAAACCATCTGTAAAGAAGTAATATCATAGATGGTTCATGTTGAAAACCGTATATGAAGTATCACAGACGGTTCTGAACAAGAACCGTATGTGATATTTAGTAATATCAAAGACGGTTCTTGTTCAGAATCGTCTATGATACTTCACAGACGGTTTTCAACATGAATCGTCTGTGACTTCCCGTCCTCATCATAGACGGTTTGTATTAAAAATCGTCTATGATAAGTATATTTGATTTTACCATGGCTTAAAATTAGAGAGTCCGTGATAAGTATTTCTGATTTTACCATGGCTTGAAATCACAAGCCATGGTAAAATCAGATTAAAGAGTTAGTGATTCTAAGCTATGGTAAAATCAAAGAGTTGGTTATTTCAAACCATGGTAAAATCTGATTTTTAATATGAACCATCTATGATACTAGCTCATCACAGCTGGTTTTGTTTGAAATCGTCTGTGATACTAGCTCATCACAGACGGTTTTTGTTTGAAACCGTCTGTGATTCGCAGAAATTTTTGAACTCTTGCGTGGGAGGCAAAATGTTTTGGCGCTGTCCTTATATATTATACCCACCCCCGCCTTGTTTTCCATCCGTCTCTCCCTCCCCACGCCGAGCTCCGGTGACCGCCCTCGATTCCCCGACGCGGTTCGGCGAGGAGACGCAGCCGACGAGGAGGAGGAGGAGGGATGCGCAGGAGCTCCATGTCTGCCGAAAGGTACGTGTATATCCCCAAAACATACATAATTTGTTGGCTATTTGATGGTTCTTATTTTATTTGTACCTAATGTCGGAGAGCCGCCGGAGGTTTTCGGTCGTCTCTCCTTTTCCTTGCCGACGAGCTTGAGTCGAATTCAGACGACAAGCAAGAACAGTTTGTGATATGCTAGTGAGGTACACAGAGGAGTTCACAAGACCAATCTAAGAAGCCGATGAGTTCTTCAGGAGCTTGGAGGCATATATGGTTTCTAGCTAGTTTAACTTTGTAATTTTATTCTTTTTTCCCATTCCGAGGGGACATTGTGAAACCTTTTGGTTTTCCTTTTGCTAGATAGGTCTTTCCTACAATTTGTTTGCCATCAAAATTTTAATTAGATTTTAGTTGTCTTGCTAGAGGTTGCATATGAAAACTACTGTCCAACAATTCATTGGTTTGGCTCAAAATCTGATTTTTTTTTTGCAATAGAAAAAACTATTACAGATGGTTCTGAACAAGAACCGTCTTGTTAAGAACCGTTTGTGATAGCTCTTTTCACAGATGGTTCAAAAACCGTTTGTGATGACCTCATATTATTACTAACCCATAAACTCAGACGGCTCACGAAACCGTATGTGATGACGTTTTTGAACCGTCTATAAAGACCTTTTTGTAGTAGTGGGGGAAGGAGAGGTCGTCGGTGCGCTCTGGTGGACAAACGGTAAAATTGACTGAGGGGATTGGATGCTCTTGTCCCAGAACACGATGTGACGCACATAGCGGGGGAAGGGAAGCTTTGGGTCAGCTGGAACGACGGGATGCACCCGTGGGCTTGTGCGGCGTGTGCTTCCTTCGTGAGTGAGCTCGACGGAGAAGATGACGGGGAGGGAGAGGGTGGTAGGGGGAGGATAGTGGTGCTCCAGCTAGCCTGGGACATCACTTTTTATAGGTAGAGAGGGAGGCGATGCTCTTGGTGGTGGCTCGACCGGCATGGGCGTGGCGTGGGCGCCAGGGGCACCGACAGGATGCAATAGCGAGCGGGTCGTCTGGGCAAGGTGATGGCTACAGTGATGGCGACAGGTAGCGGTGTGGCACTTATATGGCCGCGATGTGGTGGGTAGCCCAAAGCGTGTCGACGCTGGGAGAGAGAGAGAGAGAGGGTGATGGTGCTGCTCTGGTTCGATGGAAGAAGAACGGTGACTGCTGCTGAACTGGTTCAATTGCAATGGCTGACCAACTCCGATCCAGCCCATGGAACAGTAGACAGGGAAAGAGTAAGGGAAACATTTGGGGAAAAGGAAAAGGATAGAATTTTAGGTTCGCTAAAATTCTGATATCTGCTATAAGGAATTCTCACAGGGCGATAGATATAATCTGATATTTCCTAAGGAATTCTAATTGGGCTTTTGTACATTCGAAAAATTAGGTTTTGAATAGGTATTCGATTTTAGGTTTTACATTTCATGTAATATTCCAAAGGTAATACTTTGTTATGATGATTTACTTGTATGTGATTCTTTCGCTTTTACAATTTATGTTTCTAGGGTTTCCGTATTTGGGGTTTCTGTTTTACATCACTTGTACCTGCAAAAGAGAAAATGCAACTCAAATAACTCTAAAAAATACAGGCAAATATGATGGCATCAGATAATCATACAAAAAATTTTAAAAATCTTGTATTTTTATATTCAGACACTTTTTATTTTTATATTCAGGCATTTTGGGATGTTACGTCCACAGACTATGCGTGGGTCCGGCCCTGTATTCTGTGCACCAGAATTGAATGAATCCGTACTGCGTCGACCAGATAATTAATTAGGAAATTTTTGTTCGCTTTTGTTTAGAGTTCGTGTCCTTTGTTTTGGCGGTTGAGGCTATAAATAGTCATGAATGCTCTCGTTGTATGATGGAGCATTTATTCAGAAAAAACTATTTGGTCTTTGATTCGTTGGAATTCTTTTTGCGTACTTCTTCCCTAGAAGAGTATTGCATTAGAATCCTTGTTCGCTCCTGATCCTAATTGGTGGTGTGTCAATCTCTTTTCCTTCTATTTTGTTCGGGTAAAGTACAACTCGAGGTGATCAAGTGGAAGCCCTAGCTCTTCTACCCACCCTTGATTGTTTTTTCTGATAGCAAATGTGGGTATCGATCGATCTTCATTCTGGTTTCTTCACCTAAGATCACTTCTGTTCATGATGGCAAGCAGATCTAGCGCAAGGAAGACTTGGAGCTCGGAGATGTCTTGGAAGCGTAAGAGTAACTTGGAGGCGGTCGGAAAGGATGGAGACGTGACAATGATGTTAGATCGTCTCAATCTCTCGTCTGGGGAAGATGAAAGAGTGGTGATGAGCGACGATGACGAGGAGGAGACACCTCAGTCGAAGTGGTCGGTCATTGGTAAAGCTCTATCTCCATCCGTTCTGCATCTACAGACGATCATGGGGGCGATGAAACCGGCATGGGGAAACCCTAGAGGCCTTCAAGCGAGATCGGTAGGCGATAACCTTTTTATTGATGATTCACGAATGTTGCTGACAAATATCGCGCTTTGGATGGTACCCCGTGGCTAGTTGGTAAACATGCGGTGCTCCTTCGAGAATTGGACGAGGAACTAAAACCTTCTGATGTGCGATTTTACAAGATTTTCATTTGGGTTAAGTTTTTGAATTTACCATTTGCCTGGATGAACGAGAGAAGGGGAAGAAAATTGCAACGTTGTTGGTGATGTTTATAAACTGAACATCAATGAATTCGGTGATGCCCGACCTTCATCGAATCTCTCCGCTCTGGCCTCGTCCCCGGCCTTCATCTAGACCTCGCCGCCTCAAATCTCTTCTCCACCGTCGCTGCCTCAGGAGCCTGCTCTAAGGTCACACCACTGCTGCCTCAGCTCCTCTGGCAGATGCCACTCCTGTCATCTCCCACATAGAGCCGCCGCCGGTGCTCTCCTATGCCACCACTGTTACTACCCTGTGCCGCTTAGCTGCTGCGTTGGGTCTCCACTAATCCATGTTTTGGTACTCGTGCCAGATCAGATGGCTACCGCAGGTGGCTTGTTCGCCATCCCACTCCCCGAGTGGGCTGTTCATCTGAAGATTCACCTCAACAACTAGTACCTCTAAGGTCGCCTCACCGGTAAGCAACCCTGTCCGTCTCGCCCTACGCCGCCAGTTCTGCCCGCTCTTCCTACCGGTGTGGATGAGGCTGCTCAGGAGGTCTCCACTACTACTCTTGATGAGGTCTTGGAGGTTTACCAATCTGAGTTGCATGCCTATGAGAGATGACAGGATGCTGAGGCTCTGTCGGAACCGGGAGTAACATTCCAGATCCTCTGTGCATTTTTGAACTAGTCTCATGATCAATAGCTAGTTCACACAGTAAACAAATATGGTAACAAATTCATATCACAACTTTATTAATAATCAACAGAGTTTATTACAAAGAGGCTTACAAGCCAGCAAATAAAGAACACAGCGGAAGTCGAAGAAGCAGTAGGGTCCAGCAATCTGCCACAGGCAATCGACTGTGGTAGCGGCCTAGTTGTCGAGATCCACACCGGTAGCAAAGTCCTTCTCCTCTGAAATTTTATTTGCATAAAGCAAGTATGAGCACAACTACCGTGCTCGCAAGTTACACCCGTCAAATAACAGAATGACATGCATATATGGATGTAACAAAGGATGGCTCAATGGTTGATTTGCATAAAGCAGTATTTTCTTTTAATACTTGTACTAAGTTCCAAAGCAGCTCTTCTATAACTAAAATTCATTTTATAAATTCTCAATTTTATAGTCAGATAACATTCACACATGAATGGTGAAGGATACCCTCCTATCACATGGCTTCCTACCCAATTCCCATTTGGATAAACCAGTTTGGAAAAGTCTTTTTCAAGTAAAACCAAAGTCTAACTTTAAGCAGTTTTGCTAGCATGTCCATGACCGTGGACACAACTATTCGAATAGTTTGACACTCTGCAGAGGTTGTACAACTTTACCCACAAGATACGACTTCTCTAGTTTGTTTGGTATCCGTCGATAACACCACTCACTACCTTAGGTAAGCAGTCTAAAGCATGTGTCAAGGCCTTTACAATGCGCCATCCTTCCGCAGTCTACCCTCTCTAAGGTTTTGTCACCCCCTTTGGAATGAAAACCTCCGGGCTCGGGCCCCCTCTTGAGCCAGGTGGGACAACATAGTTATGAAAGACAACCCACCGAAACAGTTGGATCGACCGCGATGGAACTTTGCAAATTAGTCAGCTAGGTCCTACTCCCCATACTGAGGACATATGGTGGTACGGTATGGCTTAGCATCATGCACTCGAAGACCGGTCCTTAACTGACTTAGGCAACTTTCCAACAAAACCAATGGACCTCAACCATACCCGATTGAGCCTATATAGGAACATGCACCCACCAGGCATCCATTATGCCCAAGTCCAAACCCATTTTCATTTTATTTTTCAGGTATAAGCATTTTATGAACCTTCTATGGCAAAACAATACCATAGACCCAATTTAAATCATATTTGAAAGATTTGGCTAAAAACTTCCCAAATACAAGATTTGATCTAAGCATTTGCTAAGCATTTAATTATTTTCAATATTATTTTATCTAATGGTGATAAGGAAATAATAATAATAATTCAAATTGGCTATACACAAGGAAATGGGAATATCTAAGTATTTAAACAGGGGATTAAAATAACTGGATAAAAATTATGCATGCAATAGTAATTTAAAAACAGAATTAAATAAATTTAAAATAATGGGATCGATATGATCAAGGGTATAACTTGCCTTGCTTGATTACTCGTTGTTCTTAAACGACGTCGAAATCTATACGCGTAAACGATCCAAATTCAAATAATATTCAAATAAAATAAAAAATAAAAAAATAAATACTGGACAGAAGGTATCTACTTTATATGAATATAGGAATTTGAATCGACGTAATCGGAGTTCGTATGAGGGAGAACGAAATTCTGGAAGGTTAAGAATCACATGAAATGATAGAATTTCAAAAATACTATTCACTAGTAATTGCGTTTTGGATTGACTGGAAACAAGGAAATAGTTTTATGGACATGGCGAGGAAGTACGACGTAGAACATGTCGAGGTGAACCCAACGCCGCAGACGGTTTGGCCGGGAAACATCGGATGGTGGCGGAACGTGACGGAGACGACCTTCAGGTTGACATCGCCGTTCCGGGCAAACGGAGAGGAGTTAACGGGTGAGGTTGGTGGCGATTTGAAGGGGGAACAGCGGGGAACACAATGCTCTCCTTGGTTAGGGTGGAACGCGTATGGTTGGCCGGTGGAGAGGAGAAAGGCGATGACGTGAATAATAGACCGAATAAATAACAGAAAATAAATAAAATCTAAAAATTACGAAATAAATACTAAAAATAGTAGATGAATTTAGGAGGAAGAATCAACGGATTTGGAGCTTGCATGTGAGAGAACGAATTTTTGGAATGAATAAAACGTGTATGTATAAACTACAAAGCATCGACCAGATAATTTTGGCTACTGTTGATTG
This sequence comes from Ampelocalamus luodianensis, assembly GCA_036346255.1. Classification (NCBI taxonomy): domain Eukaryota; kingdom Viridiplantae; phylum Streptophyta; class Magnoliopsida; order Poales; family Poaceae; genus Ampelocalamus; species Ampelocalamus luodianensis. The sequence goes on along the minus strand of CM070635.1, from coordinate 8,243,687 downwards.
TCTTCTTCAACAGAGCAGAAGCATGGCGCATGAAGAAGGTGATGGTGCTGGTGAGGGAAAGGGAGGAATGGCCGGCGAATGACAAAAATGGATTGCTCACCTTGCGACAAGGCCGTAGGAGGTGGCGGTGCGGCGAACGGTGACGGCGGCGGCGAGCGCACGGTCTCACGGTGGCGGTGATGCTCCGGCGACGAGAGGGTGAGCACGGCGTAGAACGTCGCGAGGCAAAGCCAGAGGTGTGGTCGATGGTGGCGGGGCTCCACTGTAGGCGACGCAAATGGCCGATGAACGGCGTTCGGCCGGCGACAGAAAAATTTCGATTGTGGAGAGGAGAAAAGGAGGGAGGAGCTAAGATTTTCGGGGATGGATGAGGGAGAGGAGAGGCACACGGTGCTCTCTTATATAGGGATGGAGGTGGACCGTGGAGGGAGATCAATGTGCGTGTGTCACGGCCGGACATGGCGCGATTCCGTTGATTGGGTGCATTGATGAGGGGAGGAATGGTCGGGAATGGAGGAGGTGTGATGAGAGGGATTGATTGCCACAAATTTCGTGAAGAATGGTGGAGGAAATCTCGGGTTTTGAAAGCTTCATGATGGCCTATAATGGTGGTGTGCATGCTGCCATTTCTTTGCTATAGGGAAGGAACAGAAAACGTTTTGGGAAGAAGAAGATAGGAGACAGAAAGGATAGAATAAAAGAATAAAGGAGGGAGAATAATTGATTGAAATAAGAAAGTCAAGTTGGTAGTGCATGCATGGTATGTCTTGGTGGTTAAGTGTGCTGCCCCTTGAGCACTGCTCGGATGGGTGACCTGCATGGGAAGTTGGATGTTTTATTATTATTATTTTGGAAATACAGAATAAACAACAAATCAAATGGATTTTTAGAACATAGCAAATAGAGTCTACAAATTCTAGAAAAATTCACAAAAATATCTTGAATTATTTTGAACTTAATAAAAATAATTTCAACTTAAAGTTGGCCTTTATTTTTGAACAGTAATTATTTTTGTTTTAAAATAAATAGTAATTTTTTAAAATTCTAAACAAATCCAGGAATTACTTAAAATTTTATTTTTCACTTTAAATCCAATAAAAAACTCATAAACTCAATAAATTTTATTTTTAACTTTTTAAATATAGGAAATTCAAGAAAATCAAGAAAACACTATTAAAACTCAGAAAATCCAATAAAAGAATAACTTTATTACTTTTTATTTTGGTAACAGAACTTTGGGATGTTACAAGCTCATGCTACCGCCATCCTAGTAGGCAGCATGCCCGTGGCCAACTCCATGGATGTGGTAGAGCTGCCGACAACTCACTAATGTGGGAACACCTTCGAGCTCACTACCAGCCAACGAGTGATGCTATGTACCTCTTTGTCGTGCACCAAGCACACTCCCTTTAGCATCTTGACACCACCGTGGATGACTTCTACCAGCAGATGTCTTTAGTGTGGTATCAACTCGACTCTCTGGGGCCGGATGTCTGCTAGACTTGTCCCTACTATGTGCGGCCCTATGCTCATCAGGAGACTCACCGTCTCTCTACGACTTCCTGATGTGTGTCTGACTTAAGTTCTAGACCATGTGTGCTCAACTCCTGACTCGCCACCCGCCCCTGACCTTGGTAGAGGCCCTCACGGGTGTTTGTGCTGAGGAAACTTATCTTTGTGTCGTGAATCAAATACAGGCTATCTTGGTTGCTTCAGCGTCTGTTCCTTCAGCACCGACCATGGCCCCTTTAGCTCCTGCGACACCAGTGGTTGTTGTTTCTACTGCAAGGCTCTACTTACCTATTGCCAATGTGACAGACATAGGTACCACGACTGCTACAAGAGGAGGAGGGACAAGGGTTCTAGAGATTCTTTCCACTCAGGAGTTGGCAAGTCTCGCCAAGGCTCCTCCGGTGATGCCACGCAGCAGCTGCTCTCCTTGCTCTAGCACTTCGATGTTGGCTCATCCTTAGATTTTTGGGTTCTATTCATCCAGCTCTTGCTTCTCAGTAATCTTCCTCACCTCCGTTTCCTCACTCGTCAGGTATATTGTCTGCGTGGACTCGATGCTTCTTTTCATATGACACCAGATCTACTCACCTCACTTCTGTGAGTCCTACAGCTCTTCCTTCCATTGTTCCGACTACAGATGGTACCTCCCTTCCTGTTGCAGGCCGAGTCACCATTTCCACTTCTTCTTTTCAAGTTCTCAAGCTTACTATGTAGCTTATGTCGGCCATTTAGATCACTGATGTCGTTCTTGAGACTGGCTCTTATTGTGTTTAGGACCGTTGCATGGGGACTCTGCTTAGTACTAGCCCTCGGTGCTGTGATTCACAGTGTCTTTCGGAGCTCGACTGGCTGCACTTTCCTTCTGCTATCTTCACCAGCTAGCCAGCCAGCCACTACCACTGCCTCTGTTTTTGCTACTTCCTCTACTACTTCTTTCGCTCAGTGGCACCATCGCTTGGGTCATATATGTGGATCACGTCTGTCATCACTAGTAGGTCATGGTGTTCTTGGGTCTATTTCTAGTGACTACTCTTTACATTGTATCAGATGTAAGCTTCACAAGCAGTTGCAGCTCCCGTATCCCTCTAGTGATTATGTTTTTGTTCGTCTTTTTGATCTTGTTCACTCTGATGTTTGGGGGCCAGCTTGCTTCGATTCCAAAGGGGGTCATCGATACTATATGATCTTTATTGATGATTATTCTCGTCATACTTGGATCTACCTCTTGTCTTCTCATAGTCAGGCTCTCTCTATTTACCAGATGTTTGCCACCATGGTTCACACTTAGTTCGATTCGACCATTTGTGTCTTTCGTATTGATTTTGTTGGTGAATACCTGTCTGCTATCTTGCGTCGCTTTCTTGATGAGCAGGGTACTCTTCCCAGTACTCTTGTCCTGGTATTCACGCTCAGAATGGTGTCTCTAAATGTAAGCATCGTCACCTGCTTGAGATAGCTCGCGCTCTCATGCTTGCTTCTTCTGTTCCACCTCACTTCTAGGTTGAAGCTGTCTCCATTGTTGCTTTCCTTATGAACATGCAACCTTCTACTGCTCTTCGGGGTTCTATTTCTACTGAGCATTTGTAACATCCCAAGTTTCAGACTTGTGTTTCAAATGTAAGAAAATGGGTAGAAATTAAAACTTTTCTTGCATCTTGTATTTCCTGTATGCTTTAAACAATTGTTGTAAAGAAGTTATGGAAATACAAAGTCACAAGTCATTTTGCCCTAAATGTGTTCTTCTAAAAACTTTCATATCAAATTTTGTGCTCATCCTCTAAAAATGGTTTCCCCAAGTTCTAGGGTTGAGGTGTGACCTCTCTGAAAAATTTCACAACTTTTAGAAATTGTTTGAATAGTTTTGGAGGCAAGTCAAACCAACTTAAAATCTGGTCAATCATTGGTCCAACACCTTATTGAATTTTTAGAGGAAAATGTACAGCACCAAAACCTCTGAAAATTTTACACAAGGTCAATATCCAAGCTAGAAACCTCCTGTAAAAATGTTAGAATTTTTTGAGATGTTTTTCTACCTCAAACAATTCCCCAAAGTTCAGCCCTTCTCAGAAATCAAAAATTCAAATTCTGGTTTGAGTCAGACTCGGGCTCGAGCCCGAGCCCAACTCAACCGACTCGGTTGGACCAAGTCCACTTAACCGCACCTCGCGCGCGAGTTGAGCCGTTGGATTTGCATCCAACGCTCACGACCTCCCCTGCCCCCTTTGAACCTCGGGAGCTCTCGAGCGACCTCAACCGTCCGATCAAGATCGGACCGCCCACGACCTCCCCGCCTTCACTGTTCCTCTGTCGTCTTCTTCCTCGCGCGCAGCAACCACCATCGCGGTATGGCTTTGTCCCATCGCGCCGCGCCCCGCGTCTTGTCGGAGCGAGAGCGGCACGTCAGAGCTTTCAGCAAAGCCGTGCTCCGCGCTGCCCTATTCCTTTAGCTCCAGTTTAGGGGCGGCCGAGCTCGCCGTAGCTCACCTCGGGCACCTCCCTTGTTCCCGTTGCTCGCGAGTTCCTTAATGCCCCCGAGGACCTCTTCTGGCTCCTCTTCCACCCACTTTCACCTCCCAGTTCACCCCGGGAGTTTGAGCACCTAACCACAGCGAGTTCTGCTTTCCGCCATTTTTGGTCGCGCGAGCTCAACGTGGGCAACCGTGTTCCAGTGGTCCTCCTGTCCGGAGACTCATTTCCTTTTAGAGTTCTGGTCATCGCGTACCTTGCCACTAACTTGATTTTGGATTCTCTCCTCAGGGGCGAGCTGAATTCAAGTTTTAGGGCTTTGCGGTCGCAAGTACCTTCTTCGTCTATAGCTCGGTAAGGCCTTCCTCCGCTCAATCTTTTGGTCCCGGATCACCTTCGGGTCATCGCAAGTTAATTCCGATCATTCTGTTCATTGCTAGTAGCTCCGAGCACCCGCCGCCGCGGTCTTCCCCGTCTTCGGTGAACTGCTCCGCCGCTAGCACACCTCCGAGTTTCCCTGGTCCTCCCCTGCACTCAAGTGAGTTCACTTTGGTCCAAGTTGAGCTTAGGGACTAGGTGGAGTAGCGCGTTGGGCACTTTTTCGCATTTTTGGTTTTTGCCGAAAGTGATCCTCCGCCCCTCGGCTCGCCAGCGTTACACGCCAGCTCCGCCGTCGAGAGTGGTTCCAATATGTTCGCAATAGTATCATGAAGGTTTTAGTGTAGTTGGCTCGCGCCGCCGTAGCCTAGGTCACCGGCGAGCCCAACGTTGTGCTCTGTACTTTGTTGGGTTTTTGTCAAGTCATCAGACCTCCTCGGTTTAATCTCAGCCATAGAGAACCTCCCCAGGTTTAGATCCGAGCCTTAGATTTATTTCTGAAAAGCCTTTAGTCTCAGGACCTCCCCCCTAGTTAATCTAAGCCGTTTAGGAGCACCTCATGTTAGATCGTAGCCGTTTCTCTGTGGAAACTTAAGTCTTAAGACCACCCTCCGTTTCAATCTCAGCCGTTCAGGACCTCTTCGAGGTCAGATCTGGACCGTAGAGTCTTTTTCGGTAAAACTCTAAGTCACATGACCTCCTAGAGTTAATCTCCGTCGTTAAAAGACCTCTGTGGATTAGGATTTAGCCGTTAGATCCTCCCTTTGTAAAGTATTTAGCCGCAGGACCACCCCTAGTGTTGATCCTAGCCATTAAGACCTCCATAGGCCAAATCTTAGCCGTTAAGATCACCTCTGTGTTTCGCAAAAGACCACCCTGGTCATTTTGCCAAAACCACCCCTCATGACCTCCCTCCGCTTTGATCTGGACCGTTCAGGACGTCCCTAGGGTGATCTGAGCCATCCAGATCTTGTTCCGTTAAAACCTTGTCCTTGCGGACCTCCTCGTTAAATCTCGGCCGTTGAAGACCTCCCCCGAGAGATCTTAGCCGTCGAGATCTCCCTCGTTTAAGATCTTTCGCGTAGGACCTCCGCCGAGTAAATCTGGGCCGTCCAGGACCTCCCCCGTGAGATCTTAGCCGTCCAGACCTCTTCCGTTAGAGCGTTGAGCTTAGGACTTCCTCTGGGAGCTCTGGACCGCCAGATCTAGATCTGACAGTCACGACCTCCGTTAGGTGCGAGGAGCTCGCTGCGTGTGCGCTGTTCATCAACTCGTCGGGGCCGTTAGATCCAATCTTAACGGCTTGGACCTCCCTAGTGCGCACCGTGCGAGTGCACTGTGCCCGTGCTCCGTAGCCGTGCGATGAAAGATCGACGGCCACGACCTCCCCGTTTTCACCAGATTCATTTGGATCTCCCGAGAGCTCTGGTTTTCTAAAGTATTTTGTGATTCAAATTTCGGAAGTGCATAACTTGGTCATTTTAACTCCTTTTTCTATGATTCAATTTGCATTAACTCGGTAGTAACATGAACTTTAGATTGAGAATGATTTTAGGCAAAGTCTTGTTCTGGAAATTGGGTTAGGATGTATTAAAATGCTCAACATGAAATCATGTTTAGAAATTATTTCAAAGTTATAAAATGCATAACTTTTTCTGTATAATTTCAAACTGAGCAAACTCAAGCTTGTAAAATTCCTCTGTTAGTATGCTGTATCAGGAAATAGGTTTTGCTCATGTTTATATCTCTGAAAAGTGAAATATGCTAGTTTCATGACTTAGGAAAATCATAACTAATTCATTTTAACTCCAAAATGTGCAAACTCAGTTTTGCTGTTGTTAGGATACTATTACCTACTCACCATAAAAATTTAAGACTCTAGATCATTCTGGAAATTTATGCCATGAACAGTACCAGTAATTAATTTAGTGAATTTTCAGTCTGAGAGAGCACGTTTTGATTATAACTTTTGCATACTTAGTCCAAATTGCATAATTCTTGTTCCTAAATTTGTCTAAAATCATACCCTTGCTGTTGTATAAATTTCATGGGATTCGGACAACTTTTGTTGTTGAGTTTTGTTTGGTGTTCTTCGTTCTTATCGGGTTTTATCGCATTTTTGCGTTAGGTTCCGAAGGGTTTATTGAGCCCGAGAGTGACCCTCTATAGCATAGTGAGCAACTCCAGCAAGGCAAGCAGTTTGATCATGTTAATCCCTGTATTTTCAAGTATAATATGTTGTTTGCAAATTCTACGTATGCATTGCTATCTTGTTTTAACTATTATCGATAGTTGGCCTATTAGATGCATGATCTGTAGGCATATGTTTATCCTCTACTACTGAGCCTAGGACTACTTTGCTGTGATTTTGGGTTCGTTGGATGAACCCTTGTCACTTAGTAGTTTTCGCGTGTGTTGCTTAGCCATGCTTAGCTACCGGTAGAAATGGGCGGTTATCGACTTGTCGATAACCTTGATCATGGTTTTATTTGTCTTAGTATTTTGCATTTCCTATTGTAGAAACTTATTATGACTTATGATTTCAACGTGGCGTATAAAAGGAAAACGCTGACACCCCAATCCCGTAAGGCTATGTTTACTTGTGACTCTCTTGAAAATGCATGCAAAACTAAAAATAAAATGATTTGGACTTGGGCACAATGGTCGGAATGTTGGTGTGCTTTTGGTTGGTGTGATAAACTTGGTTTTCCAATTGGAATGGTGCGTCTCTTCCACCTAGCTATGGGCATTTATTTGAACTACCATAGTCAAGGGCCTTAATGAGCTTTGTGGGGACAGAGAGAGTGACATTAAGAACATCTTGTGAGTATGGCCAAAGAATAAGGGCAAGGTTAAAGATATGATCTCGGCCAACGCCTAAGCCTATCGAGCCGAGCAAATTTTGGCGATGAATGCTAAGACTTCCACCATGGTACACTTGTCATAAATGTTTTGGAGGATATCGCTTGGACCTCTCTTGACTAAGTACTTTGGGAGGTGTTCGAAACATTTTATCCTCATGTTTGATGAGAGATGGTTATTCATTTGCAAGTAAAGACAATGGTTGTTTGATCTCTTGGAATGTTTAAACCATTGTGAATGGGTTATTTATTTTAAATCTTGATGGGCTAAAAGAGACCTAATGATTTGAATCCCACCTATGTTTGGCATTGTCGTTTGGGTCACATGAAAAGCGCATGAAGAAGGTCGATGGTCTTCTAATCTTGATTTTGAATCATACGAGACATGTGAAGCTTGTTTGCTTGGTAAGGACCAAATCACCTTTCAAAGGTTCTTTTCGACTTGTTGGAAATCATACATCGATGTATGTGGACCAATTCCTAGAGGTGGCGATGATTTTAGTAGATATGGCTATGTCTACTTAATTAAGTGAATCTTTTGAAAAGTTCAAAGAGTTCGAATGAGGTTGAAAATCAAGAAAATTAAGGCTCGCGATCCGATCGTGGTGGCGAGTATTTGAGTATGAATTTAGCAATCATCCAAGAGTTGCGGAATTGTTCCACATAACACCGCCTAACGCCTCAAAGAAACGGGTATCCGAAGTAATGTCGGACCTTGTGGACATGGTTCGATCGATGATAAATTTACCATACGTGGCAGCTTTCACACTTAATAGGTACCGTCTAAATCCGTAGTTAAGACACCATATGAGATATGGGTAGGAAGAGTCACGCTTGTCTTTTCTAAAGATTTGGGGATGTGAGGCGTTTGTCATTATCGGACAAGTCACACCCAAGTCGGATAAATGCCTGGATATCCAAGGAAACCTTTTGATATTACTTCTACAAACTAGAGGGCAAAGTGTTTGTCGAAGTGGTGTTTTCCTAGAGAAAGAGTTTCTCAATAGGGAGACAAGTGGAAGAACAGTGCAGCTTGAAGAGGTTCAAGATGAACCAATCGGGAAGACTGAATGATGCCCATGTGGCGCAAGTTGAGGAACCCATGGCAAAGGAAGCACCACCACCAGCGGAAAGGTTCGCAATGCGCGAGATATTTATTGTTAGACAATGATGAGCCTACGACTATAGCAATGATGGACACTGAGAAATTAGTGCCATGAGATCCGAGATAGCATCCATGGAGACAATCAAGTTTGGAATTTGGTTGGGATGGTGTTAAAACCATAGAGTGCAAATGGATCTATAAAAGGAAGATTGATATGGATGGAAATGTTCATATCCATAAAGCTCGACTTTCGCAAAGTGTTTTCTAAGTTCAAGGAGTTGACTACGATGTAGCGATGCTTAAATCAATACGAGATCATTCTAGCTATTTGCATATTTCACTATGAGATATGGCGGATGGATGTCACGGCTTTCCTTAATGGAAATTTCTGGCCGAGGTTTTGTCGATCCAAACAATGCTAGAAAAGTTGCAAACTTCAAAAATCCATTTATGGATTGAAGCAAGCATCGAGTTGGAACATTCGTTTTGATGAAGTGGTCAAAGGGTTTGACTTCATCAAAAACGAAGAAGAATCTTGTGTTTACAAGAAGACAAGTGGGAGCTCACTCGTATTTCTAATCTTATATGTAGATGACATATTACCGATTGGAAATGATATTCCTATGCTCGAGTCCGTTAAGACCTCACTTTGAAAAATAGTTTCTCAATGAAGGACTTACATATATTTTGGGTATTAAGATCTATAGAGATAGATCAAAAGGCTAATAGGATTAAGCGAGTACTTACATTGACAAAGTGTTGAAACGGTTCAATTAAGATCTATAGAGATAGATCAAAAGGCTAATAGGGAGTACTTACATTGACAAAGTGTTGAAACGGTTCAACATGGAGGAGGCAAAGAAAGGGTTCTTGCCCATGTCTCATGGCATAAATCTTGGCAAGACTCGGTGTCCTTCGACAACCGATGAGCGAGATCGCATGAGTAAGATTCCATATGCTTCGCCATTGGATCTATCATGTATGCTATGATATGTACTCGCCAGATGTTTCCTATGCTCTAAGTGTTACGAGCAGATACTGAGTGATCCGTGAGAGTCATCGATGCTGGGCGGTTAAAAACATCCTTAAGTATTTGAGAAGAACTAAGGATGTGTTCCTAGTCTACGAGGTGAGGAAGAGCTCATTGTAAATGGTTACACCGATGCAAGCTTCCAAACCGACAAAGATGATTACAAATCGCAATCGGGTTTTGTGTTCCTTTTGAACGGTGGTGCGGTAAGTTGGAAGAGTTCCAAGCAGAGACTCGTTGACTGTCGACTCTACAACTGAGGCCGAGTACATTGCGGCTTCAAGCAAAGAAAAGAAGGTGTTTGGATAAGGAAGTTCATAAATCGAACTAGGTGTGGTTCCTAGTGCGTGCGGCCCTGGATCTTTATCGTGATAACAAGTGGGGCCATTGCGCAAGCCAAGGAGCCGAGGAATCACCAAAAGAACAAACACATATCACAAGGTTTCATCTCATTCGAGAGATCCTTAATCGAGGAGATTTAAAGATATGCAAAATACACACGGATTTGAATGTTTCGAGATCCTTTGTGAAGCCTCTCCCACGCCCTAAGCATGAGGCGCACACAAGAGCTATGGGTATTAGATATCTTCTAGATTGACTCTAGTGCAAGTGGGAGATCGTTGGAGATATGCCCTAGAGGCAATCATATTGATGATGATATTTCATTGTATCCATGATTTAATAAATGTTCCTTGAATATTGCCTTTGTGTTGATTAACAAGTATGTGACTTGTTTGTGAAACTCTTTACTTGTATGGTTATTCTAAAGTTTTCCTAGTCGGATTTCATGTGAGGACACACGTGAATGATGGATTAGCACATGTATCGGTTGATGACCATGTTTCACGTGTCATAGACATGGAGATGTCAAACCAATAATGTGGACACATGTTTAGAACATGGGGTTGGACCGACCCAACATGAGACATAGTAATTATTCTTATGGTTCTCTCTACACAATGTGTACGCCTTGTCCTTAGACCCGATATGCTAAATCATGTGGCGGTAGTTATAAAAGCTTTCGGTTTGTCATGAAGCATGCAAGTGTGGGTACATTAGTACATGCATGGCCATGCTACTTAAGGTTAAAACTATTCGAATAGCCTCGACCAATATCTAGGTTATGGACACGCTTGGGTAAGCTTTTAAGAGTTAGACTACAACATTTTTTAAGTAAAACTTGATGGGTGGATCCAATTACTGGCAATCGGGATTCGTGCTATGTTGTGGTGGCTATTGGGTTAGTCACCTCTAGGTGGTCACTTTTATCTATTGTATCAGACGTGGGACGCCACGACGAGGATGTTATTTCAACAATAACTAAACATCAATTGCAAACTTGCTTTTAAATGTATTACTTTATTGCAAATAAAGTTGGCTTTATGCTAAAATGAGACATACAACCTCCACTTAAAGAAGCCTACTATGTAGCATAAATATAGGTACAACATTTTTTAAGTAAAACTTATCCGGGACACATGAGTCTTACGAGTACATTAGTGTACTCATTTGCCTTGCTTTTAATGTATTACTTTATTTTTGGCTTTATGCAGAGGAAGAAGGTGAATCCCCAAGGGCCTCACTAATGTTTTTTGTGAGACACTTTTGTGAGACGTCTTTGTGGTAGTGTTTGGGACGACTAGCTTGGCGGCCCGGTCGGTTGCCTTGTGGGTTATGGCTAGCCGGTCGACTTTTGTTATAGCCATCTTATGGCACTGTTGCTTCCGCTGTCTTATGATCTTGTAACATTCCAAAGTAATGTTACCAAAATAAATTAAAATAAAGTTATTGTTTTATTGGATTCTCTAAAATTTTAAAGAGTTTAATTGCTTTATGTGAATTCTGGAGTTTTAAAATGTCAAAAGTAAAAATTTATTTGAAGTTCTTGAAGTTTTATTTGAATTAATCTGAAAAATAAAAATTTACTTAATTTCTAGGATTTTCTGAAATTTCAAAAGCTTCTTCCTAAATAAATTTAAAGACAAAATAATTTATTTGCAAAATTAATAGCCAATTATAAGTTGGAAACAATTTTATTAAGTCCAAAATAACTCTAGGAATTTCTGTGAATTTTTCTAGAATTTTTGGATTCATTTTGCTATTTTCTAAAGCCTAAATGAATTTCTGGAATTAAATCAATTGAGAAAGCAATTAAAAACCCTAATATGGCTTTGGGCCGAAACCTCCTCCTTCGGCCCATCTTCTCTCCCCGCCTTCGGCCCGTTCAGCCCATCTACCCCGCACCGCACCGCACTCTCTCTCTCCCTCTCTGACATCCTGACCCCACCTGTTAGCCACACACGCACGCACGCGTTAAAACACCGCAGAGCTCATCGATCGTTGGATTTCAATCCAACGGCCACCGTTCGCGTAGCCTTCGGGAGGCCCGAACGTCCCAATCAGCGTGAGTCGTTGGATCTTACATCAATGGCCACGATTCTTTGTGCCTTCGGGAGTTCCGAACATCCCCCTCAACTTGAGCCGTACGATCTTAATCTAACGACCAAGATCTCACCCGTTGTTTTCTTTTCCTTTTCGTTACTGTCGCTGACATGTGGGCCAGGCTTGTCAGGTCGTTGTCAACCCCTGGTCGTCTTCTCCGCGAAGATGCCCATTTTTGCCGTTCTCGAAGCTTTGACTCGCTCTTCCCTTAACCGTCCCCATTTCTCGCAAGTACGTGCGCACGATCTCCGCACCCACCTTCGCCATAACCCCCAACTTACCCCATCTCCTCCACTCCCGGTATGGCCACGATCACAACCGCCACCGCCATTTTCACGCACACGATCTCCTCCCGGATGCCCTCGCCCCTATAAAGGTAGCCCGGTGCCCTTCCTCACCACATCAAAACCCCTCAAGCCACCGCCCTCCTAAAGCTTTAGCGCCACCGTAATTCGAGTTTTAGGTTTTGTCGCCGCCGGGAGGTTTTCATCGATTTCGCCGCCGTCGTCGACGCCCTGCTTCTGTGGAGCTCACCATCGACATCGTCGTCTCAAGGGCTACCTCGGAGACCCTTTCTTTGCTTGGGAGCATCACCGACATTCTCGTCCGACAACGCCCGAACCTCTCCGCCGCCAAAAGCTCGCCGCCGGCCAACTTCGACGACCATTCTTGCCCAAACAGGTACCATTAGATGCGCGATAGCAACCCCTACCCGTTGCGCATATTCACTGCCGCCAGTAAGCCACCGCTCGTCGTTGTCGTGCGCACCGAGCCTCGCCGCCGTCGAAGTAACGTCGCAGCCCTCGTGGCCATCTAGCTCAGCCGCCACCTCGTCTTTTCTGCCCTCGTAGCATCCCCGTGTCAGCCCAGTCAGCACCACGTGTGCATACGTGTGCCATCTCACACCGTGAGCCAAATCCAAAAACCTTGTAGACTTGGTCCATGTGCACCGAGCCTCTGCCAAGTGGGTCCAACTTGTCAACTCAGTTTTTCTTTTAATTCTTTTGGCCGAAAATCCTCGCTGACGTCATCATTGCGCAATAAAAGGCTTTTTCTTTAGAAAAATAATTTAAGAAATTATGTTAAAATCAGATTTAGGGTTTTAAATAGATTTAAACTTAGAAAATTCATACCTTTTGAATCCTAACTCCAAATTGGGTGGTTCAAATCGCAAAATTTGTATAAAATCATTATTTAGCTAACTACACCAAAATTATTTAATTTTGAGTTCATTTGACCACAAATCCCTTTAAACCCTAAATCTATCATTTCATGTAATTTCAAACTTCAAAAGCTCATATCTTTTACATCCAAAATCCGATTGTGCCCATTCAAATTTCTAAATTTATCTAAATTCAAGATCTAGCTATCTAAACCAAATTTATTCAATTTGGAGTTCATTTGAATTGTTATTTGAATTTGGTTTGATTTTGGCTTATTTTCGCGTATAGATTTCGACGACTTCGGAAAGTCAGATTTCGACGCCGTTGAAGAGCTCATAAGAGGATTGATTTTGACTGTGTGATCATCGTGCTTGTGCACGTAGACTACCTGGAGAAAGTACTTGTGAGTACTAGGTGACCTGTTAAGAAAAACAACATCACCTCAATATCAGTTGATCTGTTCACCTCAAGCGAGGCAAGTTACATTCTTGATCATACTTGCACCTATTATTTAAAATTATTTAAGTTCTTTTCAAATTATTACTGCATGATTATTTATATTCATGATGTAAATACTTTTTGAATTTATAGTTATGCCTAAAATCCTTTGTATGACCAATTTTGATATCGAATCAAACATATTGTCACCCTAGATAAAAACCTAGTTAATACAATAGTATGGACTAGGATCATTCAAATATTGTGCTTAGCCATGCTTATAGACCAAACATGCTTGATTTGGGAATTTTAGCCAAAAATCAAATGTTGTTTAAATTGTACCCTTGGCATTGGTGTGTCATAGGAGTCTTACAAATGACTTTGAAAGATAAATTAAAATGATGGTTTGGACTTGGGCGAAATGGTTGTCTGGTGGGTGCAGGTTTATGCACGGGCTCAATTGGTTAGGTTGAGGCCCAGGGTTTTGTTGGTTGTCGCCCAGGTCAATTAAGGACCGGTCTTCGAGCCGCATCTTGCTATGCCACCACCGTACCACCACATGTCCTCAGTATGGGGAGTAGGACCTAGCTGACTAATTTGCAAAGTTCCATCGCGGTCGATCCAACTGTTTCGGTGGATTGTCTTTCATGACTATGTTGTTCCACCTGGCTCAAGAGGGGGCCCTAAGCCCGGCGGACTTCCATCCAAAGGGGAAGGAGAAACCTTAGAGAGGAGGGACTACGGTGGAATGACGTATTGTAAAGGCCTTGTCACGTGCTCTAGACTGCTTACCTAAGGTAGTGAGCGGTGGTGTCGACGGATGCCAAACAAACTAGAGGAATCGTGTCTTGTGGGTAAAGTTGTACAACCTCTGCAGAGTGTAAAACTATTCGAATAGTCGTGTCCACGGTCATGGACATGCTGGCAAAGCCACTCAAAGTTAGACTTCGATTTCAAAATATTTTTGTAAAACAGTTTTGACATGGATGGGTGTCCATGAGAAAAATTGGGTTGAAGCCCCGGGTTGGTGCCCGTGTTCATATTGGTGTTAGGTTGGTGCCTGCACCATCTTTATCAATAAAGAGACAATTTTAGATTTTATAACACTTGAGCTTTTGAACTTATTATGGTATTTAATGTCAAATGCTGTTTTTGCACAAATAACCCTATAAGCCTTTCTATTGTTACATCCATGTATGCATGTCATTTTGTTACCTGACGGGTGTAACTTGCGAGCACGAAAGTTGTGCTCATTCTTGCTTATTGCAAACAAAATTTCAGAGGAAAAGAACTGCGCTTTAGGGTGGATCATGACGACTAGGCCGCTACCCCAGTCGATTGCCTGTGACAGATTGCTGGACCCTACTACTTCTTCATCGTCTTCCGCTGTGTTTATTTAATGTTGCCCTGTAAGGCTATCTTGTAATCAACTCTGTTGTCATTTAATAAATTTTAGCGTTTATGGTTGTGTTATCACACTTGTTTACTGTGTGAGCTAGCCACTGATCATGGGACTAGTTCAGTTATGCACAGAAGATCTGGGGTGTTAATCCCGGGTCGTTACAAAGTGGTATCAGAGCCATATCGACTGTAAGTCGTGACCTAGTTAGAATGGCCGTTAGTTGAAAATTTCAAAACTTATTTTACCTAACAAGGAAAATAAATTGTTCTCTCCTCATCTGGGTCATCTATCTTTAGCCTTCTTACCTAATTCTTCCCTCACAATTTTGTTATATTAAATGGATCCTCTTTCCTTTATAAAATTTCTATTGATGGTCAACACGTTTTCTCCCGTTACGAGACCAGCATACATGAAGTTGTCAAAGAAACATCGTTGTCAGAGACCACGAGCAGAAGATACGATGTCAGCCCAGCCATATAGTATAATTTTGCCAAGACTCATTCTGTGTACTGAGTTCCTACACCCAATTAAGAGTCTTGATCGATAGAACATTATGAAAAGTTGTTCTGAAAAGGTTTTCAGTTGGTTCTTTCGTTTAGGAGTATTGTTTCGCTCTATCCCCTTAGTCCCTCATATTTGTCCCTTCCCTATACTTTGTTCTCCTTTCCTAAATCTTTGGTGTAACCGGCAGATGAAGAACACCCGTCGTTCTGAAGACGATAGTAACACCAGCAAGGATATCCCTGCTAAAGGCAACCAACAACTGATAGCAGAAACCCTTCGGAATTTGAACCAATTATTCATCACCCAGGCTCAACTAATGCAGCAGTTGATGCAACAAATGAGCAACAACAATGTTTTCTCAGCCACTGCTCCGACGACACAAGAACAACATTACTGCACCAAGTGTTCCAAGAGAAAAATGGTGGATCAAGGGCAACATGATGCAAGAAACCTCAAGGCTCGTGTGATTCAACCCCAACCGAACCAAGCACCAACGACAACCGTATTCAAGACTCCAGGATCGGCACCACATCCACCAATGCAGACGTCCCGCAACATCAATGATGGTCAATTTCAACAGAACAAGACATCAAGGACAGGAATACAATGCTTCGCTTGTCAGGATATGGGATATTATGCCAATCAATGCCCAAAAGGACGCTTAGCACTCACCCCGACAAAGATTCCGTAAGCCATTCGATCGCAACAATAACACCGACAGCAGGAAGAAAAGCCAACGCGAGAATACTGTCACAAGTACAAAAGTATAGAAAATTGGGCTTACCAATGCCCCAAAATGAAGCAGTGAACCATCAAGCTAGCCCTAGCACCTCCAAGTTATCTGCTCAAGGCCAACCTCAGAAGAAGTTTCCTCCTATTGCAAGTGTCACTTGTTTTCACTATCGAGAGAAAGGGCATTATGCCCACAACTGTCCAAAGAAACAGCAGGCCGCAACTCCGAAGCTCCAAAGGGAAATCATTCAAGCAAACAAGAAGCCGCAAAATTCTGGACGAGGACGTCTGTACAATGTCACAACTCAAGTTCTGTCGGATGATGAGCAGGATGTGAACGACGATAATTCCAGTTGAAGACCTAGCATTTCCCAACTTTCTTTCTAGCCTCTCCGAATCTCGGGGACGAGATTCCTTTTAAGGGGGGGAGTTTGTAACATTCCAAAGTAATGTTACCAAAATAAATTAAAATAAAGTTATTGTTTTATTGGATTCTCTAAAATTTTAAAGAGTTTAATTGCTTTATGTGAATTCTGGAGTTTTAAAATGTCAAAAGTAAAAATTTATTTGAAGTTCTTGAAGTTTTATTTGATTTAATCTGAAAAATAAAAATTTACTTGATTTCTAGGATTTTTTGAAATTTTAAAAGCTTCTTCCTAAATAAATTTAAAGCCAAAATAATTTATTTGCAAAATTAATAGCCAATTATAAGTTGGAAACAATTTTATTAAGTCCAAAATAACTCTAGGAATTTCTGTGAATTTTTCTAGAATTTTTGGATTCATTTTGCTATTTTCTAAAGCCTAAATGAATTTCTGGAATTAAATCAATTGAGAAATCAATTAAAAACCCTAATATGGCTTTGGGCCGAAACCTCCTCCTTCGGCCCATCTTCTCTCCGCGCCTTCGACCCGTTCAGCCCATGTACCCCGCACCGCACCGCACTCTCTCTCTCCCTCTCTGACATCCTGACCCCACCTGTTAGCCACACACGCACGCACGCGTTAAAACACCGCAGAGCTCATCGACCGTTGGATTTCAATCCAACGGCCACCGTTCGCGTAGCCTTCGGGAGGCCCGAACGTCCCAATCAGCGTGAGTCGTTGGATCTTTGTAACGTCCCAAAATTTGGCTTTTCAAAAATCTTTTGAGTAGTTTAGGTCCCTGGAAAATTTCACCAATTTTATTTGAATTAATAAAGCTTAATTGGGAATTTTCTAAATTAAAAATATTTAATTTGACTAATATAAACGTGAATTAAATAAAAACTTGTGTTATTTGGCTTCCTTGTGTTTCAAGGAATTTTTGGGTATTTTCTGAGATTTTTCTGGATTTGTTTGCTATTTATTTGACCTCCTTGATTTTTGGGATTTCTTTTAATTCCGAAAATCCAGATTTTCTCTCTCCTGCCGATGCTACAGTAAATCGCGAGCACTGTTCATCTTCCAGAACGAGTTCGTTCCGTGCACGTTTCAAACTGAAATATTCAAACTTCCATATCTTTCTCTACGGTGCATATAAATGCGAGCCGTTTGCGCTCACGCGTCCGTGTTGATCCCCTCTTCCAATCCCCTGAATTGGTTTCCTCCAAACCAATCTATTTTCATCGCAATCTCCAAAAAACCGAGCTCCAACCAAAAGTCTTCTCCGGCGAACTGCGCCTTCGTCCGACGTCCGTTGGCCTAACCGTCTGCGGCGTTGGCTTCGCGTCGTCGCCCTCTACGTCATGGTTCCATCCACTTCGCCCGAAGATCGCCGGAGCACCGTCGGCCATTAGAGTCCAACCGTGTTCTTCGCGTTCGTCGCTTCTTCGGTGAGTTTTTCCAAAATCCGACCGCGCCATCGCGTCCGGCTCGTCGTTTCCTTTCCGTTTTGCCCCTTCGCCGCTACTATGTCGTCTCCGGTCGCCGGCCACCCCGCGCGCACTATTCATGCTTGTATACTGTGCGTTGCGTTCATGTGTTGCTCCTGTAGTTTCTGTTCCTGTAGCGTTTCATCTATTGCTTCATTAGTTGATTGTCCAGAACGTAGCTTCCTTTTGGATGGTGTTATCTAGTTCGTTGATTCTCTGTTGTATGGTTCCTTTGCCATCCAACCAAGCCAATAATTCAAGTGCAAGCATATCTCTGTGATCCTTCTCTATTGTTTTTGCTTACCAATTCCATGCCACAAGATCAAGTTATGAAGACCTGTTCTATGATTCTTCTACTGAGCCTAGACCAATGTGCAGCCTTTTGAGATCCATCATCTGTTCTTTGTAAACCATTGCATGTAGTATTTCCCCAATGCCAGCATCTCTATATTTCTTTCTCTCCCTTGCATGCCAACCCCACTTGTCATTCAAACAGTCAAGCCATATATATCTATCTCACTTACATGTAGACCCCACATGTCATCCTCCTAATTAAAACTCTAATTATTTATCTCTCTTACATACGGGTCCCGTATGTCAGTCAACCTTAGTCAAACCCTGTTCATGAGCTTGGTCCACCGTGGACTAGCATATCTCCGTGGACCCGGTCCATAGACCAGTGGCCCACATGTCAACCCCTAATTCTATTTTCGGGAATTAATTTAATTCTTGAAAATCCTTTTATCTTATTGGTCCCGCTTGTCACTCTCTCTACCTTATTTCTGGAATTATTTTAATTCTACAAATTCATAAATATCAGTCGGTCCCACCTAACATACACTCATTCCTTTTCTAATATTTTCGGAATAGAATATTCTGAGAATATTCCGTAGACCTTTTCATCATTTCATGTGAATTCCAATCTTCCAAGAGCCATATCTTCTTCATCCGAATTCCGATTGAACCCATTCAAGTTTCTAAATTCATCTAAATTCAATATCTACCTTCCAGTACCATTCAATTTCAATTTAGAGTTTATTTGATTTGTCTTTTGAATTTAGTTTGTTTTGCGCTTTCTTTCTCGTTAGACACCAAAGTCCCGGAATCATCCGAAGGAGCTGAAGATTAAGCAAGTAGAAGATTGAAGATAAAATAAGATCATCATTTCTATAGCAAGGCAAGTCATACCTTTGATCATATTGAATCCCAGTTTTTCCAAATTACATTGTGTTAAATTATTGCATTTACTTTAATTATGTATTTAAATGCTTTTGGGCTAGTTATTGATCCCACTTGTTATGTTCACCTGGCCTACTTGTATACCTTCATCTTTTGTCGCCCTAGACTGGTTTATTATTTAGTTGGTATTAACATATTGCCAACATGGTTGGTTAGACCGATTAGAATTGCTTAGCCATGCTACGAGTCATCATCTCATGTGAGTGCAATTATGAAATTGACTAAGTGACTATGGAACTGCGTGATAAAACTGTGTGTGCTGTGTGCTATTACTCGTGATGGCATGTGTTGCACTAAACCAACTGGGTGGTAAAAGATTTAGACTGAGGCAAGTGGTGGATACTGTGTGACATGGTGGACTATGTGATGGGAATGATAATCTGTGTGGCTTAGTTAGAAAATGGAAGTCTTGCCTTGGTCAATTAAGGACTTAACTTTGTGCGCCATTGAACTGAGCCTTACTGTACGACCACATGCCTGGTATGGGACGGGCCTAACTTAGTAGGTTATGGATTCTCGGCATTGATGTTCAGGTGGTAGGTTAGGCTTTGTGATAGGGTGGAGGTGTGACTACTTGGTGGTTGCATCACGGGAGGATTCGTCGTCCCTGTCCAACGGTGTGTGTTATGCATGGGCTTTGTGATATGTATAACGGTTTGTAAGCACACTGGGAATGTCAATGTTTGAGATGAAGTTTCTGAAAGGTTTTGTTGTGATCAGCTCTGATCCAGTTGATTGCATCTTGTGGGTAAAGTGTACAACCTCTGCAGAGTGTTAAACAATCTATTCGAATAGCCGCGTCCTCGGTCATGGACAATGCTCGGGGATTTCACACGAGGGGTAGATTTTCATAAAACCTTTGGGAAGGGACAGCTGTGTGATTTAAGTCATATGGCTGTGTGAAAGAATTTGATTAGGCTGTGTGTCTTTGTGAAAACAACTGTTAAATTAATATTGTCTATTTGTTTTGAATTATGCTTTTAATCTATTATTTGTATTCAATTGCAAATATTGCATTTCTGCAAAATAACCACAGAAACCATTTCCTTTGGAATAAGCCTGCATCTATACATTGCATTTTGTGGTATGACTTATGAGTACGGTTGTGTACTCACGCTTGTTGTAAAACTTGCGCCAAACCTACTGTAAATGGAGGAATCGTCGGTCAACAAGGTCTACTTCAAGGATCGAGAAGAACTAGGTCGCGACTCTCACCGATTGCCCGTGGGCATATGGATGGGCTTCACCGGTTATTCCGCTTGCGTTCACGCTGACTTCATTGAGCTATTCGCCTTCCGAGGCATTAATTGTAAGCTTCGACCTTAAGGTCTTTACTCTGATATTTATTGTTATTTGCCTATTTATTAGTCATCTTTGTATATGGAAATGATATTTCATCGATGTTGCCACTGTGTGCACTAGCGTGATCCTGGACTAGTGCAGTATACACAGAGGGTCCAGAATTGTATTTTTGGGTCCCGACAATCTTACATCAACGGCCACGATTCTTTGTGCCTTCGGGAGTTCCGAACATCCCCCTCAACTTGAGCCGTACGATCTTAATCTAACGGCCAAGATCTCACCCGTTGTTTTCTTTTCCTTTTCGTTACTGTCGCTGACATGTGGGCCAGGCTTGTCAGGTCGTCGTCAACCTCTGGTCGTCTTCTCCGCGGAGATGCCCATTTTTGCCGTTCTCGAAGCTTTGACTCGCGCTTCCCTTAACCGTCCCCATTTCTCGCAAGTACGTGTGCACGATCTCCGCACCTACCTTCGCCATAACCCCCAACTTACCCCATCTCCTCCACTCCCGGTATGGCCACGATCACAACCGCCACCGCCATTTTCACGCACACGATCTCCTCCCCGGATGCCCCTCGGCCCCTATAAAAGGTAGCCCTCGGTGCCCCTTCCTCACCACATCAAAACCCCTCAAGCCACCGCCCTCCTAAAGCTTTAGCGCCACCGTAATTCGAGTTTTAGGTTTTGTCGCCGCCGGGAGGTTTTCTTCGATTTCGCCGCCGCCGACGCCCTGCTTCTGTGGAGCTCACCATCGACATCGTCGTCTCAAGGGCTACCTCGGAGACCCTTTCTTTGCTTGGGAGCATCACCGACATTCTCGTCCGACAACGCCCGAACCTCTCCGCCGCCAAAAGCTCGCCGCCGGCCAACTCCGACGACCATTCTTGCCCAAACAGGTACCATTAGATGCGCGATAGCAACCCCTACTCGTTGTGCATATTCACTGCCACCGGTAAGCCACCGCTCGTCGTTGTCGTGCGCACCGAGCCTCGCCGTCGTTGAAGTAACGTGGCAGCCCTCGTGGCCATCCAGCTCAGCCGCCACCTCGTCTTTTCTGCCCTCGTAGCATCCCCGTGTCAGCCCAGTCAGCACCACGTGTGCATACGTGTGCCATCTCACACCGTGAGCCAAATCCAAAAACCTTGTAGTCTTGGTCCATGTGCACCGAGCCTCTGCCAAGTGGGTCCAACTTGTCAACTCAGTTTTTCTTTTAATTCTTTTCGGCCGAAAATCCTCGCTGACGTCATCATTGCGCAATAAAAAGCTTTTTCTTTAGAAAAATAATTTAAGAAATTCTGTTAAAATCAGATTTAGGGTTTTAAATAGATTTAAACTTAGAAAATTCATACCTTTTGAATCCTAACTCCAAATTGGGTGGTTCAAATCGCAAAATTTGTATAAAATCATTATTTAGCTAACTACACCAAAATTATTTAATTTTGAGTTCATTTGACCACAAATCCCTTTAAACCCTAAATCTATCATTTCATGTAATTTCAAACTTCAAAAGCTCATATCTTTTACATCCAAAATCCGACAGCCCATTCAAATTTCTAAATTTATCTAAATTCAAGATCTAGCTATCTAAACCAAATTTATTCAATTTGGAGTTCATTTGAATTGTTATTTGAATTTGGTTTGATTTTGGCTTATTTTCGCGTATAGATTTCGACGACTTCGGAAAGTCAGATTTCGACGCCGTTGAAGAGCTCATAAGAGGATTGATTTTGACTGTGTGATCATCGTGCTTGTGCACGTAGACTACCTGGAGAAAGTACTTGTGAGTACTAGGTGACCTGTTAAGAAAAACAACATCACCTCAATATCAGTTGATCTGTTCACCTCAAGCGAGGCAAGTTACATTCTTGATCATACTTGCACCTATTATTTAAAATTATTTAAGTTCTTTTTCAAATTATTACTGCATGCTTATTTATATTCAGTGATGTAAATACCTGTTTTTGAATTTATAGTTATGCCTAAAATCCTTTGTATGACCAATTTTGATATCGAATCAAACATATTGTCACCCTAGATAAAAACCTAGTTAATACAATAGTATGGACTAGGATCATTCAAATATTGTGCTTAGCCATGCTTATAGACCAAACATGCTTGATTTGGGAATTTTAGCCAAAAATCAAATGTTGTTTAAATTGTACCCTTAGCATTGGTGTGTCATAGGAGTCTTACAAATGACTTTGAACGATAAAATAAAATGATGGTTTGGACTTGGGCGAAATGGTTGTCTGGTGGGTGCAGGTTTATGCACGGGCTCAATTGGTTAGGTTGAGGCCCAGGGTTTTGTTGGTTGTCGCCCAGGTCAGTTAAGGACCGGTCTTCGAGCCGCATCTTGCTATGCCACCACCGTACCACCATATGTCCTCAGTATGGGGAGTAGGACCTGGCTGACTAATTTGCAAAGTTCCATCGCGGTCGATCCAACTGTTTCGGTGGATTGTCTTTCATGACTATGTTGTTCCACCTGGCTCAAGAGGGGGCCCTAAGCCCGGCGGACTTCCATCCAAAGGGGAAGGCGAAACCTTAGAGAGGAGGGACTACGGTGGAATGACGTATTGTAAAGGCCTTGTCACGTGCTCTAGACTGCTTACCTAAGGTAGTGAGCGGTGGTGTCGACGGATGCCAAACAAACTAGAGGAATCGTGTCTTGTGGGTAAAGTTGTACAACCTCTGCAGAGTGTAAAACTATTCGAATAGCCGTGTCCACGGTCTTGGACATGCTGGCAAAGCCACTCAAAGTTAGACTTCGATTTCAAAATATTTTTGTAAAAAGTTTTGACATGGATGGGTGTCCATGAGAAAATTGGGTTGAAGCCCGGGTTGGTGCCCGTGTTCATATTGGTGTTAGGTTGGTGCCGCACCATCTTTATCAATCTGAGACAATTTTAGATTTTATAACACTTGAGCTTTTGAACTTATTATGGTATTTAATGTCAAATGCTGTTTTTGCACAAATAACCCTATAAGCCTTTCTATTGTTACATCCATGTATGCATGTCATTTTGTTACCTGACGTGTGTAACTTGCGAGCACGAAAGTTGTGCTCATTCTTGCTTATTGCAAACAAAATTTCAGAGGAAAAGAACTGCGCTTCAGGGTGGATCATGACGACTAGGCCGCTACCCCAGTCGATTGCCTGTGGCAGATTGCTGGACCCTACTACTTCTTCATTGTCTTCCGCTATGTTTATTTAATGTTGCCCTGTAAGGCTATCTTGTAATCAACTCTGTTGTCATTTAATAAATTTTAGCGTTTATGGTTGTGTTATCACACTTGTTTACTGTGTGAGCTAGCCACTGATCATGAGACTAGTTCAGTTATGCACAGAAGATCTGGGGTGTTAATCCCGTCGTTACAGATCTTTTGTTATCATTTGGCCGGTCGACACCTTTTGTAATAACTCTATTTACCTTATGTCTTTTGCTAAACTTGTTATATTATGTTGTATGTGTATGATGCATGACTTTGTATGAATGTATGTGTGCTGCAATTCTGGGAAGCACATGTCCATTGAGACACGGTGTATTTTGTTTGTAATGCTAGAGCTAATGGAAGGCTAAGTATTACATGCTAAATAAACCGGGGTCTCACAATCTCTACGATCAGGCTCTAGAGTATAGTCTCCTTTGCTATTTCAGCAGTGTCTGCTTCGTCCTTCTTCCACCTTGTGAGAAAGCTGACTGCTTAGTCAGGTGAGTGCGTTTTTATTGGCCACAATCTTGAGCATAAGTGTTATCGCTTCTATGACCATGTTGCTCGCTGGATGAGGATCTCTTGGGATGTCACCTTCTACGAGTCCCAACCTTACTACCCTCATCCCTCTAGTGTTAGCTCAACTTCTCTTGTTGAGTCGATCTCTTTTGTGACATTTCCTGACCCTTAGCTCTACACTTCTATTTCGCTTCCGCCTTCACCTTTTTCGCTTTCCTCTCCTCTAGCTCCACCTGTTCCCTCTCCTTCGGAGGTTCCTTCCAACTCCTCTATTGAGATCTCCCTTTTTCGCTGCACTACTCTCGTTGTCCTCGTCCTACTCCTCCTCTAGTTGAGGTTCTGTCTTTGCTGGGCCCTGTTCCTAGCTCTTCTTCTTTGTCCTTGCTGGGTCATGCTCCAGCCTCTCCTCCCAGATACGATCTTCGTGATTATCGCACTATTAGGCCTCCTGAGCACTACGATTTTGCAGCCGCTACTCTTTCTGAGACTACGACCTACTGTGAGGTGCTGCTCACCCTAAGTGGCAGATCGCCATGTCTGAGGAGATTGCTACTTTGGAGCGTACTAGCACTTGGGATATTGTGCCCTTACCTATGTAGGGGTGAAAACAGATCGAATACAGACGAACAATGGCTTTGCCATATTTGTTTTTATATTTTTTTTCCAAATGCGGATACGAATACAAATACCCTAGATACGAATACGAATAACATCGAATACGAATCGAAACGAATACGGTCACGATATTTTTCAGAACATGAAAACCCCTTAAATTGTATGCCATAAATTAACGAAAACATATATCTAGTCATCACATACATAAAATTTAGTTCACACTTAGCTCATCACACCTAGTTCATTTATGACATACATAGTTCAATAATACCAAGAATCAAAGATACCATGTCTTAACAAGTAGCAGGCCAACAACATCTCATCATCTTCCTCTTCCACTAGCACTGAAGAAGCTTAAATTTAAAAATGAAAAATCATTAGGGTCATTCATATAAATGTTAAAGCCATGAAAATGATAGGTAGCCATTTTTTTGAAGTACATCTTAGGTCAGTACTATTGTATGATTCTTCCAAATTGAGGACATATATATTGAAAGAAAACCACTGGATATTGTTTAAGATAGCAGAACATAGAAGAGTGCTACAAAAAAAGAGTGCTTGAAGATTTACCTAGTGATTGTTCATTCATACATGTCCTCCAACACATCCTCCTCCAAATCATCCATATCCTCGTGCTTCCGCAACTACAAGTTGTAATTCAATGAGTATCATTTATCACGGTGACATTAAATTAAGTCAAAGAGCTAGATAGTTAGGTAAAAAAATAGCAAATCGTTGCCAAGCTTGCGAAGCATCGCCCAATGTCCCGCATGTCCATCTCACTGAGGATAGAACCACCAATATCTCCACCTTCATGTCAAAAGATTAATTATGTTCAAAGATTTTCTCACATGCTAGACATAAACCAATCAAATACAAGTGTAGAACTCAATATCAGCTGTCTATAGCATTTGTCACATAGAATTTTTGCTGACGTGGATAAAAGAGAACGAAGAGAGAGAATATTGTCATTGTCCAAAGTAAGGGCAAGTATATAATCCTCATGAAACTGATCAGTAGCACCAAAACCAAGAAAAGCAATAAAGATTGTGTGTTGTCTGTAATCCTATAGCCGGTTGTATTATCACAACCTATTGTATGAGCTGTCTTTAGTGTTGTCTATAGGTGACATGGATAGTTGTTATAGACAACAGCTGTCTATACCATTGTACATGCCCTAAATCATAGTGCAATATGCACGAATCACGATAAGTGGTGCTAGTTGGTACAAAGGTTGTTTCTACCATCATGTACTTTCGGCCTAGGCGCACTAGACCCAAGGTGGGTCTGCCGGCCATAGCTGCCACTGCCCCTCACACCCTGCCGCACCCCCACTCCCTCCTCACTGTCTTGGCCACAGCTCCCTGCCACCCCAGCCCTGTGCGCCGTCCTGCTCTGCCCTTGCGCCGTGCTGCTGCTCTAGCCATGCATGCAGGATGCAGAAACATGCATCTGCATGCCATGCGTGAGTGCTGCGCTGTTAGCTAGTTTCTTGCTTGCAATCTTGCTTTGCATGTATCCATGCTCATTGCTACAGCCAGAAAGAAAGAGAGAAAGAGAGAGAACAAAAAGAAGGAAGGCTCCTGTTGCGTGTACATGGGCTGCTGGATCTTCTGTGCTGCCAAGAGGAAAGAAAGGGAGAAGGAGAGAAGAGAAGGGAAAGAAGGAGGGAGGGGCACGGGCATCGTGTTCATCGTTGATTTTCTTCAAGGGCAACGATTTAGTAGCCTTTAGTTGATCCTAGATTAATCATTGTTCAATTCGTAGATCAATTGGTTCAAGAGAAGGGTAATTTTCTGCAAGCTCTAGTTCGTCGAGTTTTGACGCAAAACCTTTTGGGGGAAATACGAGGTCTTCAGGTTTGGATTTAGAGTTTTATTCAATTAGAAAAGTTATAGATATTTTTGTTAGCTTTTCAGGAAGGTCTAGATCACTAGATTCGGAGTAGCGAGTGAGAAGTTACGGCCTTGGGAAAGTCGCTATCCAGAATTCGTGCGTCGTTGGCAGAGATCGTATAGATGGGTTGTTTTCACCTAGTATCGATCGTTGATATCTTTTCAAGTTTTATAATTAAACATACGAAATTGTCAAGCGGTCTGTCTTGATATATTCTGGGTCAATCTTCGGGGAAGGAAACGGGGGAGAAAACGGTAGAATCAGAAGTTCATCATAACTTGAAAGTTGTAGGAAATTGTGTGAGAATTCCAGAAAGTATTGGTTTACTAGATTTGGACTTCGGGTGAATAGGTTAGAGCCGTTTTACTACTGGAACAGCGGATAGTGTGTCCGAAAGAATCGAGTTAGTTGTGTCGTTTTGGCGTAGACATGCGAAGGCGATTAGTGTAATATTTTGGTGCTGTGATGAGGTGATTTTGAGAATGTTTTTGAATTGTTTGTTCAGGGGATGTGGCCTTTAGTGCCATGTCGCCATCTCATCACCTGGCTCTTAGAAGTTAAAGAGGCAAGTGCTTGGTATAATGGTGAACAACGGGTGGTTGCCGTTGTCTTGTTGATTTAATACCATGAGATTTAATTATATTTTATTAAATTATTTACTTGCTATAGTATTATTGATGAAAGGAGTAAGATTGTGATAATGATGCAACTACCGTAGGGATGATATGGTGGGATTATTATTGCTTAATTATGATTATGATATGTTGATGCAATTACTATAGGGATGACATGATAATGTTGTTAAAGATAAATAAATTATTATATCATTCACTTGCATAAGGGCCAGTGCAGTGGGTACTGTCATGATTATGGCTAATCCGACGTGTCACATATTAAATCCTACAGAGGTAGGGACCCCACCGTCAAGAAGGTAGTGGGAAAGTGTGTCACAGACGGGTGAACACTTCGCTATGCCGATATCAGCTGAAAGATGTGCATCATGACATTTGCATTTATAAGAAAGATTTTGATGAGAATTGAGAATGGGGAATATGAGATTTACGATAATGCATTAAATGTTTAATAAACTTATGTATTTTTATCGTTGTATCTTGTACTTGTTGAGTCGTAGACTCACCTTTGCTTTATTATTATTTTAGGTGGTTGGTGACAGCACCTCACATGGGAAGGGATAGCACACATGGAATAATTGCACTCACTTCAAATACTTGAATTACATGATCATGAGAACGTTTAATATAGTGTGATAATTCATTCTTTCTAGAATTTGATAATCATTGAATAATCCTAGGTGATTGGTTGAAATCGGTTTATTCATTCATTAGACTATTTATTGCCTATTGATTCTTTATTTAGTATTGCTATTTAGCATGTAGATTCTTAAGCAGTTTAGTTGTATTTAATATTTTCTATTATGACCCGTGAACGGGTTTTTGTTTGTTATGTGCTTGCTAAAATTTATTGTAATATGTGTTTTAAATTAATAGTTGATGTAGTTAAGTGGCATTTCAGACTCAGTTTTAGGCCGGTTGTTACTGATCCATTTCCCGATGTTACCTGAAATGCGGTAGAGCCGTCACATGGCTAAGGACAACACAACAGGCATCTTGCTTCTACGTGGCAAATTCACTGTATACAAATCTCACTTGAACGATTAGATAATTGGTTGGCTGGTTTGCTCCTTTGCCGCTGTTGCTCGCCTCCACATAGGGACACAAAAATTTGGTTCTTAAAACTTTGTGTTCTTCCAAACTTAAATCATAGTGCAATATGCACGAATCACGATAAGTGGTGCTAGTTGGTACAACGGTTGTTTCTACCATCATGTACTTTCGGCCTAGGCGCACTCAATTGAAGTGTTGGGAATGGCAGCAGCGGGTCTAGGAGACTGGGTCACCGGTATCACTGTATACAAATCTCACTTGAACGATTAGATCACATCATGTATATATAGAAAGTCACTTTTAATTGTGTCGAGGTAGCCGGAGTCACATTACCGAGCGGCTGCACCTGGATCCACCCCTGGGGAATGGTACCGATACTTTTGGCTGAAGTAACATTAAATGTGAGTGCTAACACCGTGCTTTCAGTTGGAGCTTGAGTGCAGTGGGTCTTACCCACATCATTAGGGTGGCAGCAATATTTCTAACTTAAAAGGTGGTTTTAGAACTTGTAAACTTGTTAATGTGATTAATTGCTTCAGTCATGCATGGAACCTCAATATACCCTTCTTTTGTTCAGCGTACATTCCACCAATACTTTTTATTTTCTGGCCTGTTGAGTACTCCTTTGTACTCACCCTTTCTGTTGTAATTCATCTCTAGATGACTTGGAGGATCCGGTGTCCAGTCCTTTTGATGATATTGGCTATCAGGAGCCCGACTATGAATTTGATGATGTGTGAAATCTGAAAATGTAATAGTTTAGCGAGTCTTTTACTGAAATGAGAGCTAAAACTTGTGTATTTTGGGCACTTACATTCCAACTCTTTTGAACTCATGTTGTATGGAGTTGGAAGCTCCGTGTATCGAGCTGTCTTACAAACTTATTAATATGTTGTACGAACCTGTGATGCATAAGTACTTCTATGTTGAACCGTATTCATATCTTGTGGCTCGGTCTTGATCAATTCCCTTAGTTCACAGTAACTTATTTAGGATGAATATGCATGTCCTGCATTACGAGGAACATGGATATACTGTTTTGCAGAATATTCCTTTTTTGGCAGCAGATGTTGCTTTGTTTGTGTATTCCTAATATTGTAGCAAAAGCTAGTAATTGTTTTCGTGTTACAATTAGAATATCCAGCTTTGGTTTGATCTAACTAATGCCTTTTTTTTTACCTCTTTTCGACTTGGATGTTTATTAGGATTTTCATTCATTGCTTGGACTTGTTTTGCTCCTTGGCAGGGTAAATGTCATGAACGTGGGCTTTGGAGCTGGGCTGCTGGGCTAGACAATGCTAGTGGGCTGGCTACATGGCCCAATCGGCTGGGACTGGCATCACTACATAGGAAGCAAATGGGCAGCAGCACAAGGGATTATCGAAGAAATGAACAACCGACTGGCTGCTTCTTTCTCCTCCCGTCTGCTCCGTTCCTAACTCTTGCTCTTATTCCCGTCTCAGTTCCTCTACTTCCCTGTCTTGATCTCTGTATTCCTAGTCTAATTGCTAGTTCCTACTTTCAATTCTCCCAATTGTATCTCCAAAAACTTTGAAGCTGGTGAGGGATTTGGGTATTGAAGCAGTTGCGTTGTGTTTGTTGGTGTTCATCCAAGTCGGTATGTAACATTGCGGTGGAGATAGTGGAGCTCAAGCGTTGAACGAGACATTAGATTGTTTTCCCATCAAATACACTTGTGTCGGTGTTTGAACAGGTCATTACAGATCATTCGTGTCTTTACTTCTGAACATGCTAATTGTTAGTTTTATGCTCCATATGTTTGCGAAGCATGTATCACCTATTTAGTTAACTTGGATGAACTATTCTATGCAGTTGTAAACACAGCATGTATTTTGCAGGATCTAAACTGTTATTTTTTTTATTTGCCGCTTGTCCCTTTCCTACCCTTTCTCGAGTCTCGATTACCAAATTCCTAGCGAGAAGTTAATCGATACTACCCACCTCCCATCCTCATGCTTCTCGACAGGATGCATCTAGGGTCTTTTGCCCAGGCCCTACTTCCTCATCCCACGGTCAGAAGACCTCCAGTCCCCTCTGCTTGGAGTTGCCACTATCTGCCATCTTCATGCTAGCATGGTCCCATACTTAAGATACTTCTCCTTTCTGTAATGTGCTTGTGCTCATGCATGATTATAGATGAAAGCACGAACTTGCTTATGATGTAGCAAATATTCCATGTTTGGAGTGTGTCTTTTTAAAAAAATTATATTTATATCATTGTGATACCTAGCGACTGATACGAGACTAGAAGAGCACTCCCCTTTTTAATGTTATCAAATTCCTTATTGGTGCTTGCAATTGTTGTAGTCTCGTGGACAATTTTTTTTCTAGTATCAGGCGGTTAGTAGAATATTTATTGGGCATATCTTCCTGTTTGTTAGTCTAAGTTGTATATATTGAAGTATAAGTGAATTGACCGTATATGTTGAAGTGTAAGTGAATTGATCGTCTTTCCTCATCAGCTTAAGCTTTTAGGTGAATTGGTTGGTACATACAACTAAATATGGTATCAGAATCAAGAGGTCTTGAGTTCAAGACCTAGCTGTCGCAATTAAGAAAATAATTGCAACCTATTTTTATTCCACGTCTTAGGCCTGAGGAAGCATACACATGAAGGGGGTGTTGAAGTATAAGTGAATTGCTCGTCTTTCCTCATCAGCTTAAGCTTTTGAGTGAATTAGTTGGTGCATGCAACTCAATAGTATATGTATTTGGTCATTTGCCAAGTATAGGCAGAAGTGCAGAAGATCATGCAAGTCGAAAATTTTCTAGGTTGACAAGTATAGTGTCGGACCCGGATTTCCTAATCCAGAATCCTCTGTGAAACACTGTGCTATTCCCTGGATCAGTAGCTAACACTCACAGATACATCACTGAATCAATTCATACATGACGTAAAACCATACCATACATTAATTAACACAATAGAGTTTACACAGACCGCATCGGGTCGAGTTTTACAATACGGACCGAACAGGCCAAATTGATTACATTACAAAAGCGGAAGCGACAACGGAAGCAAAAGGGGTGAGATCACATCTCTCCACAGGCAAGCGACTGGGGAAACCCGTGTGCGTCCGATATTAACCAAGACTTGGATAATATTGGATGCACGCAAGTACCGACGGAGTCAACTAGACTGGGACGAGACTAGAACAGCTAACGTCTACACTATGCTTCAACATCTCCTGGTCCTCCGACTTATGGATCCTTGTAGTAGTCATAATCTCCAGGATTTCCTGCTTCTGAGGGTTTTGGGGGAGAGAGAGAGGATGAGCACAACTTCCGTGCTCGCGAGCCAACACACAATGCAATAAGGATGACTCTGGTTCTTTTATTTGCTAAAGCAATATTTTCAATTATCATAATTACAAATTTTTAGCACTTAGTATTTTAACCAAATTGTATTTTATTAAAGAGAGTAATTGTGCAATATTTAATAACAGCACAGGTTCCCTCCGCCTTATGCTTAATTTGACTGGGGTTACCCCCACATATTAACATCACTGATTCTGCAAACTCAGGGAAAATCCAACCCAGGGCTAGGTGAGCTCACCACATTTTCATACCACCCACAATAGTTTTGGAAATAGAACTAACTCAAGTTAAGTTCCCATGTCCGCCTTTGACCGTAAGCGCGGCTGTTTAAACAGTTTAGACTCTGCAGAGGTTGTATACTTTACCCACAAGAGATAATCGTCTTGATATGTACACATGTTTTTCGTAGACATGTGAATCAAGGGGAGATCATCACAAGGCCTTTACAATGCATCCCTCAGTATTAGTTACACTTCGCTAAGGTTTCGTCCACGAAGGGTTACACTCTTTTAGACCCGTTAACCCTTACTCAGACCCCCCCTCTTGCACCGTCTAACGACTTACATCGTGCACCCCGACACCCTTCGCCACAAAGGCTTACAGCGTTGCGGATCATCTATCTGATGCAACTCGTACTGATGGATACAAATTATTTAGCCAGGTTGTACTTTACAGACTTGTGGTTGCACTTGTTTTACACGGGAGTTCATGACAAGATTAAGTCCTTATGGTTGTCTGGGCGGTTCATTCCACATTCCAATCCACAACACAATAGTCCTTGGGCTACATTAGCACCCACTGTCATACCATCCATCTTACCGTCTACCCAGACGGGGTAATAGCAATTTTAGGTTTTTAATGAGTAAAACCAGATTACCACCTTTGTCTCAGTCATGGACCACTAATGACTGCCCAAGCTATTTTTATGTTTGAAGAGATGATGATTGGAACATTTTAATGTCCCGGTACTTAAGCAAGACTAGCATGTCGCTTAAGTACGACCTATAGCTAGTATTACCACATAGTTACTAGGGCGACAATGGTTAAGGGATTCAAGTTGTCAAGGATGACATAATAATTAATTACTCATCAAATGGGTATTTAACTACCTTAAGTTTTAACATATATTTGCTTAAAGAATTAAAGTATGCAATTTGCTATTTTAAAAGAATATAATTTGCATAAAATGTAGGCTCAATATGATCAAAATGTTGACTCGCCTGGGATTTAGGCTAGAGGATCTTGATAATCTTGGGCTTAATCAACATGGGGATCTTCAGTAT
Source organism: Ampelocalamus luodianensis (assembly GCA_036346255.1). Classification (NCBI taxonomy): domain Eukaryota; kingdom Viridiplantae; phylum Streptophyta; class Magnoliopsida; order Poales; family Poaceae; genus Ampelocalamus; species Ampelocalamus luodianensis. Next base: position 8,210,714 of record CM070635.1, on the reverse strand, counting down.
CTTCAAATCCTAGTCGGACGAACGTACCGGAAAAAGGCATAGATGAGCAAAAAGAGCAATTAAATACAAATGAACTTCAAATTAAACAAGACCTATATCATTAGCAAGATCTTGAATTTACAAATTTTTAGAAATTTAAATCACAATTTTTGGAGCTAGAACGAGAGATACATAAATTTTTAAAATCTAACTTTTGAATTAAAAAGGAAAAGGAAATGAAAATCAAACAAAAACGAAAAGCACTGGCGGCCCACAACCAAAAATCAGCCTGGCCCACGGCCTTGGGCAAAGCAGCGTCGCGGCCCATGGGGCGTGGCACGCCCGAAAGGGGAGGGTGTGGCCTGCAGGGCGCTGCCTAAAAACATGGCTGGGGTGTTCAGGCCGCGCCCGAGAAAGGGGGGAAGGAGAACGGGGGCGGCGGCGACGGCACATTGGGAGGGGGAGGAAGGAGCGGTGGCGACACGCGGGGAGGGGGAAAGGGGTGGCGCGCGTGCGGGGAGGAAAGAGGCGCGGCGACGCGGGGGGGAGAGGGAGGCTCGGGGGAGCGGCGGCGGCGGCGACCGGAGGGGAGGCGCGGCTAGGGGCGCGGCGACGCGATGGAGATGAGGAGGTCCCGAGGCGCGCGGCGGTGGCGACGGAGCTCACCCGGGCCGGCGAAGAGGGCACCGAGGCGGCGGCAGCGGCTCTGGGAGGTGAGGTTCTTCCTCGGCTTCTCTCCTCTCTTTTCTTGATCTTCTTCCTTCTCGGTTCTCTTCTTGCTTGGGGGGAGAAGGAGAAATGGGGGAGGAGGGGAAGGGAGGGGAGAGCGCCAGGCTTTTATAGCTGGGGAGGAGGAGCGGGGAAGCTCGGGGAAGAGGGGAGTCCGGGCGGGCGTGCGGCGAGGGTGATGATGGAGGCAGGGAGAGTAGCATGCGGGCGGCGCGAGAGCGCCAGGAGGTGGCATGCGTGCGGTGGCGACGCAGAGCACGCGAGGGGGCGGGAGGTAGGTGAGGTGCAGGCGGCGGCGTGCGCATGAGAGGAGAGAAGAGGGTGGGACAGGCGGAGACGGCCAGGAGGAAGAGGACAAGGGGAGGGGTGAACCGGACTGGGGCCGGGAGGCAGAGGGAAGGGAACGAGGGGTCCGGCGGGAGGGGGAAGTTGACCCGAGGAAGAAGGAAAAAGGGGCGCTACAAATCCTACCCACCTTAAATGGAATCTCGACCCCGAGATTCGAGCTACTCGGATTAGACAGAGAGCGCACCTCTTATTACTCCTGAAGCGGCTTGGGCTTCTGCGGCGATGATATGGTTGACATGTCCTTGACTTCGGCTTTGGCTTGGAGTGGAAGCGGCTCTAGATGCCTGCGAGACTTGATAACTTTGGCTTGCAGCTGAAGTCTGGCCTCGAGCTGGTGTAGCTCCCGAGTTGAACTTTGCAGAAGTGTTTTGGCGTTGAGGGCACCGTTTGGCAAAGTGTCCTTTTTCTCCACACTTGAAGTAGTGAAGGTGTGCTACCGGGTTGCGCGCTACAGGCTGTTCGATAGGGCGAGGAGTGCGAAATACATCCTCACTGGGACGAGGAGTTGCGACTGAAGTCCCCTGAGACAAGGCTACTAGTGGTTGAAAAGACGAGCTGCCCTAAAAAGCTGACTTCTGGGGAAAGCTATCTTGTGGCCTCTGAAATGACATCTTCCTTTTGCGGCTAACCTCCGCAGTTCTTGTAACACCCCAGCCTGACAAAGACATGGAATGCTACTAAACTAACACTATAACCATTTTAACATTGATACAATTCTCTAAAATCCGACATAACCTCCTTTGTTTAGTTACTAAACCGGAGGTCCCAACCTTTAAATGTAACATAGTTAAATAATCCAACATCCGGCATCAACAAGAGACCACCAAATTTATACTAATCATCACTATATCATCCATAGCATGCTAAACAACTACAAGCATAAACCAAAGGACATCTATGATCCTCTAATCAACTCTATTACAAATTATTCCAAGCAGAGAGAGTAATCATAAAGAATTCTTTAAGCAAGTTTCTGATCTACTAAATTATCATTCTATCAATTCAAATGTGAGTAGTTCGTGCCATTGTGCAACCACTCTAAGTCTTACTCCCTCCCATGCATGTCGTTCTTGTAAAGGGGTACCTAAAAAACACAACAATAGCAAGAGTGAGTCCAAAGACTCAACAAGTACAATAAATGGCAATAATAACATAAACAACTGTAATCATCAACATCCATCTACAGTCTCTATTATAAACATGTCATATGCTCATGCTATGCAAGATGCTCAAGTGCACTTTCTCTTTCACTTTTGCATTTTACCGGTAATGCAAAGTATGCAACCGTCGCTGCATACCCATGCTTGTGCTCGCAAGCGCAGGGACCAATTGCCCAATACTCCGCAAGTAAAGGGGACCTCAAGCCCACACTCCACAAGTGCGGGGACCATAAGCCCATCGTTTTCATGATGGGAACCTCTTTTCAATGCCCACATTCCACGAATGTGGGGACCTCAAGCCCGTCATCTACATGACGGGGACCTCGAATATGCATAGTCACCATGTGACCAATCCCCCACCTAAATTCATTTAAAAACATACTAAGACAACAGTGAAGGACCAAACAAACTATAAAAGTAAGCACGAACTAGCAATAACTCGAAACGCGACCCCGACTTCAAATTCCAGAATGCTGAAATGACTCCTCTGGGAACAGTCATGTTCAAAAATTTGTATCTTTTAGTACAGTAATCCAAATGAGGTGATCTTGGACTTCATTGAAAGGTTATCAAATTCCCCAACTAAACCTAGTTGGTGAGCCTTCCTGATTCGGCAAACTACTACCCCTATCAAGCCAATTAACAGAACATCGTTTTGACGTCAGGTTCTCTGGACAGTACACTAAAACTATCATAACTTTTAGCTCGTTTGTCCAAACTTTCAGTTCTTGAGCTTCCCTGAAATCTACGACAAATATCTACAACTTGTGTTATATTGAGCTCCTCCGATTCTCCCTTTAACAGTTCGAACAAGACAGATTACTGAAACCCGTCAGATTACCAATAGATTCGCAGAATAGTCCAACCAATTAATTCATAACTTCTGCTACAGAGGTCCAAATTTTGCGATCTAATACTTCATCGAAAGCTAACGACGTCCTCTCCAATTCTCTAGGAGAAGTCCAGATCTGAATCTGCCGACAACTAAAACAAAACGACGATCTAACACGAACTGTCCTGAAGAAACAGAAATACCGATATTGCCAAATCGCGAAACTATACAACTAATCGAACAAGATCATAGGTTACCCTTGGATAGCGAGATGACGAACGCGGAGACCCAGCGAGGCTCCTTCCTTTCCTTCCTCTTATCCTTCTCCCCTTCTTCTTCCTTTCTTCTTCTTCCTTCCTCTCCTTCCTTTCTCCTCTTGGCATGGCAGCAGGAAGCGGATTGCTACAGTTGCCGGATTGCTACAATGCGGCGTGCTGCTCTGATACCCAATTAAGTTCTGTGACAACCCTAGGTTTGGTCTCCCCTCCTCTTAAGTTGGGCTCCCACTTGGGCTATGGGCATGCCCACTACTTTTCTCAACTCACTAAATTCTGAAATTTCACTCTTAAATACCTCTTCTAATCCCTCAATTATTTATTTAATTGAATGGGGTAAACAAACTCTTTATAAATGGAATACAACAAAAAAACAAGGAATTCCCATCGCAACCACACATTACCAACTCTGCCAAAATAGTCAAATTCAGAATCGAAGATTCATCACGAAAACCTTTCCACTCTCCAGTTAAGCAGTTTGCAAATAACCATCACGTCAGCCAAAAGAGAAATCACTCGAATATCCAAATCAATCATTTCCTTTATTATATATATTTTTGAACTGGAAAGAATCACCATGCCCACATAAAGTCAACTCAAATTGTACATGATCTCCGTCATAAACACTCAGGTCAAACAAGAATCAAGATAGTACTTCTCTACTAGGAAAAAAAATCTTTTTTTTCCTCAGATGTTCTTTTAAGAAATAAACCTCCTCCCAATCATGGGTTTAAAATCATCACACTAACTCCTTCCTCTTAGCCGACAACCCCAAAACGATCCTCAAACCAAAAGAACGACCACACTTATTTAGAGAGACTCTACTAATCCACAAAAGGATTATCTAGTCCACTCCTATACCAAAGGAATTATTTTGACAAATAGTTCCCAACACCTCAATAAAGATTTTTCACCCACGATCACATCACCTCATTCTATTAAGGATAATCAACTTAAAATTCTCAGCACACATACTCATTTACTAAACCCAAAGTATTCTGTCACACACTATTCAGAATCCACTTTTGTTCTTCTACTTCTACACAGAATATTGGGCCTCCAAGGTTCTAGCATAAAAATACAAAGCCCACATTCAACCTCCAAGTCTCCTACAATGAATTTCTAGTATGATTGATATGAAATCCTCAAATTCCTTTACTGAAATTTCACACAGCTCAACAATAACCTCAGTCATTAATATCAACGTTCCTCACTAATCAAGTAACCGTCCAAGGCATTTCATTTCACCAATCTTGAACCTTCACTAAACCACACCAATCAAATTCAGCTACACGACTACAATACACCCATTCGCAATACCCTCACTAATTGACTAAGATTCAAACATACTCAATCACTAGCGTCAACAAATCAATATATAAATTCTTGACCAAGCTATCCTTAGAATTAATTTAACTCCCATAAGGTTACTCATTGAGGCCGGGTCATACTTGACATTAACTCAACAGTTCCCGCTATCCCATTAATTAGCACGACGCTTAGGTTCCTCCACACCGTTACTTTCATTAAACTTCGCCACCACAACTTTTCTGCACAATCATACTCAGTATCCAATTGTGATACTCTAATAAGTTTATCAAGAGTTCATACTTTCGTTAACTCTAACATTCCAACATGGACAAAGGTTATTGGATCAGAACTCGCCATAGGTTCCACTATTTGTAATACTAATCAAATTTTATTTCATCGCCAAAGCATTCCATCGAATCCTCTCCAGGTGTTAAAGGTTAAAATCAAACCACTGTCTACTGCTCTTCACATAGCCTAGTTCCCAAAATCTCACCTCTATCATATATTGGTCCTCCACCAACCAGTTGCCAAATTACACATTAGAAAACTCGGCAACACAAGTTGGTTAATTCCTTTCTCAAGAAGGAAGAGACAAACTAAAACAAGTTTGAACACACAAGAGAACGTTGCCCCTCAGAGTGAGCACGAGACCAAGAGAAACAGTCAAAAGAAAATGATCTCTAAAAACAAAATTACAAGTCTGTTGACGAGGGCACATGTCCCACAAGAAGGGACTTTCAACCCCCAAGAATCAAAATAAAACACTGCTATGGGAAACCGAAGAAACTCTTAAGCGGTAAGAACAGGAATGTTGCAAATTACCATACTTAACTCCAATCTCCAGTAATTATGGTACACATTTTTTTTCTTTGATTACAACACTACTTGCCAACACAAACCAGAAATGCCCTTAACCAAATCACATTAACCACCTAGGAACCAATCAGAACCTTTCCATACGTCACATTGCTCAATTAATTCTCTCTACTACCTAAATCATGAACTCCCAAAAGTCCACGAATACAAAACTCCGAACATTTCATTTGACTGATATTACGAAAGGCAATTAACTTACTTCCTCTCTAGAAGAATCATCACTGCTACGACGAGTCAGAATCTCTTGAGGACAAACTTACTAACGTCAAGAATGATCTACCCTTAACAAGACTCGTTATCGTCAACTCTTCCTTTTATTAAGCCCCCAAAGGCTTACCATGATGTTGCAGACCCTTTTATCATCTCATCCTCAATTGAATGTATGCCGCAATCTTATATTCTCACTACAACAACCACTTTATTTTAGAGGGAAACTACTGCACGATTTAAAAGGTTATTCCAATACCCTTTCATCAAGACATACTTTTATCTGATAGTTCTACCATCATGTAAACATTGTTCATCCATTAAATCCCATCAATTTGTCTCTTAGTGATGCTCATCACTAGACATTAATAGACATTATTTGCACCTAGCAATTATTTATAATCACTAGGTATCCCCAAAAAGGTTACTTCAAGATTAGTACCCACTAAGACAAAATCTAACTCCTTTTGAACTTAACCATCCCAAAAGGTTAGATTAAACCATTGAGACTCGTTAATCCAATTTACCAAAGAAGCTTACCAAATGTATCACTCTTAGTCATCGACTCAATTTCATCAACGTTCTACACCTCTTATTAACTCTATTGATTACAATTAGGTATAACCATACTCTTAATCACAGCTCCTCGAGAACTACTACAAGACACTTTCAAATTAATCACTTTCCTTTCAAGGATCTTCGTTAGGATCGATTCTGCACACACTGCAAATCTAATATGATGACCCATATCATATCCATTAATTGCTTTGGTTATAACCTCTCACTTAACCAAGACAACACAACACTAAAAGGTTTAACATCTTCTTTCATAAAGAAAATCCATTAATCTTCAACACTCAAAATACTCAAGAGAGATACATTGAGTCAAAGCCCCCACGTACTAAAGGACTTGCAAAAGAAAGCTTTCATTACCCAAAAACATCACACAAATAAGTGGGTCAAGTTTTCCAATGAGAAAGACAAAATTCTAATATAAAGTCAAACTTGACAATCAACCAAGTTCATCAGCTGCAAGAATAACTCATCGGTTGGGAAAACAATAATTGCTTTACGGGAAAATTAAGGCAAAGGAAACACACCAACCTTTTTCAAAGCAACCCATCAACCGCAATGAACTAATAACCCAAGAGAAACTCATCAATCTCAACTAGATAAGAGTTGACCAAATTCAAATTCAAGGAAGGGAACAACTCTTCTAAAGATACTCCCTATCAACACATATACTAAGATATCCGAGGTACCCACTTCCCTATTCTCATATCGCGAACGGTAGTGTAACCTGGTAAAACCCAGGGTTACAACCACGACCTCAACCTCTCACTATGGGTTATCCCCACACATAATAATTATAGAATCAATTAATGAGCAATCATACTCAATTAATATCAGCAATCATCAATATGATATAGCGGAAATGTAAATGCAATGCTTTGCCCATTCCCATCCTACTGTGCACCAGTGTGTCAAATTTTAAGTTGATTAGCCATTAGCAATTTTTAATTAATCTATTCACCACGGACCTAAAGCCCGCTCTGATACCAACTCTAACACCCTGACTGACAAAGACACGGAATGCTACTAAACTAACACTATAACCATTTTAACATTGATACAATTCTCTAAAATCCGACATAACCTCCTTTGTTTAGTTACTAAACCGAGGTCCCAACCTTTAAATGTAACATAGTTAAATAATCCAACATCCGGCATCAACAAGAGACCACCAAATTTATACTAATCATCACTATATCATCCATAGCATGCTAAACAACTACAAGCATAAACCAAAGGACATCTATGATCCTCTAATCAACTCTATTACAAATTATTCCAAGCAGAGAGAGTAATCATAAAGAATTCTTTAAGCAAGTTTCTGATCTACTAAATTATCATTCTATCAATTCAAATGTGAGTAGTTCGTGCCATTGTGCAACCACTCTAAGTCTTACTCCCTCCCATGCATGTCGTTCTTGTAAAGGGGTACCTAAAAACACAACAATAGCAAGAGTGAGTCCAAAGACTCAGCAAGTACAATAAATGGCAATAATAACATAAACAACTGTAATCATCAACATCCATCTACAGTCTCTATTATAAACATGTCATATGCTCATGCTATGCAAGATGCTCGAGTGCACTTTCTCTTTCACTTTTGTATTTTACCGGTAATGCAAAGTATGCAACCGTCGCTGCATACCCATGCCTGTGCTCGCAAGCGCAGGGACCAATTGCCCAATACTCCGCAAGTAAAGGGGACCTCAAGCCCACACTCCACAAGTGTGGGGACCATAAGCCCATCGTTTTCATGATGGGAACCTCTTTTCAATGCCCACATTCCACGAATGTGGGGACCTCAAGCCCATCATCTACATGACGGGGACCTCGAATATGCATAGTCACCATGTGACCAAGCCTCCAATATGATAGCATGATGCACATGAACAAAACTTTAAACCATCATAAATTTGTATTCACAACAACGTCATACATGAATAAACTTATTCATACTTCCAGCATTTATCATCGTTTGACATTCATAGCATTCTAGCATCCATGAATAACACATATATTCATAATACTAGCAAACATGAACAATCACTCATGAATAACAATCAATCGTATCTCCAGCATTCACCATCCTTAATCATATATATCACACTATCAACCATGCATAGCTAATACGTATCAAAAACTAGCACTCTCTATCAACCATTCATAATTATTCTATCAACCAGAGTACTTACCTTAACCCGTGAGAACATAGCATATGAAGAGGGTGCTGCCTCCGGGACCAATCCCCCACCTAAATTCATTTAAAAACATACTAAGACAACAGTGAAGGACCAAACAAACTATAAAAGTAAGCACGAACTAGCAATAACTCGAAACGCGACCCCGACTTCAAATTCCAGAATGCTTAAATGACCCCTCTGGGAACAGTCATGTTCACAAATTTGTATCTTTTAGTACACTAGTCCAAATGAGGTGATATTGGACTTCATTGAAAGGTTATCAAATTCCCCAACTAAACCTAGTTGGTGAGCTTTCCTGATTCGGCAAACTACTACCACTACCAAGCTAATTAACAGAACATCGTTTTCACGTCAGGTTCTCTGGACAGTACACTAAAACTATCATAACTTTTATCTCGTTTGTCCAAACTTTGCGTTCTTGAGCTTCCCTGAAAGCTACGATAAATATCTACAACTTCCGTTATATTGAGCTCCTCCGATTCTCCCTTTAACAGTTCGAACAAGACAGATTACTGAAAACCGTCAGATTACCAATAGATTCGCAGAATAGTCCCACCAATTAATTCATAACTTCTGCTATAGAGGTCCAAATTTTGCGATGTAATACCTCATCGAAAGCTAACGACGTCCTCTCCAATTCTCTAGGAGAAGTCCAGATCTAAATCTGCCCGCAACTAAAACAAAACGACGATCTAACACGAACTGTCCTGAAGAAACAGAAATACCGATATTGCCAAATCGCGAAACTATACAACTAATCGAACAAGATCATGGGTTACCCTTGGAGAACGAGATGACGAACGCGGAGACCCAGCGAGGCTCCTTCCTTTCCTTCCTCTTTTCCTTATCCCCTTCTTCTTCCTTTCTTCTTCTTCCTTCCTCTCCTTCCTTTCTCCTCTTGGCATGGCAGCAGGAAGCGGATTGCTACAGTACCTGGATTGCTACAGTGCGGTAGTGCTACAGTACCCGGCCGAAGTTACTATAGCAACCCTAGGGTTTGGTCTCCCCTCCCTCTTAAGTTGGGCTCCCCCACTTGGGCTATGGGCCGGCGGCCCACTACTCTCCTCAACTCACTAAATTCTGAAATTTCACTCTTAAATACCTCTTCTAATCCCTCAATTATTTATTTAACTGAATGGGGTATTACAGTTCTGTTCTCATTTTCACAGATGAGGGCTTTATTGACCAATTGGTGGAAGTTGGAGTAATCGTGGAGGATGAGATGTCCTCTCATGTCTTCATGCATTCCTTCCACAAAACGGTCGATTTTCTCTTCTTAAATCACCACGTCATTGGGGCGTAGCAGGCGGTGGTTGAACTTGGTTAGATACCCATTCACTGACATCTGACCTTACTTGAGAGCTCTGAACTCGTTCTTCTTCAATCTCATTGTTCGGTGATGCAAGTTGGTTACTGCGGCTTTGAATTCGCCAAGGAATTAATTTCCATGCGGGTTCAATTTCTTACAGTCAGATTTCAAAGACAACTTCTTCTATGGCGGCAGCGGCGACGGCAGCGGGCTCTTGTGGGGCTCCAATTGTAGATGCTACGACTTCTGCTACTTCTGCCTCTTCTTCTTCTTCTTCTCAGCTGTCACCACCTCGGGCAGCGAGGTAGTTCTCCCACCAAGCAACGACTACTCCTTTCAGCTGATGGGTGGGAAAGTCCACTTTGTCTTCTTCTGAGCAGCGGGCGCGACAAAGCTTTCTCTCAGTATCTCTGAGCCAGTCTTCAGCTTCAAGGGGTTCATCGGTCGCGGCGAAGGTGAGGGGTCTGGTCCTAAGAAAGTCTGCAAGCTTGGAATTGCGATCGACTGATCCATTCTGCTGATTAGCGAGCAAAGCTTGAAGAATTTGAGCCTATTGCAACATGACTTGCGCCATTGTTGGGTTTGCTGGTGGCGGAGGAGGTAACTCTTGTCCATGGCCACGACCACGGCCATTGCCATGGCCTCTTCCTCGACCTGCTACAAAGGCACCACGTCTTGGGGCGACGGCTCTTCTTGGCGGCATCTGAAGAAACTCTGAGGCTTAGAACGAGGGGAGGGGTATATATGAGGGTTATTAACCCTCTAGAGCACACACATAAGAGAACAAAATCAGCAAAGAGAACTAAACAATTACAATACAAAGCCTAGAGCGGTTGCATTATATTAAGGGGGTTAGGTGTTACATGGCTCCTGAAGCATAGCGTATAGGCTAGGCTAAGCCATGACACAAGATACAAATACAACGTCTACTGACTGGGGTAAAAGAAGGAAAAAGGTGCTCGCAGACCAAAAGACTGCCTAGCAAGCACTGCTAGCTAACCTAACCAGTCTGACTACTCCAACAGGGGTTGACCACTACAAGCAGTGCAGTTGTCTGGGGAGCGGGAAATGAAAAACTACAAGGAAATGAAAATCAAACAAAAAGGAAAAGCGCTGGCGGCCCACAACAAAAATCAGCCCGGCCCACGGTCTTGGGCCAAAAATGACGCGTGCGGCCCACGGGGGCAGGGCGCGGCCCAGAAGGGGGAGGGGACGCGGCCCACAAGGGCGCTGCCCTAAAAACCGCGCCGGGAGGGGGGGCTCGGGCCGCGATCGAGAAATGGGGGGAAGGGGAACGAGGCGGAGACGGTACGCGGGGATGGGGAGGAAGGGGCGGTGGCAACACGCGGGGAGGGGGGAAAGGGGCGGCGGCGACGTGTGGGGGGAGAGGGAGGCTCGGGGGAGCGGCGACGGCGACCGGAGGGGAGGCGCGGCTAGGGGCGTGATGACGCAATGGAGACGAGGAGGTCCCGAGGCGCGCGGTGGTAGCGACGGAGCTCACCGGGCCGGCAAAGAGGGCATCGAGGCGGCGGCGGCTCCGGGTGGTGAGGTTCTTCCTCGGCTTTCTCTCCTCTCTTTTCTTGATCTTCTTCCTTCTCGGTTCTCTTCTTGCTTGGGGGGAGGAGGGGAAGGGAGGGGAGAGCGCCGGGCTTTTATAGCCGGGGAGGAGGAGCGGGGAGGCTCGGGGAAGAGGGGGGTCCGGGCGGGCTGCGGCGAGGGTGATGATGGCGGCAGGGAGGGTAGCGTGCGGGCGGTGGCAGAGAGCGCCAGGAGGTGGCGTGCATGCGGCGGCGACGCAGAGCACGCGAGGGGGGGGGGAGGTAGGTGAGGTGCAGGCGGCGACGAGGAGGTCCCGAGGGGCGCGGCGGTAGCGACGGAGCTCACCGGGCCGGCGAAGAGGGCACCGAGGCGGCGGCGGCGTGCGCACGAGAGGAGAGAAGAGGGTGGGACAGGCGGTGACGGCCAGGAGGAAGAGGACATGGGGAGGGGAGAACCGGGCCGGGGTGACAGAGGGAAGGGAACCGGGGGGGGTTCCGACGGGAGGAAGTTGACCCGAGGAAGAAGGAAAAAGGGGGCGCTACATATAGGCAGAAGTGTTTGATCACTTTAATTGCTAGGTTGCCATTTGCTAGGAACATTTTTAGGGGAAAACAGTAGAAAAACATCGAGAGCTCATCCGGTGCATCCCACCCTTCGGGGGCACTCCCGTGCATCCCTCCTCATAATAAGGTGCAAATGGTCATAAAAAAATTCCATCGGTTAGATAGGTCACGATATAATCACGCATCTCGCAAAAAACGAACTAAAATCATGACTTACATTAGCAGAACGAAAAAAGGCAAATTTCAGTGAATAGTATCTTTATCTTATTATTATTATTTTCTGATTTCCTTTTGAGCAGAATTTGTCTTTTTTGTTTATCCATGTGCTGATCGGATTTAGATTTGAAAGTTTGTAGCATTGTAGATTGATATTTTGTCAATGTTATCAACTTTTTTTCGGAATGTTTCACAACTATTTGCACCGTGTTTTGAGGAGGGACACACGGGAGTACCCTAAGGGTGTGATGTAATGGATACGTACTGGCCAAGTGGCCTGTACAACACTCGGGCTAGTATCAATAGTGTTTTATTTTGACAAAAAGATGTAACAACTTTTGAATACTATGATAAATCTGCCTATGTTCTTATGTGCCCTAAATAAGAGAGCTGCGTAAATTTTAAAGCAAATTTGTTAAGCTATCTAATGGTATAGCTTAGATGTTTTGACAATCTTGTTAGATATTGAAGCAATAGTGGTTGACATTTTTGCCGGTGTAACAGAGAAAATAGCTTAAACATTTAGAGTGTGTAATGGTAGGACAGGTAACTGTTAAACATATCATATGAAGCAAATGCTAAGTTACTAACATGTTATAAACACATTTTTGTTTGAATTGGAAGTGATCTCAATGTTTGTTGTGAATCATTAAAATCTCCCCTGTTCCTTCCCGTCTGTCTCAGTTTTCACCCACGCATTCTGAAGTTCTGATGCCACCATGACAGTTGTACTGAGTACTAGAGCTGCTGGTTCTTGTTAGAGATATATGTATAGTATGTTATTCCCCATTGTTATGAGGGGTTACTTGCATATTCACTATATGTACTTGTGTATATATACTGGCCCTTTGACCCCCTGAGAATACAAGTTGCTATTCGTAACATGGTATCAAAGCGGTTTAGGTCTTACCAATTCGGACGCGCAACTCGTCCTCAACCCTAGCCTCCGCCCGCCGGTTTCATCTCCCTGGCCGCTGCCGCCGGCCTCTTCTCATCTTCGACGAAATCGGCTCAACGGGATCTTCACCGTCACCCGCCACCATCGATCTGCGCCCGAACCTCGCCTCTGGGGTCGCAGCCGACACGTCGTCGCCACCTTCGTGCTGCCTTCCATCGTTGTTGCCTCCATGTTGCATTTCGTCGTCGCAACCAGACGCTCCCATCCGTGGGTGGCGCGCGGGAGGAGTCGAATCCTCCCGGCGGGGAACGGGAGCGCGCGCGTCGGAGAAGAACGCACGTCATCGCCGCCTCAGGGGTCGTCGCCGTCCGGGATCGCCGCTCACCAGAGGTCGCCGCCGCCAGGACTCGGGGGGGAACCCTAGTTCCCCCACTCGACTCGAGCTTAGTCGGTCCCGTGAGCAGGCCAAACTCTTAAGCTGGCCAAGCTCACATACACGTGTAAAATAATAAAATATAATATATAAAAAAGTCGTTCTAACCGCCGCGCCGTCCAGCGCCGCCTGTTAGACTTCGTTGCCTTGGTCGTCGTGTTGTCCAGCGCCGCCTACCAATGGGCACCGTTTCCCTCCCTCGCTGCCCGGTGATTTTCGATGGCGTTAATTACACTGACTTTGTGTCTCACATGCGCATTCACATGCGTGGTCTTCGTCTCTGGGGCGTCCTCTCTGGCGATGTCACCTGCCCGCCTTGCCCTATTCCTCCGATAGAGCCTACGCCTGTTCCCCTGATGCTCCGTCTTCTTCTGATGCTCCATCTTCCCCTGATGGGTCATCTTCTCCCCGCTACGCTCTCTGCGATCGCCAATCGATTCGGCCCCCTGCCCGTTTTGGTTTTGCTGGTGCAGCTACTCATGAGCCCGTCTCCTACCGGGATGCTGTTACTCACCCTGAGTGGCAGCATGCCATGGCCGAGAGATTGCGCCTCAGCGTCTTGGTACTTGGGATCTTGTTCCTTTTCCATCTCACTCTCATCCCATCACGTGTAAGTGGGTCTATAAGATTAAGACTCGCTCTTATGGCTCTCTTGAGCGCTATAAGGCGCGTCTTGTTGCTCGTGGCTTCCAGCAGGAGTATGGTCGTGACTACGACGAGACTTTTGCTCCTGTGGCTCACATAACCACTGTCCGTACTCTTCTTTCGGTGGCGTCTATTCGCCACTGGTCTGTTTCTCATCTTGATGTCAAGAATGCCTTTCTTAATGGCGAGTTGTGTGAGGAGGTCTACATGCTTCCGCCACAGGTATTCATTCCACGAGGGCATGGTGCATGCGCCGTCGCTCTCTCTATGGCCTTAAGCAAGCCCCTCGTGCTTGGTTTGAGCGCTTCTCCTCTGTGGTCACTGCTGCTGGCTTTTCAGCTAGTGATCATGATCCTGCGCTCTTTGTTCATACTTCGTTTCGTGGTCGGACTCTTCTTCTTCTGTATGTTGATGATATGATCATTACAGGAGATGATTCTGAGTACATTGCTTTTGTCAAGGCTCGTCTTAGTGAGCAGTTCCTTATGTCGGATCTTGGTCCTCTTTGTTACTTCCTTGGGATTGAGGTTACTTCCACTCCAGATGGTTTCTTTATGTCCCAAGAGAAGTATATTCAGGATCTTCTTGATCGCGTCTCTCTCACTGATCAGCGTACTGTTGAGACTCCTATGGAGCTCAACGTTCACCTCCGACCCTCTGATGGCGAGCCTCTTTCTGATCCGACTCCCTATCGTCATCTTGTTGGGAGTCTTGTCTACCTTGCTGTTACTCGTCCGAATATCACTTATCCAGTCCACATTCTGAGTCAGTTCATCTCTGCTCCCACTCAGGTCCACTACAGCCACCTTCTTTGAGTTCTGCGATACCTTCGTGGGACTATCTCTCGCCGTCTCTTCTTTCCACGCTCCACTCATTCTGACTCGAGCTTATTCGGATGCTACTTGGGCCAGCGATACCTCTGATCGCCGGTCTATCTCTGCTTACTGTGTTTTTCTTGGTGGTTCTCTCATTGCCTGGAAGATGAAGAAACATGCTGCAGTGTCCAGTAGTGCAGAGGTTGAGTTGCGAGCTATGGCTCTCTTGACAGCAGAGATTACTTGGCTACGGTGGTTACTTGAGGATTTTGGTGTTTCTGTCACTACACCGACTCCTCTCTTGTCAGACAGTACATGTGCTATCAGTATTGCCCATGACCCTGTGAAGCATGAGCTCACCAAGCATATTGGTGTTGATGCTTCCTTCATGAGGTCTTGTGTTCATGATCAGGTGATTGCTCTTCAGTATGTGCCTTCAGAGCTTCAGATAGCAGATTTCTTCACGAAGGTCCAGACTCGAGCACAGCACGGCTTCTACCTTTCCAAACTCAGTGTTGTTGATCCACCATGAGTTTGAGGGGGAGTGTTAGAGATATATGTATAGTATGTTATTCCTCATTGTTATGAGGGGTTACTTGCATATTCACCATTTATACTTGTGTATATATACTGGCTCTTTGGCCCCCTGAGAATACAAGTTGCTATTCGTAACAGTTCTATCCCAACTCTGTCCCCACCACTGCACTGGTGATCTCTGACGCTATTTGCATGCAACCTGTGTGAGGCACACACATTTTTACTTCCATGTCTTAATGCAACTATTACTGTCTTGGTCGGTTTTTCTTTCACTACAGCTTTACAAGTACCTCTTTTGGCTTGTAGGCTGTCTTTGTATTGGACTCGGAGTCTGCAGTTAGACTTTTGCACTGGTAAGTTGTCAAAACTGGTCTTACTGATGAGATCATTTGCTTCGCACCTATCTAGATTTGCATGACAGTTGCCAAGATGCAGAAATGGCATATTGATGTGGGTTCATCTATTCTGTGCTGTGGCCTGTGATTTGGTTCGTGTGGAATACTAACATCTTTGTACTTGTCAACTATGATTTCAGTGATTTCTAGATATATGTCAAAGTACAAGTGAATTGTCCGTCTTTCCTCGCCAGCTTAAATTTTTAGGTGAATTAGTCGGTGCATACAACTCAATAATATATCAGAGCAACTAGCGCTTGGACGTACGATGGGAAACATACGCTCCCGACTCCTCCCCGCAATATGTCCGACACAAGCATGCAACAAAAAAAATTCAACATATGCAACAAAATATTGACTCGAGAAAAATGGAGAGAGGGATCCATAATATTATCAAAATTTACTTAAAAATTAAAAGATCTCATTAGCATACATAGATATATTTGAAAAATTAGCATAGAAGTTTAGAAAAAATATTAATCGATGATGTTATAACCTTTGCAATATTTTAAAAACACATATGCAACAATTGTAATTAACGCATGGCAAAAAAAAAATGGACGATCGAGTACTACAACATTTAAGCCAAACTTATGAAATATTCTGATTTCACATGTGCAACAATGAATAGCACCAGATGCAACATTGAAAAGTTCTTTTTAAAAAATAGCATTGCAAGAGTTTATTATTACAACATTAAAAAACTGTAGTCCCAACATCTCAAATCACCTCTTGTAACAAAAAAACATATGGCTACAACAAACACCTAACTCACTGGCTCTGAGACTCGACGGCAAGCTCAGCCTCAGGCTCCCCTCCATGGCACATGCTCGCCCCACCTCCGCCACCACACCAAGGTGTGCTTCCTCCATGGCCCCTGTCGGTGAGCCTCAGATGAGAAGGACGTAACATTTTGATAGCAAAATGCAACATCTCAAGAATTTGTACTGCAACATTAAAAAAATATAGTCCTAACATCTTCAAACACATGATACAAAAAAAAACTCTCTACTGCAACAAACAATCGATTCACTTACCTCAACCTCGGCGGCAGCACGTTGACCCTCAGCTCCCAGATGTCATCTAGGCTCTCCGTGCGTCGCCCCCACTCCTCCTCCATTAGCCGCTGTCTAACACTCCGTCGCGACTTCCTTTCCTCGTGGGCACAAAGTGACGGTGGCTTCCAAACTGTTGCGAGCTCCAATCGTGACCACGTGCAACGAGATAATAGGGGGGGGAGGTAGAGGGGGGAGCTAGCATAGAGAGCGCTACAATGGAGAGAGAAGGTAGCATGTATGGTGGGAGAGGGAGCTACAGGGAGAGAGAAGAGGGGGATGAATTGTGATGCAGGTGTGTGGGAGCTAATAGGATAAGGTTATTATGTGGTGGAGGTTAAAACACGTGGGAATCAATTGGCATATGACGAGCAGTTGCTTTGGGGGAGAAAGCTAGGAGGAGCTAGGAGTGGAGAAAGTCAAAAGAAGCGTGGATGAGAGTGGCGTCCGATTTTTGGTTTCTTGTCAGACGTATGGTCAAGCTTTATCTATAATATATTAGTCAACTTAAATTGTGACTTGCTTGGATTAATGCGGTAGCATTGACTCGACTCTTCCAGCAGATTGATATAACTCAATTACAGCCCAAGGTAATTTGAGCAATTGTCTTGATTGATCTACAATGCTTCAGAGTTCTGATCACATTTGAGCTGAGCTCAAGGTCACCTGTCAGTCAAAGAGTTGGTGTTTCAGTGTATATGAATTACATGAAGTGTTGAACTGTATTCTCCCTTATCAGATCTTGTTTACGTAATTATTTTACTAGGTTCTGTATTCGTCTTCAATTTTAATGTCTTTGGTCTTGACTGATTTCAGTCAGGGTTAAGATGCTAGTTGTTCCAACTGCAAAACATATCTCATTTTATGAACCTGTTCTTTAGGATTCAGTCTCCATTGTGGAGACTGAATCTGTCTCTGTATGGTCTAACGCATAACCAAATTAGTGTGTGCAAATTTGTATCCAAATCGTATAGGTTTTTTTTAGACTCAAACTGTCAAACAAGTATGTCCAAATTTTCAGTTTTTCGCCAGATAAAAGTGAGAGCTAGGTCGAACAGATTGTTCAACGATTCAAGGTAAAGAAAAGCACTTGCTTCAAAGCAAAATGTCTCGGCAGATCTGCACAAGAAGACGTATCTGAGGTCCTATCTCGAATACATCATAACTTGGCAGAATACAATCTGATAGAATTTAGGGCTTCTTGTAGAAGCAGCCAAGTACACGATGGCCAAGACTGCCTAGATGTTCCCCTCCCTGTGTAGAAGCCACACTTTGACATGCATGTCTGATGCAAATTTGATCAAATGCGGCTAACGCTTGGTTCAGAGCCATAATTGTAGCTCGCAATACTTTCTTAGCCATAATTGCGACTAGTGTTTGGCCTGGAGTCGAGGTACACTTGTTCTTTTGCCGAATTTTTCCATAGCTAACAGTTTGTCAAAATATGTGGCAAGCCACACTTTTTGGTGGCTAAGTGTCGATTCCTACCAAACAGGGTCATACTTTTAATGGACAGGAGAGCCATTCATTTGTTGATTTATTTCTCAAATATTTTTAGCGAGCAATAACATTAATCACAGTACTACATATTTGGTTTTCTTAGTTTCCCACAACAAACGCACGGAGTACGAACTAATACAGCCAATTTAGTCTAGCCCAACAAATGCCAGCCAAATTGCACCACGGTGTTACCAAAAATACATGTGGCATTTTAGTATTTTTACTCTAAGCTGCCCGTCCAATTCGTTGTACGACGCTAAATACATTTCTGTCAGTTGCCATTCTTTACTGTTTTCCTTGACTCAAATTGACAAGTCTTGTACTCAAACATACGACGAAAAAGAGATCGGAATATATTAAAGATACGGTGAATGGAATAAAAAGAGACGCTCTATCTCCAAACATTTCGTAAAAAAAAATGATAGATAAATACACATTAATCACTTATGTACATCGCTCAGATGAGAGAGAAGCATTCGCAATCAGTAAGAACGAACACAGGGCTGGTGCCAAAATGGAGTTCCCGACCTTATTGGATCTAGGATCCCCGACAACAAGAGATACAACAATGACAAAGAAATTTACCCAATGCAGGTAAATAGCTCTGCAGTTTATGACACGAAACTTCCTATGTGGAATGTTGATCCAGCCAAGAGATTATATCATCGAGAACTTGAAAGATTGTCTCGTCCGGTTCGCCTTCCAAGATAGAATGGTATGCATCTTTATAAAGCCGCAGCGTCTTGTCTGTGCTCTTTGCTTTTTCATAGAGAGCTTTACTCACGGCTGGGTCAGTGACCAAATCAGCCTCACCGTGCAAAGTGATAATGGGCAGAGAAACCTAAATGGAAAGGATAAAGCAGGCTTCAACCACCAAAGAACTGAATTGTGTCGACATGAAAAACAGAACATCTACAATGCTTAGTGTAATACGACTCTTTAAAAATTGTCTTTCAAAGACAGCACAGTTCATTAAATTGAAATCTTATAAGGGCAAGTGTCTAGCAAGGACAACAGTTTTTATTAACCATTGCCACAGGCCTATCTGATTAAACCTTTCTACTTTCAGATTTTTATGCTGAAAGCATGACTTTTACACCTACTACAACAAAGCATAATGACAAAAGATCAGCTCATAAAAAAAATTGAACTATCAAATTAGGTATTAAACTCGAAGCATCCAACAAGCAATGTTGAAACTTGAAGCCGTGTTTGATTCTGTAGGAAAGATTTAAACTATGCCGCCTATCACTATCGGTTTTAAAAAAAATGTAGCCTGTCAAACGACGAATGACATTGGTCCTTCATGGAGGATCATGATCTGACTTCGGATCAAACAACAGGAACACGTAGTTAGAAAATCTCTGCCTGCCAGCAGCAGGATAAGATGTCCTGATCAGTTTGATTTCATAGTTTATCTGAGTAATGGCCAAGGAATATTTCAGGCAATCAGTATCACTGGTTTGGTAGTAACCAAACAGGAACTAGGTTCCGTAGCCCTTATAACCCAGAGGATCATGTGGTGTTGCTCAATACAAATTCAACGAAGTTTCTCAATCTCTCCAGCTCAAAATTTCTCAATCCAGGCCACAGTTCAAAACTTCTCATTGGAGAGAATTGGCTCAGTTTTTCTAAGCCATGAGGAGACATTTACGTACAAGGCACCTCATGGATCCGTGTGCATGTCTTAGCCACGTGTCACCCACGAATGACGTATCCAAAGAATAAATGCAAATTCATACATGCCAGGTGTTCGAACCAGAGAATCTACTATTTCTACTGATGTAAAAATGTAAAAATGGGTAATGTTATAAGCAACTGTATAGAACTTAGATAGCATGGGTGACATGTATAACAGAACCAACTAGAGCAAAGTAAAAATAAGCCACGTACATCTTCTAGACGATTCTCTATCTCTTGTGTGGTTCTCAGCATCTCCAAAGCTGTTCGGAGACGTGGTTTATCCTTGTAGGCAATCACGTTGTAAGAACACTGCATTGAGCAGGGAGTTAATAACAACATTCTTTTCACAAGGCATAAACCACGGCTAACTAAAATTGAATAAGGAAATTTTCAATGAAGTAAACTAAGCTCTCGTTCAACCACAAAATTATTCCACAAGTAACAAACCAAACGGTACCTTCTTTTGAATTACATTTTCATACATACTTTAGGACAAATTTACCCAAAACTGGAAGCAGAAATAATTACGGAAGATTATCTGTATGCCATAAGTTTTCTGTTGTAGTGAATAGTGATTATTGAAAACAGATGAGAATGCCCTATCTTCTGGGGGTGGGAGCATGAAGCAATATTAAATGGATCTTTTTAGTTTTTCCCATTATTTTCTTCCAAAAAACATATCTGGATTGAATAACTGTTGTCAAAGAATGTGCAAATCATTTGAAATGAAACTGAAAGAAGAAATAAAAAAAAATGAACAAATAAAAGTATCAGTTTTAGAAAGTCAGTATGACAGATAGTATTGACCTGCTCTTGTTTTTTCTTCTCTTTGAATGCCAACTCTGCCAAATCTTTCTGTGGAACAAGCTTCCCTTTTGGAAGAAGTCTAGCCAAAAAAATTAGAACTTGCTGAACAGGCCAAGGCGGAAGCACATCATCTGCTATCTATAAATAAATGAGTTAGAATACGTGCCCAGACATAACTTATAGAGTCCTACACTCCTACATTGATAAACTACCTTGCACATGGGTGCAATTAGTACTGCACCATTCCACTCATTCGGTTGCTTAAAGTGAACCTTCAATGCAACTGCTCCACCCATAGATTGACCAAACAGAAAGCTCGCAAGACCTCTATTTTCAGGATTTCCTGGCAACATATGAATTGTACTTTACAGTGAAATGAGTAATATTCAGATAACATGTACTGTCTTACAGAAAAAAAAATGAAAAACAGGAATAGAGTATAGCCAGATATAAATTCAATTGAAGATAATAACAGGAAATTTCTTGAAAAAAGATAAGATCATTTATGACATAGAAAATGGGAAAACTTGATCGACCAATTTAATCACTATTTCAAAGAATATTAACTTTTATCAGTTTGTCAACCTTTCTACAGTTTGGCATTGTGGAGGTTGTTTACGTCATGCATATACTTAATTCAGACTGAAACCATTTATTACAAAGCTTAGCCCATGCAAATTTCTCTTCTTTGCCATTATCAAAAGCAATTCCATTGTATGTATTGACAAAACAGTAAAACATAACAGATTAACTCCTATACCAAAATATTAGCAATCAATCTCAATTTTTTGTAATAAATAGTGCCACATTGGTAGTGCTCCACAGAATGGTACTCCCTCCAGTCCAAAATAGTTGTTATTTTCGCTCATTAGTTTTGGTTTGCAAATACACAACATTTTGGGTTTTTTTAGGCAGCATTTTGCACTTGTACTGGTGTTAGAGATATGAGCATACAATTAATTATTTCCTTGTTCTATGGGCATGGAGCTAAAACAACAAGTGTTTTGGACCGAAGGTAGTACATGTTTGTTTTAAAATTAGGAAGAGAATAAAACAAGATAAAGCAACTTTTTAGCCACACTTTGCAAAGCTACAGAAAGCAAACTATTTTCGGTACCAGAAGCAAAATGATCACACAATATGTACTTTTTGTTAATTTCTAAAAACTCTCACATTAAAAGTAAAGCAAAACTTGCAGTAGCTCTACCAAAAGATGCAACTGCATTATGGTGATACTTAAGGTGGTTGTTAGCAAACAGTTCTGCATGTTACTTGAGCAGAAGATCAAGTTACTCAACTTGGTGAAAAAATCCATGTAAATTTGACATATGAACCTCATCCATTGCAATTTTCAAAAAAAAAAAAAAATCCCAACTGTTTCCCAAAAACTTGTATAGAAAAGGAGACAACATGAGAAACCACTCAAACCAGTAACAACATAATGACAGCATACCTTTGATCTTAGCAAAGTGTTCAGCTACATCATCAACAAGAGCATCAAAACTTGGAATATATCCATGAAGTCCTTCCGAAAGACCAAAACCAGGGTAGTCCAATGCAAATACTCCATATCCAGCTGAAGCGATCTTCCTAGCAATCCCTGAAAGAAAACAAACTTTCAAAATGTAGCAGAAACAAGCATCATATCAAATTGAACATTACTAGCATCACAGGGCAAATGATACCATCAACGAAAAAGGTACAGGTGTCTCCATAACCATGGCAGAGACAAACAATAGCTCTCATGCGATGATTCTCTGGAAACCAACATTTTGAGAAAATCTCCACACCCCTGGAGTTCAGCTCATATGACTGTCAAAAAGAGAGAAAAAAAATGTCACATTGCAATGATGGAGAACATATAATCAACAAGTTGGCATAAATTTCTGAAGAGCCAAGGGTCAACTGCTATGCCATCATGGCTTAGGAGTTGGGACTTGGGAGTATCGAGTATGAGACTGTCATTGAGCAAATTAACATTTTTGGCATACAATCTTAGAATGTCTCACAAACCAGCAAAGAATTATCTATATAATGGTCAACTTGTGTTTAAGCATAACCACCGGTGAACTTTAATCCTTCACAGCAAAAACTTCTTCTATTGAATAAAAGGAGGAACTAGTGGATATCTCATATACCCAATGCACAACAACATTGCCCTACCTTTTAAACAAATAATGGAAATATCCTACCTCAAATCAACATTTCTGCTGTTATGGAGAAAGGCGCAAGATGGTGCAGCATGCATGTGAACAGTACCCATTGGTACTGTAGCACAGTTATTTTCATACATACATATTTGTTTCCTAGAATAAAAAATAGTTGGTTAGGTACGTTATTTTGGGATTCCTTATCTATCAAGTTATTATTAGCGATATGATCTTATCTATTAGAAAGATTATTCTTAATAGTTGGAAAGATTAGATTAGATTGATAGGTTTCCTTATAGATTATTTCTTAGACGTCAAGTCGGGTTATCCCTATAAAAAGGATAGCATGTATCTATTATCAAGGAAGCAATGAGAAATCCAAAGTTCAACTAAGCCTCAGAGTCTCGCTATCTCGACAGGGAAGAGCCTTGTCGGTGGTTAGATAAGGACGAGTACCCTACCCTCGGTTCTCGAACCCGGACCGAACCAACAACCACATTATAATGGATACATGCTATCCTTTTATAGAGCCAACCCGACTTGACGTCTAAGAAATAATCTATGAAGAAACCTATCAATCTAATCTAATCTTTTCAACTATTAAAAATAACCTTCTTAATAGATAAGATCATATCCCTAATAATAACTTGATAGATAAAGAATCCCAAAATAACCTACCTAACCAACTATTCTTTATTATAAGAAACCAATCTGCATGTATGGAAATAACAGTGCTACAGTACCAGCAGGTACTATTTACACACATGCTGCACAGCCTCCGGTCTTTCTCCATAACATCTGCATAGTGCTCATTACCTCAAATCAACTGAATAAAATACATCACTATGCCAGCTGGATTACGCAGAGCGGAATCTCTTGAATCCCTCTCTTTACTTAGAGCACACACTAGTGCAAAGAAGATGGACAAATTCTATATGCCTCAGAATCTTACACGCAATGTAACAGAAATTTATGTATTGCAGCAGTTAAGTGCAGGGATCTACTTATTATGAAGAAACTGTATAAAACAATTGCTAGACTAAGAAATAGCACCTCCTTTGTGCCGATGCCACTATATTGCCCCTGCATCATAGAACAAATGCAAGTAAGAGAAACCATCCATGGCATGACATAACATCAAAAGCATAGTTAGCTTAAACAAAAGCACCAGCACATAGGAAAAATAGACAAAAATGATTAACTGTCTGCTCATAATGTTTGAAAATTTAACGGAAGATTGGAGTGGCAATTTACAAAGGTTTGAACTTTTCTGCTACTTTACTAAAGTGGTGGTACTCTTTCAGCACTATGGTGGCAATTTTTCCCCTCTCTAAATATTGCTCCACGTGGGCAATAGTTTGCTCTCTCATACGTGCTACAAATACGCTCAAGCACCTCAAGAATGATCTGGCTTTATGGAAGGCCCTAGCTTGCTTGGGCTACACAAAATTCAGGCTCCAACTTCCGAGGTGTGTAAACCAAAAGTAGTCTATTCATAACCCATAATCCCAAACTAGCCTTTAGGCCTTATAGAGTGCAAAAATCAATAGTACGTCTGGACCATCCTAATTAACTAGTACAACATATGGCCATCTCCGCGGTGACCCGGACCAATCACAAAGCTTTGTGTGGGCACAACACTGACCCAAGTTTGGACCATCCTGAAACAAAGCTCCAAGCTCTAGATCATCCTCAGAGAGGCCCTTCCCAAACACATACACCTAAAGGGTTTTAAGTCAAAATCTGACCACATCAAGATTGTCGTGATATCACCAAATCAAAATCTAGCACACGGATATCATCATATCAGAACCATCCTGACCACATCAAGATTGTCCAGACACCATCAGCACCTTCCTGACCCCATTAGGACAACAACGTCCTATCTCGATTCTGGATTGTAAGGCAGGAAAAGAAAGGGGGGGCACATACGGACCTTGAAGAGGCAGTGGTCGATGCTGAGCTGCTCGTCCTTGAATGCCTCGCGGACGCGGCGCCGCTCGGGGGCCTGGTCTAGGCACGCCCTCAGCACCATCCTCTCCAGCGACGGGTCCACCCCCTCCCACCTCCTGGACGGCGGCGCCGCCGCCGACGACATCCCGGCTGAGGTCGCCGCCACCGCTGACACCTTGGCCTTGACCTGGGGCATGGGGGGGGGGGGTTCAGTTGAACCCTCAAGATCCTTGGAAAACTAAATTGCAGACAAATCCGCAACAAACTGAATAGAGAAAGGAAGATTTGGATTCACAGCAAAGAAAAGATCCCCAAGAACAAAACAAACTCTTACAGAAATCAAATCCATCCAAACAAAGCTAAGGTTCTTACCAGCAAGAGAAGAAATCGATTCCAAGCCCGAATGGATCTCCACTCCACGTCAGTCCAGCACCAGTGGAGCCTGTGGAGGTGGGAAGGAGGAGGAGGGCGCTCTGGACGAGAGAAGACTTGAGTGGAATGAGGAGGCCTGCCTGGCTTGCTGTGTCCAGACGCCGGTGGTGAGGTCGCCGGTGACGAGGGCACAACAAATTGCGAGGAGGGAAGGAGGGCGCGAGGCGGCGAGGGGAGGAGGGCGACCTTCGCTAAGGCCCGTGGCTATGACGCCATTTATTGCGCGCTCGGTGTTCGGGGGTAAAAGAGGGGGAATTGTTCATTTGGCGCACCTTAGAGATTTGTTAAAATCTCGTTACGATTCCTTGCAATAGATATTTTACATAAGTTTATCCATTCCATTTCGGTCGGAACGTATCGTACCGGCATCCAGAGTGGTGCATAATAACCTCAATCTCGTACCACTCTCAGTACCAATCATTCCGATAATAGGCATAATTAATATGATCACCCATTTGAATCGGCTCGGAAGGTTCAATCCAATACTATTTTATCGGTAAGTGAAATTACGTTATAGATTGTGAAAAAATGTATGAAATTATGAACTCGTATTGTATTATTTAACTACGTACGACCTTTATATTTATGAAGTTATTGAACTATGCGTCATTTTTATTCTATGGTTATGTATTTGAAGTGAGATTCTAAGTGAAATTATGTGTGCATATAATTACATATATATTTATGAATGAATATATATTATTATATTAAAACCTGGAACGATATGCCGAAATGGACTGGTACCGATGCATTTCATACCAAGACGCAAACCGGAATAACCTCTGGAATGGAATTGACAACTATGATTTTACCACATCTTTGCTTGCCTTCCTGTTTATTTGCCATTTTGGAGTATTTAAATATTTTTTCCGCATTAATAGCCCTGGCCCACACATGAACGGACGATTTTGGCCCTCCTCAGTTGGGTCTGGGATAGCTATATGCTGGGTCGAGCCATCCCAGACCAAACCCACCATGGCAATTCTCCCAAAAAGAAACGAAAGGGGAGAAATCGCAGATCACCATGGCAACCCGCGCCGTCGCCGCCGTCGTCGTCGACTGGATCTGTGACTGTGACGATCGACCCTTCCCCTTCCTCCTCCGCCCTGCCTGCGGAGACGGTGGTGCTACGGGTGAAGCGGCGGACGAATAATGTTACGTGGAAGGAGGGAACTGTAGACATCGAGTCCCTCGGCCGCAAGAGCAAACATTTAAATACTCCAAAATGCCAATAGCAAAGATGTGGCAAAAAAATCTATTGCAAGGAACATAATGACATTTTTGTCAAAACCAACTATAAGGTGTGGCAAATAGGCAATTCTCCCTAAAATAGGAGTGAACGCACCCGACTCGTTCTTTTCTCAACGAGACGAGTAAATTTAAGAAAACCTCAATTTTAGGCTTACGATAATGAGCGAATTTTAGAACCTAATTTTATAGCTATATAACGATTTCTTTTTTAAAAAAATAATACATTTAAAAAAATAATTAAAAAAATAGTTGAAAAAAAAATATAAAACAAAACTAATTGGTGATAGGGAGCTATCATCATTTCAATTAGTGACAAAGACCATGTCGCTCATGGAACATGACTTTGTCGCCAATTCTGCTCTCTAACGCCAATTCAATCGGTGACAGGGAATAAATATCTGAATTGCTCTTATCTAGAGAGGGCACATGCCACTAGAGAAGTCTCTATCACCAATTGAATTGGCGACAGATGTCTAATTTTGTAAAAAAATTTGACTATTTGTTTATGTAATTATTTTTAAAAATATATTATTAAAAAATCGATGTATAACATATCAGGTTTTTGATCGGTGACACTTAACAGTTTTATGGTTATTAGGTTTCACAAAACTCGACACTAACCAACCAAATATGTAGTCGCTATGTACTCGCCTCTAGCTATCCCTGACTCGCCTCCGGCGGGTCTCTGGCGAGCGGATAAGAGGTAGAGTCCTCCATCATTGATTCGCTCCACCCAACAACCTCCTATTCCCAAACACTAGAGAGCTACGATTTTACTAGGGTGGAGTTTTCTTAACCATTACCCGTAAATCCCGAGGTTAAATGTCACTGAACAAGAAACATAGGATTTGTCAAAATAAGGCCATGTTTAGTACAACTCCTACTCCTAGCTTCTTGTTCGGATCTAGTGGAGTTGTACCAAACACCTAGCTTCCCAAAACGACCTGATTCTGCTTCTCGCGAGGAGCTATCTCAAAAATAAACTAGCAACGAGGAGCGACCTTCCCGTGGATTCTCGTGGGAAGCCAGTCTACTAGAAACAAAATTACCCCTTGAAGTTGGACTTAATTACCCGCAAAATGCCACTAACCTAACCCTTCACCTGTCGGGACCCCGAGTAGCAACCCCGGGACCCTCTGTGCATTCCAAACTAGTCCCATGATCAGTAGCTAGCTCGCACAGTTGCAAAATAGATGAAATCATATCCATACAACAAACTAAAGATGAAGCAGATAAAACAATATTACTAAGTAGCAAAGGACCTTACGATCAAGGTTTTTACAGGGTTTTGCCACGCAGGGCTCAATGACAACAGAGAACTTGCAGCAGAAACCAAAAGAAACAACTCCTGGAAGCCATTCGACCTGCCTAGACGCTATCGAGTGGAGGACGTCCCCTAGATCGCACAATCTTCAAAGTACTCCACTTCATAGAACTCTGAGCTCCCTAGATCCTCTTCGTTAACTGATCAACCAGAGGGCATAAAGCCGTGAGTACTTTGAATGTACTCAGCAAGTCGTAGGGAAATGTATGCAAGTAATATTCATGCAGGGCTTGACAAGGATAACTTTATGGTTATTTTTGCAGAAAGTAGTATTGACTGGAAATACAGTAAGTAGATTGAAAGCATAATTTAAAAGAGCAATACATAAGTAAACAAGTTTCTTTGAAACAGCTCGTGAACATTCCATTCACTTCCCAGACCACTCTCATGATCAGGACGTGGTACTCGGAACCAACCACGACCACCTTTTTGAGGAAAATCTACCCCTCGAGTGAAATCACCTAGCATTGTCCATAACCGGAGACACGGCTATTCGAATAGTTTTACACTCTGCAGAGGTTGTACAACTTTACCCACAAGAGATAATCGCTTGATATAACACACATTTTCTTAGACATGTGAATCAAGGGGAGACTATCACAAGGCCTTTACGAAGCTCTGTTTTGACCCGGTTTTGTTCGCTAAGATTTCGCCTCTGACTAGCTCCACAACTCCCAACACCCACCTTACAAAACCACACCCCTAGTCGACCGGCCCCCTCTTGCTCCAAGTGTAAATGTCAATCCCAGAGTTCACACTTCCACCAAAACAGAACCGAATCAAAGCATTGCTAGTTAGTTGGCCAGGTTCACCCCATAAATAGACTTGTGGTTGCACAGTAAGGCCCAGATCAATGGCGTACAAGGTTAAGTCCTTAGTGGCTACTTAGGCGAAACATCCTTATCCCAAAATCATCCCCTTTACTGCACGATTATTCGCCTAAGTATGAAAATATTTTTAGTTCAACTCGACCAAATGGCAGCCCTTGCCATGGTACAACAAATTTTAATAACAGTAACCACGCCACAATTCCATATTTTATTAGTCAAGTTCATCATCTTTGAATCATGAGATCAAGAGACCAACGCATAACTAAAGCAGAAGTACGCATACTACGCACCCATGTTGGTATAACAATAATGTCCAACTAAGAATACCCAACCTATGGTGTCCAAGGGAATATGTCAACATGTCGTTCCCAATTATTCAAGGAGTTATTGTTGGATCGAAAAGGCGACTAGAGGGGGGGGGTGAATAGGAGCACAAACTATTTTTCTCCCAAATCAAATTCAATACGAATCTCACTCCAATAGCTATGAAAGCTATGAAGATCAATCAATCAAGCACAGCGGAAGACTTGTATTGAATCCAATCAAAACCCCGAAACAAAAGCAACAAAACTCAAGAATCACTAATGAGCAGATTACGGTGGTCGGATCGGTGAGCAGATGGCGATCGGCCGAAATGCAGTAAAATTAGATAGATGAATAGTAAATAGCCTAAAAAACAAAAATAAAAATTGATGTAACTTTTGATTCGTAACTCCAGACTTCACGAAACTTGGAACACACCTTTCTAAGGATATCAAGAACCTATTCCATGCGACGATCGTGAAGATCCTTGCCAAAGTTCCTATCTTTTTCAGTTTGAATGGAGTGTGCTCCAAAACCGAGCAAAAATTGAAATATGATCTAGAGACTTGCTCGTGGATGATTGATGATCAAGATGACCCTAGATGGGTTCCCACATGTTGCAGCAAGTTAGATCACAGCAAGAAACTAACCAAAAACTCGCGGATTAAAGAAATACTCAAAATCACCAAATAGAGAGAAAGAAAGCAAATGAACTCATCTTTGAGAGAACTTTCTTTGGATTAATTTGATATGGTATTGGTTTACAGCCACTCCATCAATGGAGGACAAAGACTCAATACATGAGCACGAAATCAAATCCAACTCTCTAGAACCCTAACCTCCACTAATCCTCTCCCTAAGCAAACTAGGGTTTCAAACACATGAAAGGGTTTAGAGGGTGCAGTCACCTCCCTCCTCTATTTATAGTGGAGGCTTAGACCTTCTAGAAGAGTTTCCCTAATGAGCTCCCGTTAAGGCCCAATACAAACGGGTCACACACGCACGCATTTTAAAGCGTCGTCTTCATCTTCTCTTGACCTAATCCGCCTTTTCACGCACCGTCTTGCGCCGCGGGTTGGCAAAAGGTAACCAAAGCAGTATTTGTTAAGATTACCAAAATACCCCTTCTCGGCCCTTCTTCAAAGACCGAGTCCAATCTTCGCGAAGCAGTCGCATGCTCCGCCACGTATAGGTTGATCCAGCGGCTCTCATCATGTTGGCAAGTCTCTCCCATCTGGCTCCCACCGAAACCACCATGGCACTTGCACCCCGCCGCTTGATCCAACCGATCGCGCACCGAACCGCTTCGGTCACCTTTGTCCATCTTGCACCATGCTTGAGTCCAATGACTTCACCCGGCATCGTCGATCGTTCTGAACCTCAGCTCTCCAAGCCTAGTCCCAATCATCCTCGTCGTTGACCGTCGTTGACCACCAAGCAACCTGCACAACAATAGATAAGCAAATCGAATCCGGGAATAAGTTCTTCACAACTTGACCTACGTTAGTTAAAACATGCATCATGCAACACATATGCACTGAAACCCATGAGATTGACATAACAACCAACACATTGCTGCCAAGAAGGCCAGCAACTTAAGTCAAAACCGGTCAGACCGCCAGCATGGCCGGTCGGACCGCTCCCCTTGCCGGTCAGACCGCCAACCATTGGTCGGTCGGACCGCCAGCCCTTACGCCCGAAGCAAAACCAGTCGGACCGCTAGAGGTGGCGCCCGTCGCCACCCCGCCGGTCGACCTTTCAAGCTCGACAAACAACTAAACTTTGCCGAAAACGCGTGTTTCCGCAAACCTTCAACGTCATTGCCAATTATCACATCATCCTAAGATCATGAGCATATCCCCATGATATCCACTGTTATACTGCCAAGTAGGTGTTTAACTATTCCCAAAACTATTTTTATGCAACTAGCCATGGATGTTGATATAAAACAATGTACTTTTATAAATTGGGTTCAATATGATCACATGTCTATGACTTGCCTTAGTTGAAGAGTTAAGATGCTTCAGTCGAGGTCGTAGGGTCCAAGAACTCCTCGAAAACGCTGGAATCTACACGTTCGAATAAAGCCAAATAAATAAAACATCTCCAAATAAAATTCCAATAAATACCAAATTAGCCCAAACAGCAAGAGGAAGAAACTAGAGGAGTTTGGAAAAAAGAATCACTCGAATCGGAGTTCGAATAGAGGAGAACGGGCTCTCGGAAGGAGGTCCAACAGGTGATGCGACAATGGGTGTCCCGATTTTTCGGTGAGATGGATAACTCGATTTGAGTGGAGACGACTCTCACGATTCGGCTACCAATCGCACACGATCGATATGCCTGGCAATCGCTGAACCAACTCCAAGATTGTTATCGACCTTGCTAGAAGCACGATCGACCTGACCACGAAGGTCTATTCCTGCATGCAATCGAAGAACACGCAAGAACAAGATAATAAGCAATCTAAAATTGCAAATATGATTGAAATATTTGATAAAGTTGGGATTCTAAAAGCGGGTTGTAGCCTCCTTATATAGGGGAGAGGGAGCCACACATATCCAAGAGCTAAGGGTGGTACTATTCATGGGGTATTGTTTATGTGAACAGTATGGCTGTGAATAGTGCGACCCAAGGGGGTGGCCAAGGAGGTGTTCGGCCCAAATAGGTTACAAGGCCCAATTTGGCCCAAACAGGTGATGCAAAACTTTCTTTTGATGATTACGACATGCACAAAAGGAATTTGAAGGTGTGGCCAGATTCATTAGAAAGATGACGAGATAAGCTTTCAATCAAGCACTCGTGGACCTCAAACGGAGTCCGTATGTGAAAGTTATGCTCGTTTGAAGTCAGGGCTGTCTCCGGAGGCCGAACTGGATTCCAGAATGTATCCAACTTGAACTCTTGCTTGACTTGGACACAAAGTGACGTGGTGCTGCACAAATATATATTTTCATCATTAGGTAGCATCATATAGTTCATATAATATAAAAACACTCCTAAAAATGAGTTCACTTGATAATTGAAGTGAAGTGTACGAGCTCTTGTATTTGGAACAACAAGCATAGCAAATTTGATTGTATCTATAGAGGTCATATCCTCATCAACAGGTCAGAAGGAGGTCCAACGAGTCAGAAAGAGAAAGGATTTGACTACTCGACATGATCGAAAGAAGAAAGAAGGGTACATGACGGATAAACTACTTAATGTGGTCGTATGGAACGACACGACTACTCAACGTGGTCGTAAGGAAAGAAGGTCTCAATTGAGAGGGTGGACAGAGCACGAGAAACTCACCAAGACACAGAGAGAAGCCGGAGGAGGTTAAAGACAACACGGAAGCTCGTAGTCAACGGCAAAGGAGGACGGTGATGAAGGGGACCAGCCGGGACTGGAGGAGAAGCGGTGGCTCTTGCGAAACACAACTAAACCAGAGTGAGGGGACTTCTTCAAAGAACTCTAGAACACAAATGACGCGGTTAGAAGAGGGGCTGCATTGGCGCAGCGAAGACCAAGAGGAGGTGGGCGGCAGCTTGAACTTGGAGCTTGGGGCTTCGAGTAAACCATTGCAATAAGAGCGAGAGAGGGATAGAGGAAGAGTTGACAGGAAAACAAGAGGACAAAAGGGCACCCTGATGCTTTATTTAGCAGCCGAGGAGGAGGAGAGAGATCAATGGGCGGGGCGTATGAGTGGAGCTCTAGGTTGGCAGGCCAGGCGGTGGCATTACGCAAGAAAGAGGGAGGCACGGGCGTGCGTACGGCTAAGGGGACAAGGCGAAAGTGGGGCGGCTCAGCGAGCACATGCGGATGGAAGAGGAGCCAGGAGGTGCCAGAGGAGGTGGTGACAGGCGCATTTAAATGCACACGACGGGTTAGGTGAGCAGGCATAAAACGCACGCACGACACTGACCGTGAGCAGGGCTGACAGGTGGGGCTAGTCGAAACCAAGAGGGTGGTTGTGACCAAGAGGTGGTCGTGACCAAGGGGTGGTCGTGACCGAGAGAGATGTCATGACCAAGGGGTGGTCGTGACTGAGAGGGAGGTCGTGATCAAGGGGTGGTCGTGACCGAGAGGGAGGTCGTGACCAAGGCGTGGTCGTGACCCAAAAGGCTAATCAAAACCAAAGGCTGGTCAAAACCAAGAGGAGATCCTGAAGAGGAGGAGGTCCTGAGGTTAGGTCGTGAGGAGGAGGAGGACGTGCAACGGGAAAATAGAGCGAACAGAGAAAAGGGATTCTGAGTACTAGAGAACTCCAATAAACTCAAGACAAACTAAATTGAATTAGTTGAATTTTAAGTAATTCATATTAAATTATTTTTAACTTCCAAAATTTCAAGTTAAACTTTAAAAATTCAACAAAATCGAATAGTTATTTTAATTTTTAATTTTTTTCAAAAACTCTGAAAAATTGAGATGTTACGTCACCCTCCCCACCTCGAGCCCCTAGGGTAGCCATTCGCACCGTGCCTCCCCACCTACACGCCTGGAGGAGCAACTGGACGAGGGGTTGCTGCTACTGCGTTTGGAGGAGTAGCCGGACCACGGCGGCGGTGGCACACGAGAGCATCTCTATCATGCTAGTGAGTTCCGCACCCACCGCCCTGCGTTGTTCTCCGCCTCGACCTTTCTTCCCTCTTCGATGACCCTTTCAACCGCTCCCGCCCACCTCAAGATACACATCATCACCACCAACAAGGACAAGGTGCTAGATCTTGGTCCGGATGTTTATTACGGTTCTTCATCCGGTGCTTCCATTGCTTTTCCTTGGATGTGCTTTTGTGTTCTTGGAATTGATTGATAGATGAGGATGTGATGTAGTGGCCTCTGTAGGTGGCCATGCTGGGCTAGAGGCTGACCTTCTTCGCAACCCAGTCTTGTCTGCCGGTGCTCGATGGTGAGGGAGGTGCATCGGGGTCATCTCCAAGAAGAGCAGCTCAAGGGCCTTGCAAACCTACCATTACTTGGTATTCATACCTTAATTTTCCTTGTTTGAGATGCAAAGTGATGTTCTTTTGATCTTCTAACATTGTTTTGAGCATCCTGTTGGGGGGTCAATTCTAATCGAGTGTGCTTTTGGTGGTGCGCTGATTCTTCTAAAATAACCATGTTTCCTCTTATGTTAATAGGTAATCTGCAAACACTGATGAGTAAACTCTAGATTAAATGACTTATGGGAGAAGATATGCTACAAAACCGAACTTCAATTTGTGTGAGGTAATTAAATCTATGCACTGTGATGTTCACATTGTTGAACCGATCAAATCAATGTGCTGTTAAGGTGATCCATTTCAACTCTTAATCTACACTTTGAATTTTATCGTCAGTGGGTTTTTATGCAACTAGGTAGATCCATCTCAGTGAACTATTAAATCTCCAGGCTTTCATTTTTTTGAGGTAATCTCGACATCCTACACCGGAATGGAAAGGCAATGTAGCGCTAATTACGAGCCAAACAAGTAAAGAGTTAATTTGTTATTTGATTCTATTCTTGGTTGCTAGCATTTCTTGTTGCTCCATCATTTTTCCTTGAAAGCTAAAATGGAAGTCAGCTGCAGATCAAACAATGAAAAGCTCAGTTGCTGGAGAATTGTTATATTTAATGAAAATTATTTTTTATTTTTCTATTCAAGCTTGCAATGGAATGTCTCAAAATCCAAGACCAAGAAGTTAGCTCCAAAAAAGAAGAGCAACAACTAGGCTTGTTTGCCTCTTCTTTGTCTTTCGCTCACTACTATGTTGTGATGCATGGACCATTGGACCTATTATCTTGCATGAAGAAGATTGATGTCTGGACCGAACCTGTTGCCCCTATTAAATCTTGAAAGTATCATCAGATTACTACATTGTGAAGCATGGTCGCATGGACCTATTCTGGACATGTCTCAATTGCATGCCAAGTTCTTATGTTTTTTCACGATGAACTTGCAGGGTTCTATTGCAAACACAGTAATTTTCAGGATTTAATCACTTATCAGCTATCCCGAACTAAAATATTTGGTCCCTGTGTACATGGCATGGCTTTGATATAGTTATATGAATTGAGAATTTTTAGATTAGACAAACACATGGTGAACAATTGCTGAATATATGAAAATGAGGCATTGTGTTTGTTTGACAAGTGTGTCAATATGAACCCGGCTCATTGAGTAGCCCAGAAAATGTTTCTTAATGTGGTGCTCATAAACATATGGTATATCTATCGAGTATTATGATCCTCTTCAGTTCAAATTGCTATATCATTTGGTAGAGGGATATCACAAATGTTTTGTTTGGTTTGTTCTAGTTGTTCCTGTAAAGGGTTTGTCACAGTTTATGTTTTTGTCTTTAGATTGAATGTTTGTTTAGTACTAGCACTGCAAGAAGTTAGGGTGTGTCAGATGTATGATGAATCAGCATTACTTCAGTGGAGTCCATTTGTTGAGAACGATCACTAGCATAGTGTATGCCTGTTGTGATTTGGGGATACTGATAATGTGCATCTTGGTGTGTATCACATAGCATCTTATACCATTTTCTGATTGTTTTGCAGCAGCAAGATTATTAGCTTTGAGGTTGTTGAAGGTGATCTGTTCAAGCAGCGTATGACTCGAAGCAATGGGGGATAAAACAATGATTGCTACAAAGTCAACAATGTAGTTTATGTTGGTTACTAATGCTAAGTCCAGAAGAATTGTTCTGTCTTGGAATAGTAGAAAACTGGAAATATTTCATTTTTTTGGGTGGGGAATAATAAACAATAAGAATGTAACTATTCTGAAAACATCTTCTTGCTTGAATGTGTATAAATGCAACTTTCCTAATGTCATCTTCGTTCTATCCGTTCCTTTGTTTCAGTGTTTGCCGAGTTGATCCATGGAGACAAACATCCAATTCCTTTCACTGTAGGTGTTTGTTGTTTCTCGATCATGTTCATGCAAGCGTATATTATGTAAATGGATCCGAGTACGTTTCTGGAGAGAAATGAGTCAGCATTGTCCGGGCTGATTTTGCATAAGTTTCTTTAACACCCCAGCCTAACACTGAGTCTAGAATGTCACTAAACTACCTTTTCAACTAATATTCATTAGCACACTATAAAATTTCAGCAACCAAAGCATTAATATAGTCTATCATCTCCAATTAAACATCCAAAGCGGCGCATGCGACTATACAAGGCAAAACAGCGAAGAAAGACAAAAGCCAAAATTAATTAAATTCTCATGCAGCCCTTACCTAACGCGACGATGGCAAGAAGACAAAGCCAAAATTCCTCCACGTGGCTGCACCGCGGCGAACAACTCACGCATGCGCAGCGGCAGGCGCGGCATGAAGCGATCAGCGCGCGGCAGGTTGTTGGCGGGCGATGCTCCCACGCGATGGCAAGGATCGAGTCGGCGATCGCGTTCCACACACACGCCGCACGGCGGCGGGCGAGCGGCGGACGAACACGAAAGCAACGGATCGGTGGAATACGCGCGCAACACAGCACGCACCGCCAAGCGGAAGATCTCCACGTGAATCCGGTGAGGCGAGCTCGCGGCGCATGAGGATAAAAAAAAACTGCGGCTAGGGTTGGTTTACTTTCTGGGTTTTAGATCCCCAAATCCCCGTGATCCTTTTAAATGGCAGACTCAACTCCTCCCTGAAATCTCTTAAATAATCTGTTTTTTTACATATCCACTTTCGTCTAATTACATATAGACCCTTAAGGGTTAATTTCAAGGTATTACATTCTACCCCCCTTAAACAGAATTCGACCCCGAATTCTACTCGTCGTTCTACACGAAAGAACCACCACAACTGAAATTAAACAATGAATCACATGTACCCGACATGAACAACTCCGGATATTGCTCGTGCATGCGAGACTCCAACTCCCAAGTCGCCCCTCTCTCAGTCTGATGCGTCCACAACACCTTGACGTATACCAACATCTTGTGTCTCAGCACTCGCTCCGACCTTTCCAGAATACGCACCAGACGCGACTGAATTGTGAGGTCTTGCTCAATAGTCAGCGGCTCCAACGAAATCTCATGTTCTGGGTCTCTCAAAAACTTTCTCAGCATCGAGACATGAAACACATTGTGAACCCCACGCATGGACTCATGAAGGTCTAAGCGGTAAGCCAACTTCCCAATTCTAATATTTTGTTTTCAACTTGTATGTATGCATTGCTTATTTTGTTATTAAATTGATTAGTTAATCCTTTAGATGCATAATCTGTAGGTAAATGATTATCCTATACTACCTGAGCCTAGGTTATTTGTTGTGATTAGAGTTCGTTGGATGGGCTCTTGTCGCTTAGTAGATTACGGGTTTCAATTGCTTAGCCATGCTTAGCTATCGGTAGTATTGGGCGATCATCGACTTAGTCGATGATTTTGATTACACAAATGTTAATATTATTCCATTATGTCCAACCTTGTGTTTTACTAATTTTCAACTAAAAAACTGAAAATAAAACTTATATCTTGACTTGGGCACAATGGTATATTGGTGTGATTTGTTGGGTGTGATTTGGAATGGTGCCTAAGTCCCTAAGGACCGAGTTACTTGCGCCACCGTGCTGAGCATCTTTGCGTGCTAACCACACTAGAGGGTATGGGACCTCTCTTGACTTAGTACTTTGGCGTGTGTTGGCTCCGAGTCGCAGGGGGTCGCAGGAGGGATGGTGTTTGGGAGCATGGTAGTTGTCCGAAAGCTTTACCCCGGGTGGGTAGTTGTCTTTTCAGCTTTACCATGTAAGCGTATGGGTTTTTATCCATACGAGCGGCTCGTAGTTAATACGCAATATTGGAAATATCTCGTAGGACTTAGCCGTGCCGGCATACCTCCGGTAGTGTGCTTTTGTGGCTTAAAGGCGGTCTAAAGTGTGGGTACATTGGTACACCCCTGCAGGGTTAAAACTATTCGAATAGCCTCGTCCTAGGTTATGGACACGCTCGGTTACGCCCTGTGAGAACTAGACTACAACCTTTGGAAAACTTAAAACTTGACATGGGTGGTATAAATGGGTAATTCATGCTACGGTCGTGGTGACTATCGGGTTAGTCACTTCCAGGTTGTTGTTGTCATCTATCTATTGTTATTTTGTTCTTGCTGTTATTTCAATAATGAAAATGATTTGCAGACTTGCCTTTGAAAAGTATTACATTCTTGCAAATAAAGTTTGCTTTATGCTGAAAATGAACCATATGGCCTCCACTCAAATAAGCTTGCATGTAGCATATGTATAGGTCTGCTAGTCCACACGTCAGTCTTGCGAGTACAACTTTGTACTCATTTGCTTTGCTTAATATTATTTGTTGCAGAGGAAGAAGGTGAGCCCCAAGGGCCTCACTTTTGTGAGTTGTGCTGCGGCGGTGTTTGGGACGATTAGTGTGGCGGTCCGGTTGGTTGCCTTGTGGGTTAAAGGCACACTGATTGGCTTTTGTTTATCACCATCTTATGGCACTTTCGCTTCCGCTGTTTACTTAGTTATTTGTATGTCATTTGGCCGGTCGGCCCTCTTTTGTAATAACTTATATTATGTATGTCTTTTGGTAGACTTATTATTTGTGATGTATGGAACTAATGCATGATTTTGTGAAGGGGTGTGTATACTGCATTTCTGGGAAGTATACATATCTCGAGGCTTAGTTTATTTGATTTGTAATGCTAGGACCAAGTGGATGGTTAAGCATTACAAGCCAAATAAACCGGAGTCTCACACAGTTGGTATCAGAGCCATCCTGACCGTAGTAACCCAAGCTTGGTCGTCCCTAGGATATTTTGGAAAAAGCTTATTTTCGAAGTATCAAAAGGTTTATGAAAGCTTAAGTAGATTCTCAGATTTTACTCCTTATCTATCTTAGCTTTCTACCCTCATCTTGCTCTTAATTAAGTTTTGAAAAAGTTGTTCCTCTCTTCCTTTCAAAAACTAGCCACTTATCGATCAATTTTGGTTTTGGGAAAACCATGAGTGTTGTAATTTGAAAGGTTGGCTGTCCATCAATGAGATTGGGAGCTTCTGGAATAGGAAGTTTCGGCCAGGAGCTTAAAGGAGCAGATTTGGACAGCTAGCTAGTAATTAGTAAATGAGGTAGGAAATGAGAGGTTAATTCAACTAAAATTTGTTGGAATAAAAGGGTAAGAAGTGATATGAATTAGCTGAATACCTAATACTCTATTAGGTGGTTATACCTTAATTTTTGGGCTGTTTAGAGCTAGAGATGAGTTCTGAAATTTTGGTCTTCTCAAACGATTGCTCGTTCCTTCCATACGGGTTGGTCATTCTGCGAAGTTGATTTGGTGACTTATGGTCTTGTGCTCTTTTGTGGTTATTCTTGAGTCATTTTAATTGAGTGTGGATTTCCATGCTTTGGGTCTCGGGCTGTGGCTAACTTGTCTTCGTGAAACAGGATGGCTGGTAGAACTCGCGGCAGTCAATCGAATGGTCAGGATGAGGAGCTCCCACCTCCTCCGACCATGGCTGAAGTCCTTATGCAGATTGAACGCAACCATTCGGAGGACCGAAGGGTGTTGGAGGTCATCGCGAGGAACACCTCCACTCCCTCCGGCGCTTTTGGACCGGGAAGTGGTGGACATCAGGCTCGTGGGGGGCTTATGGAGTTCCTCCGTACTCAGCCTCCTACCTTCTCCCGGTCAGAGGAACCCCTTGACGCGGACGACTACCTGCGTGTAACAACCCCAAACTAGGGTTTGTATTTCAAATGTATAAAAGTATTAAAGTTTAAAAACTTTTGTTGTATCTCTTGGTCGTGCTCTTGGTTTTCTAAAAACTTGTGCACAATTTTAAACTTTTGGTGTTTGTATTAAAGTTTGTGTTGAAATTTCAAACTTTTAAACTTAAATTCCATTTCTATTTGAATTCCAGAAAAATGTATGAATGAAAGTTTCCGAAAATAATTTATTCAAATACTAGATTATTTATATTGAATTGTATTTATTTTTACCAAATTTTTAGAAGTGATTTTGACTTCACCAAAATTCAAATCAAATCACTAATGCAGATTTGAAAATAATTTAATTCTAACAAATTTTAGTATATAAAGTGTTTGCAACTATTTTCCTAAGTCCTTGTGAACCTCGAATGCCCACAAAACTTTGCGAAATTTTCGAATTTTATTTCTATTTTAAACGGCTAGGTCAAACTTACTTATTTTCGGTCAACACTAAAACCCTAAATCTAAATCTAGCCCGTGCACTGTTCCTCCGACCGGACCCGAGCCGAAACCCTGACCGCACCAGACCAGCTTGCCCGAGCCACCTCCTTCCTCTCTCGCTGACTGCCCGACCCCACCGGCAGAAGTTCTTCTCCACGCAGCGCCTGCGCCAGCTCGCCCAGCCCCGACGCCGCATGTGTGCCACGCCAAGCCGCCGGTCACCTCGTCACCCATGTCGTCTCCACCTCGCTACATCCGCCTTCTCCTACAAAAGCCAGCCGAGAGCCCACCTACCCTGGTTTCCCTTCCCCTCCTCTGTCCATTTTCTCCACCGAGCTCCAGGAGCCGAGAGCAACGCCACGCCGCCTCCAAGCTTTTCGGCTGCTCCGGCGGTCCCCGACCACCCACGACCGCGTCACGGCACGCCCTTCACCTAGAGGAGCAAATCCCCTTGGTCAATTTGGAGAAACCGCCACCGAGGAGCCGCGCGCACGGTTTCTTCTCCGACTCCGGCCTCCATCGCCTTCTCCGCCGCCGTGTCTTCTCCAGCGAGCCCCAGCTCAATTCCTCCCTCCCTGAGCACCTTCTAGTCTCCCTTGACCTTCCCCGATCACTCACTTGTGCCCTCTTTCTCTCCAGGGACCCCTCCACGGTGACCACCCCGCGCCGCTGCAGGCTCCTGTCGCCGGACCACTCCGGCCGCTCTCCGCCTTCGTCGATCACTCCGACATGTTCCAGGTACATCACTGGTGCTCATGCGCGCCCTATTTTCCACCCCCTTCCTCTCCGGCACTGTTGCCCCGTTTCCACCTCCACGGCCGGCCGCCGCTCGCCATCGCCGCGCCACCATAGTGCCGCCCGTGCCACCAAGTCGCCACCCCTAGCTCCTGTAGCCTCTGGACGACCCATTTTGGCCCTCTCCACCGCCTCGTTGCAGCTCCACCGCCGGCGACGACCACCACCCCAGCTCTGCCCGAGCCATTCCCCTGTTCCTCCTTTGAGCTCCCTGTGGCTGACAGTGGGGCCCGCTCTCTTAAACCAAACCATTTGCTGCTAATCAACTAAGTGAACGTATTTAGGTAACTCTTAATGGGTTAGCAAATTGGAAGTTGAGTTTTGAAATGAGTTTAGACAGTAGTTTAATCTCTGAAACTAGTTTCACTTTGTTGGCAATGAACTGAAAATCATGTATAAGGTGAAATGCATTTGGGTCTTATGAATGACTAAATTGATTACTCAAACCTATTTGGCACTTGATTAAATGATTTCCAGTAAGGAAATGGATTGATTAGCACCTTAATTCCTGAAGATGTTCTGTTGTAGGTATATGACCAGTAATCTAAAAATCTTTAGAGGAGAAACTAAGAACAATCAAACTTGTCAATAAACTAATGACCTTGCTAATCCAGTAGTTAGTGTTGGTCTCAAATCATTTTAGCCAGTTGGACAAATAGTTTTCAGTAGCATCTAAATCTGAAAGTTGTTTTTGTAAGAGGTTAGCTAGCAGCACATGTATCCATTTCCAGGGTTGTCCTGTTGCAAATTAGTGCATAGATAAGAGAAGATGATAATTTAGATAGTATCTTTACAGTTCTGAGTTTGGGTCTGGTTGTAGGTTGTTTTAGCTGTCAGTAGGGCCCCACATCTTTAAGAAGTTAACCCTGAGGTTAAGCTATAGGATAAGTAGTTGGTAAGAAGATTATATGGAAGTAGCATTGTAGTAAAGCTAACCCTAGATCACCATCAAAGTCCGCTGAAAAAGGAGAGCATGTAAGAGGATTGATTTTGACTGTATGATTATCGTGGATGTATACATAGAATGTTTGGTGAGAGAGTGCTTGTGAGTATTAGGTAGCCTGTTAAGGAAAACATCATCACCTAAGCTTTAGATAATCTCTCCCATATCAGTAGACCTTAGGCCATAATCTTAAACTTCAAAATTCGTAACTATTTCAAATCAACTCCAAGTCCAATAATTTGTGTCTTTAAATTTATCTAAAATCATTATCTACCTTCTGCTTTAATTTCTTGATCTGGGAAACCTTTTTGAGTTTTGGAGTTTATTCGGTGTTTTTGCTTTGTTGTTTCTTTTCGTTAGATGACGATGACTTGGGAGTGCAGCGTAGTTGATCATATGAGTGTCCAGAGTTCCAGCAAAGCAAAGGCAAGTAGATGTAACATCATTTGATCATATTGCTCCTATTACTTTTAAAGTCTAATATCTTGTTTGCAAAACCTAAATATGCATGCTTCTTTGTGTCAAGATTAATTTTGTCGATTAGAGGTAGCTAATCCCATTGCATAGTTTCCCTGAAATTGTTCACCCCCGCCACTGCCATAGGTTAATATCCTCACTGGTGAATTAGAGCCCGGTGAATGATTTATGATCTTTTATTTCTCTTTACGATATGATGCTTAGCAATGCTTAGTTACCGGTAGAATTGGGCGGTTATCGACTTAGTCGATAACCCTGATCACACAAACTTATTATGATCTTTATGATTTGACCTTTGTGCTATGTTTATTTGTGAAAACTAAAAATAAAATGATTTGGACTTGGGCACAACAGTATGTTGGTGTGCTTTTCGGTGTGACTGGAATGATGCCCGGGTCATTTAAGAACCGAGTTACTTGCGCCACCGTACTGAGCATTTTTGCGTGCTAACCACACTAGAGGGTATGGGACCTCTCTTGACTTAGTACTTTGGCGTGTGTTAGCTACGAGTCGCAGGTGGGCGTGTGTGTGTTGTGTTGTGGTAAAATAAGGTGGTTGTGTCTTTGGGAGCATTGTAGTTGTTCAGAAAGCTTTACCCAGAGGTAGTTGTCTTCTGACTTTACAATGTAAGCGTATGGTTTTCCGCCATCTGAGCGGCTCGTAGTTGATACACAATATTGGAAATGTCTTGTTAGACTTAGCCATGCCTGCATACCAAAGGAAGTATGCTAACCGTGGCTGGTGGAAAGGCGGTCTAAAGTGTGGGTACATTGGTACACCCCTGCAGGGTTTGAACTATTCGAATAGCCTCGTCCTAGGTTATGGACACGCTCGGATACGCCCTGTGAGAACTAGACTACAACCTTTTAATTAAAACTTGACATGGGTGTTACGAGTGGGTAACTCGTGCTATTGTTGTGATGGCTATTGGGTTAGTCATCTCTAGGATGTCTTTATGTTATTACTTATTGTATCGCTGTTATTTATGCAAATAAAATTCAGATTGTTAAAAACTGCCTTCAAACTATTACTTATTGCAAATAAAACTTGCTTTATGCTGAAAATAACCCTTGAGCCTTCTCCTTTGATTAAAAGCCTGCATGTAGTAGTAACTAGGTTTGTTACTCGTAAGTCTTGCGAGTCACTGTTTGCTTGTATTTTCTAATCTGGACAGCAGGTGTTGAGATTGAATCGGGTAAGGAAAGTTTACGCAGGAGCATCGGTTTGCTTTGGTTTCAACCCAGTCGGTTGCCCTGCGGGTTATGGCAAGCCATTGGGTCTTCCTTTATGGTGAATTCATGATTTTAATTCAGTTAAGTTACTGTTTTCCGCTGCGTACTTGACTTATTATCTTGTTATTTGGCCAGTCGGCCCTTTGTATGAAACCGAACCTTGTAAGTTCAATATGTTGAAATTATGAAATTTTGTTATTGTAAGCTCTTGTGTATGGAATTAATGCTTGATTTTGTAACGGGGTGTGTATACTGTATTTCTGGGAAGTATACATATCTCGAGGCTTGGTTTATTTGATTTGTGATGCTAGGGTCAATGGAAGGCTTAGCATTACAAGTTGAATAAATCGGGGTCCTCACACTGCGTCTGGTTGAGCGGAAGCTCAACGTTGCTCGATGCCGAGAGCAAGCGGGCACTTTCGCATCCCATCGGTTGGAGGGTGCGGCACTCTCATGGTGGGAGAACTTCCTCGCCATGCGGCCGCGGACACGTGGTCTCGTGGGAGGAGTTGAGTCGACTTTCCGTCGGGCCCATGTCCCCGCCGGCCCAATGAAGTTGAAGAAGAAGGAGTTCCTTGCGCTCAAACAGGGGCGCAAATCTGTGACTGAGTACCTCCATGAGTTCAATCATCGGCGAGGTATGCTCTGCCGAGGTGGCCCAGTGAGGCCAGCGGAAGAAGTTTATGGAGGGTTTGTGCGAGGAGCTACAGGACAAGCTCTCTATTGTGGACTTTGCTGACTTCCAGACCTTGGTAGACAAGGCTATCATCGCCGAGCACAAGGCGAGGGCGGCTGGCGAGTCCGCAAGCAGTGGGAGGCCCGATGTCTCGCCTTGAGCGCCTCTCCGTCCTCATGTTGGGCCTACACCAGGGGCCCGTTCTTTGGATTCGCCACCGCCGAGGCCATTGGCGCCAGCTCATCGTCCCCCGCAGGCTGTGATTCAGTCACGTGCACCTGCGGCCCAGCAGCAGGGTGGTCTCCGCAATCCGGCTGCCGAGGTCACCTGCTTCTCATGCAACCAGAAGGGCCACTATGCT
Organism: Ampelocalamus luodianensis; assembly: GCA_036346255.1. Classification (NCBI taxonomy): domain Eukaryota; kingdom Viridiplantae; phylum Streptophyta; class Magnoliopsida; order Poales; family Poaceae; genus Ampelocalamus; species Ampelocalamus luodianensis. The sequence goes on along the minus strand of CM070635.1, from coordinate 8,165,957 downwards.
AATAGTTGCCCTAGGAGGCTCGGGAGGTGGCCTCGCCCCAATGGAGGGCGCGGGTAAGGGAGTGGTCACCCACCTGACCAGAAGATAGTCCAGAAGACCCAGGGCGTGGGTAGCGGCCGAGTTAACCACATCTCGGCTGAGGAGGCACAGGAGGCGCCCAACGTTGTGTTGGGTACGCTTCTTGTCAATTCTCGCCCTACTGCAGTATTATTTGATTCAGGAGCATTGCATTATTTTATTTTGAGATATTTTGCTGCTGCTAGTGGACTTCACTTTGTTTCTTTGGGGGTACCTTTGCTTATTCGCTCTCCGGGTTCGGAAATGAGAGCTGATCAAGAATGCCGAGATGTTTCTATTGAAGTTGAAGGTGTGGGATTCTTGGCGAATCTTATCCTACTCAACTCAGCAAGCCTGGATGTGATTCTTTGCATGGATTGGTTGTCCCAACACTTGGGGAAAATCGATTGTGCCAGGAAGATTGTCTACCTCACCAGTTCCTCAGGCGAGCAGGTTGGATTTTCGCCGCAGCTGCAAGGGCCACATCTTTGTACACTTGAAGCGAAGCCAGCATTGGAGAATCAGGATGTTCCCACAGTGTGTGACTTTGTGGATGTTTTTCCCTGAAGATTTGCCTGGGATGCCTCTGGTTCGAGACCTGGAGTTCGTCATTGAGTTGCTACCCGGTACCGCCCCAATTTTAAAGGCGCCGTATCGGATGCCTCCTAATGAGCTAGAGGGGCTGAAGAGGCAATTAGGTGAGCTGCAAGCAAAGGGTTTTATTCATCCTAGCTCATCTCCTTGGGGTTGTCGTGTGATCTTTGTGAAGAAGAAGGACAATACTTTGTGCATGTGTGTTGATTACCGTCCGCTCAATGAGGTGACGGTAAAGAACAAGTATCCTTTACCTCGCATTGATGATCTCTTTGACCAGATGACTGGAGCTCGGGTATTCTCCAAGATTGACTTGAGGTTGGGGTATCATCAAGTCAGGATCAGGGCTGAAGATATTCCGAAGACGACTTTCACTACTCGTTATGGTCTGTACGAGTTCACCGTCATGTCTTTTGGCTTGACCAAGCTCCTGCCTTATTCATGAATCTTATGAACTCGGTATTCATGGAATATATGGATAAGTTTGTTGTGGTATTCATTAATGACATTCTTATCTACTCCAAGAGTGAAGAAGAGCATGCGAGAGCACCAGCTGTATGCGAAATTCAGCAAGTGCGATTTTTGGTTGAAGGAAGTGGCATTCTTAGGCCATGTTCTTTTAGCCGGAGGTGTGGCTGTGAATCCTAGCAAGGTCAGTGATGTGCTATCTTGGGGTCAGTTCAAGTCAGTTACCGATGTGCGAAGTTTTCTTGGTTTGGTAGGTTATTACCGTCGCTTTATCGAGAACTTCTCCAAGATCGCGAAGCCGATGACTGAGTTGCTCAAGAAGGACAAGAAGTTTTTTTGGTCCTTTGCTTGTGATGAGAGTTTTCAGGAACTCAAGAAGCATTTGACTTCAGCCCCCGTGCTTGTTCTTCCCGATGTTCACAAGAGCTTCGATATCTTTTGCGATGCCTCTCGTCAGGGACTCGGTTGTGTTCTTATGCAAGAAGGCAAGGTTGTGGCCTACACATCAAGGCAGTTGAAGCCTCATGAATTCAACTATCCTACCCATGATCTGGAGTTAGCTACAGTGATTCATGCACTCAAGATTTGGAGGTATTACCTGATCGGTAACCGTTGTGAGGTGTATTCTGATCACAAAAGCTTGAAGTATTTGTTCACCCAGCCAGATCTGAACCTCAGGCAAAGAAGATGATTGGAGTTGATCAAAGATTATGATATGGGCATTCAGTATCACCCGGGCAAGGCAAATGTCGTTGCCAATGCGCTTAGTCGAAGGGCGTATTGCAATGTTTTGATGCTCCAAGAGCAGCAGCCTGCCCTTCTTGAAGAATTTCAGCGGCTCAATTTGGGTTTGGTTGAGCATGGTTCTCTTGCTACTTTGGTTGTGCAACCAACCTTGGTGGATCAAATCAAGGCTGCGCAGCAATCAGATGATGGTGTGAGTCAAATCAAGCAGAACATCAAGAATGGGACAACTAGGTGTTTCTCAGAAGATGAGCATGGTGTTGTGTGGTTTGGACAGCGCCTGGTGGTTCCAAAGGTTATGGAATTACGGGATTTGATTCTCCGTGAAGCCCATGACTCCCCCTTGTCCATTCATCCCGGGGCTACCAAGATGTACCAAGATCTTCGTCAGAAATTCTGGTCAACCCGAATGAAGCGTGAGATTGCCAAGTTTGTTGCCGAGTCACGGCGTGTCTTTGTCGTGTTAAGGCCGAGCATCGGCGTCAGCAGAGCCTTCTTGACCTTTGCCGTGAGTGGAAGTAGGATTCCGTTGGTATGGATTTCATCACCGGTTTGCCCCGTACTTCTTCTGGGAAGGATGCTTTATGGGTTATCATTGATCGGTTGACAAAAGTGGCCCATTTTCTTCTAGTGCGAGCGAAGATTGATGTGAATCAGTTGGCGGATCTCTACATATCTCGCATTGTGTGCTTGCATGGTGTGCCACGAACGATTGTGTCAGATCGTGGTTCTCTTTTTACCTCTCGCTTTTGGCACAGTTTGCAAGAGGCTTTGGGGACTTGTCTTTCTTTCAGCTCAGCATATCATCCTCAGACTGACGATCAGACGGAGTGAGTCAACCAAGTTTTAGAAGATATGCTCCGCACTTGTGTTCTTTCCTACGGGAAGAATTGGGAGAAGTGCCTGCCATTTGCTGAGTTTTCCTACAACAACAGCTTTCAGGCTAGTCTCGACATGGCACCGTTTGAGGCTTTGTATGGGAGGAGGTGCAGAACCTCATTGGCCAGTCGTAAACGGGAGAGGCGGTTCTTGGCGGACATGATCAATGAGGCGAAAGCGTGTTCGATTGATTCGCGAGCATTTGCACGTGGCCCATTCCAGGCAAAAGAGCTATGCAGATCGCCGTCGCCGTGAGTTGAGCTTCCAGCCCAATGACTTTGTTTATCTCAAAGTCTCGCCTTTGAAGGGCCATCGGCGTTTCGGCATCAAGGGCAAATTGGCTCATCGATATGTTGGGCCTTATCGCATCATCGAGAGAGTGGGAGCTATTGCGTACAGATTGGAGTTGCCAGCTACACTTGAGGGGGTGCATTATGTGTTCCATGTGTCCCAGCTGAGGAAGTGTCTCCGTGTCCCGACTGAGGAAGCTCCCTGGGAAAGTCTCGATGTTCAGGAAGACTTGACCTACCGTGAGCGTCCTTTTCGCATCCTCGAAGAAGCTGAACGAAGAACAAGAAATCGTTCCATCAAATTTCTTAAAGTTCAGTGGACGAATCACTCCGAGGATGAGGTAACTTGGGAGCGAGAAGATCGCTTGCGTGCAGACTACCCTTCCTTCTTTTCCGAGTGAACGGAATCTCGGGACGAGATTCTTGTAAGGGAGGGAGATTTTGTAACATCCCAAAGAATGGTTTATGTTTCAAATGTAATATTATGATGATAAATTAAAACTTTTGATGCTTCATGAAGTCATTTGGAAATTTTCTAGAATTTTTCCCTAGCAATTCCTATTTACTAAGAACAATGTTTCTTTTTATGGAAGTTGTTGTCATTAAAATTTTTCAACCCTAATCTTGTGATCATCCTCTGGAAATATTTTTCCTATCTTCTTGACCATCCTAGTAACCTCTCTGCAAAATCTCATAATTTTTAGATTTTGTTTGCTATTTCAAAAGAGCAAGTCAAACCAGTTTGAATTCTGGTCAAACCCCTAGGGTAGCAGCTTGTGAATTTTCTTGGGAACAATGCATTGCATGAAAATTGCTAGAAAAATTACACAAGGTTTTTATCTGTCCCAGGAAGTTCCCATACAAATTTCGGAATTTTTTGAGCTTCGGAGCTACCTCTAAAAATTCCCCATCTTCTCAGCCTTTTTAAATCAAAATCTGAAATCACTGTTCATCGGGCTCGGACCATACTTTGACTCGGGCTCCGACCCGAGCCGACTTGGCTCGGCCCAACCATCTCACCTTGCATCGCTTGCAGCCATCCGATGGAGCATCGACGCTCACGATCGCGTACCGTTTCACAGGGTTTTATAACGTCTCACACGATATCGACCGTTGGATCTCTATCCAACGGCCTGCCTTGATTTCTTTCCGCGCGATTGCGCGCTCGTGCTGAGTCACTGCCAGCCGTGGCCCACCTGTTAGAGCCTTCTTCTTCCTCCCATTGGTGTAGCAGAGCGCGCTCGCCACGTCGCGGCCGAGCTCTGTCCCGCGCAAGTTCACGCCGTCAATCCACCGCTCGCTCCGACCACTCCTGGGGCTTCGCCTGTACACGCCGCCTCCACTCCACTATCTCCCCGAGGATAATACTCCCTCTGGTGCCCCTTTATTCCTCACTTCTCCTCTCGGTGGCTGAGGAGAGGGAAGCTCGTGTGGGCATTCCTCTCGGGTAAGCTCAACCCCTTTGCATCCCCTAGCTTCCAACATGTTTACCCTCTCCATTTTTGCTCACTGGAGTTCTTGATGTTGCTTGTAGGATCCAGGGCAAACTTGTGCTCTCGCTGATTCCAGAGCGTGTCCAGAGCTTCACCGCCGGGTCTATCTTTGTCATCTTCGTCTCTGGTGAGTTTCTACTCATTTCTTGCGCGTCATTTTGAGCCATGAGGTACAAGAAACATTTCCCCTCAACCAATTTTGGTAATGCACCGTAGGAGCCGTGGATTTGAAGTTTCCCCTCTTCTCCGGCCGAAAACAGTCTCTTCTTCCTCGCCTCCGACGACAGTGAGTAGATAACCAAATTGGTCGTGTTTTCACCATCTCGAGGCACCTCTGGTACATCCTCCATCACCCATTCTCTTCCTTTGCCCTCAGGTTGAACTCTCCTCGGTAGCACCATCGCCGCCGCCGCTGTTCTTCGTCACCGGCTCAACTTTGGCAACCTCTCCACCTCCGGGTCATCGTGGTAAGTTCACTGGACCCCTCTATTGCCTATGCACATGCTATTGTACCGCGGGCGTCTCTTTTCCGCATTGCGCCATGGTAGCCGTAGCTCCTCCTCCGCTCCGCCGCGTCGCGCCGCCGCTACGGGCCGCCGTAGAGGTCGCCACCGGTACCATTCGAAGCGCACAACTGTTATGCTCCCATCCGTACCCTTATATCGCGCGGCCGTGGACCACCGCGCCGGCAAGCCGCCGGCCGTGCAAGCGAACGGAGCGGGAGCTCTGTTGTCGGGCGTTCCGACCGGCACTGTAGCTCGTCATTAGAGTTTAATCCCAATGATTAGCATTTAAATCGTGATCTTTGTCGGAAATCCTTGATTAGTTGTAGCCTTGTGTGACTTACATGTGGGCCCGAGGCCGTTAAGTGCCCAGTGAACCGTCGGTGAGCCAGTGGATCTAGTTCATGGCATCTGGTCCATGCACTGTGCATGTAGACCGAGAACCGAGAGTATGACAGGTGGACCCCACATGTCAGTGTGTTTTTAAATCCGAGATTTAATTAGAAAATGGCACTATGCACTGGACCCCGCTTGTCAGTGTCTGTGGCTAGGTTGGGTATCGGTGTAAAAAGTATTGTATGTTTATATAATTTCCGAAATGCTTTATTGTTGAACTGAAAAATCAATTAACTTTAAAAATGCATAACTAATTCAGTTTAGCTCCAAAATTGATGATCCAAATTTTGTTAGCTTCTATTTTAAATGTACTTTAATGTTAAAATAGGTTGAATCATGTTGCTGCTCCAGAAAATGTTTGTTAATAAAATAACTTTAGGTTAGATTTATTTTGCACTAAAAAAATTATTATAACTTCAAAAATGCATAAGTATTTCTCTGTAACTCCAAATTGAGTGAATCCAATTTTTTTGGCTTCCTCTAATAATGAACTTGCTGATAAAATTAGTTTTAGGCATGTTACTATTGTTAAAATAATTACTAATACAATTAAATTGTGCTCATTTTCATGTCTTTGAAAATTTATAGAAAATGCATTATAGCTCCAAATGAGATGAATCTAATTGGGTTGTTCATCTTATAAGGTGCTTGATTTATTGTAAAAATTTCAGCTTCACCACCTTTCTAGAAAATATTGCCAAACAATTTAATTATGATAAATAGTAACTTTTTGCATTTTTCAAGGTGAGCAGAATTGTTTTGATCATAACTTTTGCATAGAACATCCAAATAAAATGATTCTTGTTTTTAAATTCATTATAAATCATGCTATTGCTACTGTAAAATTTTCAGAGCATTTGGAAAAGGTTGGTTTTTGACTCTTTTCGGTATTCTTCGCTCTTATCGATTCCTATTCACTTTTTCGTTAGGTGCCGACGAGTGTGTTGATCTTGAGAGTGAGCCTCTGCAGCAAAGTAAGCAAATCCAGCAAGGCAAGCAGTTTGATCATGTTAATCCCTTTATTTTAAAGTCTAATATTTTGTTTTCAACTTGTATGTATGCATTGCTTATTTTGTTATTAAATTGATTAGTTAATCCTTTAGATGCATAATCTGTAGGTAAATGATTATCCTCTACTACCTGAGCCTAGGTTATTTACTGTGATTAGAGTTCATTGGATGGGCTCTTGTCGCTTAGTAGATTACGGGTTCCAATTGCTTAGCCATGCTTAGCTATCGGTAGTATTGGGCGATCATCGACTTAGTCGATGATTTTGATCACACAAATGTTAATATTATTCCATTATGTCCAGCCTTGTGTTTTACTAATTTGCAACTAAAAAACTGAAAATAAAACTTATATCTTGACTTGGGCACAATGGTATGTTGGTGTGATCTGTTGGGTGTGACTTGGACTTGTGCCTAAGTCCCTAAGGACCGAGTTACTTGCGCCACCGTGCTGAGCATCTTTGCGTGCTAACCACACTAGAGGGTATGGGACCTCTCTTGACTTAGTACTTTGGCGTGTGTTGGCTCCGAGTCGCAGGGGGTCGCAGGAGGGATGGTGTTTGTGTTAGATCGCGGCAAGGCTACGATAGCACAAACAAAAATTTACCGCGCAACCAAGGAACCACCGCAAGTAATAGATCATGAGATTACCACTAGACGCGCCGACTTGTAGCGAAAGTAGAGTCGATGTAGCGAGTTGATGCAGTCGTAGTCGTACTTGCTGCGCGTCTTCTTCTCCTACTCCGACGAACGTCGCAAGTTCTCCTCCGTTCACGAGGTCGTCGTGATTCGCGGATCGCCCTAGTGCCGATGCCGCCGCAAGGCACCTCCAAGGTATCCACACGTGCGGGCAAGGACACCACGCGCAGGAGTGCTAGCGCCGGCGGCGTGGTTGAGGAGAGCGTGGTTATTAGGGTTTCGGGATTTCTTCCAAAAGGATTCATCGATCACCTTCCCCATGCCACCGCCCCTCTATATATATAGGCATCCATAATGGGTCCCGAACAGGAGGCCCAATAGGAACTCGTGGCCTATAAGAATTCGGATCACCATCCAAATCAAATCCTAGCCCTTTAAGTGTGTGACCCTATAGGTTCGTGAGTAATCGGTTGTGACTCGGAAACTCTTTCCCGATCACGAGTCGTCAGCGGTACCTAGCAGCACATAACGATTCCCGAACACACACAGAATATATCGGACGAACCTTAATGCAATATGATCTACGACCAGGTCCTTATCACTTACGACCAGCTCGTACTTAGTCACGACGATTCATGTCGATTACAACGATTCGTAACTCCTTACGACGATTAGTATCTAACTACGACCTGCTTGCAACTCCCACGACCGGTTGGTGATAATGTTGAGTAGTCTTCGACAGGTCGTATCTCCATACGATTTCGACCAGTCTACGACCTCGGCAACTGAACGACCTGCTTGTGTATTCTCCTTTTGCCTCACGACATCTGGTTGAACTCCAGGTGAGATAAAATGTCATCCATGGACTATTCAATACTTTCTCGATCAAGTGTCGAATAACTTCATGTGGTCGACACTTCGACCACTAGTGGCATGGCTATGCACTTTCTTTATTCGACCACAACGAGGGGCCCAGAGATATCTCTCCCATTATGTTAGGAGGGGCAAATCCCATATCCGACCAGTCACATTCCTCCGCATGTTTCATAGCATACTCAAAGCTACCTTTATAACTACCCGATTCATGAGTAGCGCTTGGCAACCCCTAAGAGTGCTATTACACATGTAGGAAACCATCTTGATCTCGAGTCTAAGGATTATACATCATCATTGCTTGAGACCAACTAACGACACATAGAATCATAATAATCTCAATAGTGTCTCAAGGTGGGTCTTATCCAACACTATGTTCTCTAACATGTGTCCACATTATTGATTCGATATCTCTATATCCACGACCAGGTGAAACACGGTCATCGATCAATACATGTATCGTCGTAGAGTCACCGGTGTTAGACCAAGTGATATTTGACCAGGATACTTTTAGAACGACATCATATAAGATAAAGAGTTTCACCAACAAGTCACATACTCATTGATCTATATAACTGATGACTCATTCAAGGAACAAGATAACATATTATCAAATGTTATGAACATAATGAAATATAATCATCTCTATGATTGCCTCTAGGGCATATTTCCAACAGTTTGGGAGCATGGTAGTTGTCCGAAAGCTTTACCCCGGGTGGGTAGTTGTCTTTTCGGCTTTACCATGGAAGCGTATGGGTTTTGTTTATCACCATCTTATGGCACTTTCGCTTCCGCTGTTTACTTAGTTATTTGTATGTCATTTGGCCGGTCGGCCCTCTTTTGTAATAACTTATATTATGTATGTCTTTTGGTAGACTTATTATTTGTGATGTATGGAACTGATGCATGATTTTGTGAAGGGGTGTGTATACTGCATTTCTGAGAAGTATGCATATCTCGAGGCTTAGTTTATTTGATTTGTAATGCTAGGACCAAGTGGATGGTTAAGCATTACAAGCTAAATAAACCGGGGTCTCACAAAGTTGGTATCAGAGCCATCCTGACCGTAGTAACCCAAGCTTGGTCGTCCCTAGGATATTTTGGAAAAAGCTTATTTTCGAAGTATCAAAAGGTTTATGAAAGCTTAAGTAGATTCTCATATTTTACTCCTTATCTATCTTAGCTTTCTACCCTCATCTTGCTCTTAATTAAGTTTTGGAAAAGTTGTTCCTCTCTTCCTTTCAAAAACTAGCCACTTATCGATTAATTTTGGTTTTGGGAAAACCATAAGTGTTGTAATTTGAAAGGTTGGTTGTCCATCAATGAGATTGGGAGCTTCTGGAATAGGAAGTTTCGGCCAGGAGCTTAAAGGAGCAGATTTGGACAGCTAGCTAGTAATTAGTAAATGAGGTAGGAAATAAGAGATTAATTCAACTAAAATTTGTTGGAATAAAAGGGTAAGAAGTGATATGAATTAGCTGAATACCTAATACTCTATTAGGTGGTTATACCTTAATTTTTGGGTTGTTTAGAGCTAGAGATGAGTTCTGAAATTTTGGTCTTCTCAAACGATTGCTCGTTCCTTCCATACGGGTTGGTCGTTCTGGGAAGTTGATTTGATGACTTGTGGTCTTGTGCTCTTTTGTGGTTATTCTTGAGTCATTTTAATTGAGTATGGATTTCCATGCTTTGGGTCTCGGGCTGTGGCTAACATGTCTTCGTGAAACAGGATGGCTGGTAGAACTCGCAGCAGTCAGTCGAATGGTCAGGATGAGGAGCTCCCACCTCCTCCAACCATGGCTGAAGTCCTTATGCAGATCGAACGCAACCGTTCGGAGGACCGAAGGGTGTTGGATGTCATCGCGAGGAACACCTCCACTCCCTCCGGCGCTTCTGGATCGGGAAGTGGTGGACATCAGGCTCGTGGGGGGCTTGAGGAGTTCCTCCGTACTCAGCCTCCTACCTTCTCCCGGCCGAGGATCCCTTGGCGCGACGGCTGGCGCGTCACGGTTGAGCGTAAGCTCAACGTTGTTCGATGCCGGAGGCGGGAGCGGGCACTTTTCACATCCCATCAGTTGGAGGGTGCGGCACTCTCATGGTGGGAGAACTTCCTCGCCATGCAGCTCACGGGACACGTGGTCTCGTGGGAGGAGTTCAGGTCAGCTTTCCGTCGGGCCCATGTCCCCGCCGGCCTGATGAAGTTGAAGAAGAAGGAGTTCCTTGCGCTCAAACAGGGGCGCAAATCTATGACTGAGTACCTCCATAAGTTCAATCATCTGCTGAGGTGGCCACTGATGAGGCCAAGTAGGAGAAGTTTATGGAGGGTTTGTCTGAGGAGCTGCAGGACAAGCTCTCTATTGTGGACTTTGCTGACTTCCAGACCTTGCTAGGATCAACAGCAATGCCTTGAGGATTTATCACATGACCCAGAAAACCCACTTTTAAAATCCAGAACTCACATTTCTTCAACTTGGCATAGAACTTGTGCTCTCTCAAAGTCGCTAATACTAGCCTCAAGTGACGCTCATGATCCTCATTGGTCTTGGAATAGATAAGAATATCATCAATGAACACCACCACGAAGTCATCTAGATACTTGTGCAACATGTTGTTCATGGTCTCCATAAAAACGGCAGGTGCATTAGTCAGTCCAAAAGACATAACTTTGTATTCATAATGCCCATACCTGGTGGAGAAAGCTGTCTTCTCTACATCCTGCTCACGCACACGGATTTGATTATACCCTGACTGGAGATCAATCTTGGAGAACACCTGGGCTCCATTCAAATGGTCAAACAAATCCTCAATGCGGGGCAATGGATATTTGTTCTTGATTTTAACTGCATTAAGCGCACAATAATTAACACACATGTGCCAACTGCCATCCTTCTTCTCTGTGAATAGAACAGGAGCTCCCCATGGCGAAACACTACACCTGATCAAACCTTTAGCCAACAAATCGTCCAACTGCTTCTTCAACTCATCCTAAAACGGACGTGCCAGTCGATATGGGGACAACGAGATGGGCCGAGTGCCCGGAACAAGATCAGTGCGAAACTCCACGTCTCGCGCAGGTGGCATGCCCAGAAGCTCAGTCGGGAACACATCTGGATAGTCACTAACCACCGGAATCTCCTCAATCCGTGAAGCCATGCCCGGTTTCTCAGCAAGAGCTAAGAGAAGCCCAGTTTTCACCGCCGCCCGACGTAAAGCACCGACCAACAGAAAAAGAGAGCGCGAGGCGCACTCCTGAAAGGTCAAAGTCTCCCGCACAGAGTCCGCATGCAGACCGCCCTACGTAAATGAGGATATCACGGCTCGGTAAGAATGCAACCAATCTATGCCCAAGATAACATCGAAAGGTTCCAACTGAATGACCATCAGATTCGCCGTGAACTTCTCCCCATCGATAACAATAGAGCACCCAGGACAGACGGTGGAGCTCGTCATAATACCCCCAGGAGAACTAACCAACACTGACTGAGAAATCAACTACATACTCAGGTTTGCTTTCCTAGCAAACACCATCAAAACAAACGAATAGGTAGCCCCTGAATAAAAAAGGACTAAAGCATCAAACGAATCCACAAGCAAAGTACCTGTCACCACGTCAAGACGTTCCACGAACTCCGCGGTAGGCATGGCGTACACTCCAGGTGGTGCCACGGCAAAAGAAGACGACATCGGGGCGGCGAGAGCCCTGACCATCTGCTGTGGTGGTTGAGGTAAAGCTGGTCACGCAACCTGAAGTGGTGCCGGAGGCGACGACTGCTAGTAGAACCCAGCTGGAGGCGCCCAAGCTGAAGGAAATGGCGGCGCAGAAGGGGCAGCCATCATCTGGACAGATCCTCGAACAGGACCCACTGAAGAAGAAGCTGGCACAGGCTCCCACTTGATCACACTAGCGGGGTTCTAGCGACACACCCGCTCCTTGTGACCTGGTCGGCCACACTGACGGCAATCTCCCGTCCAAGAGCACTCAGCAGCGTGGTGTCCATCACCACATTTGAAGCAAAGCATGCCCTACCCTGGGACAGGATGAAGAGCTGGGGTACCTGCAAAAGGACGAGGCGTCGAAGAAGAAAATGGCCTCGACTTCTTAGACTTGGAGGACTGCGGTCCTCCATTAAACTTCTTGAAAGCGGTTCGCTGAACAGACCCACTCCCCTCACCAGAGCTCCTCTTCTGCTCACCACCGAAAGCAACAAGTCCACCAGAGGCCTGTTGTCCCTTAGTGAGCTGCATATCCAACTCCATACCCTTGGCTTGCTCCACAACAGAGCTGAAGTCGCAGAGTGGAGTAGCCCCCAACATGTGCCGGTACTCAGAGTTGAGACCCCGACGGAACCTCTTGGCCTTATGAAGATCATCATTCGCCACCGAAGGGACAAAGCGAACGAAGTTGTTGAACTCAGCCTCATACTCAGCAATGGACCTCTTCCCCTGCATAAACGTCGTCAAGGCAACCTCCATCTTTTCAACGAAGGAGTAGGGGTAGAACTTTGCCTTGAATTGATCAACAAAGTCCTCCCAAGTGACTGGCCCCTGAGCGGCGGTCCTCGAAGACAACACGCCGTCCCACCAAATGTCCGCTTCCCCTTTCAGCTAAAAGGCTACAAAATGGACTCTCTGATGTGAGGACATCTCTAAGGCTCCAAACTGCCTCTCCATGTAGCACAACCAGTCCGCTGCCTGAATTGGTGTGCCTGACCCATCAAACGGATCCAACCTCAACCCCATCCACTCTCGAAGTGTCATACGCGCCTTAGGTGCAAGTGGAGGAGCGACAGGAGCAGCAACAGATGCCGCAGCAGCAGGGGCTGCTGGCGCCTGTTGACGGAGAGCACGAATCTCTCCCACCAACTCTCTCAACAAAGCGGGGGTCTCATCCTGGACCCCAACCGGAGGCGGGTCAACAGCAAACCCCTCCATCGTAGTTCTGTTCCCCTTAGCTACTGACTCAACTGCCACTGGTGGTGGCTCCACAGGACCACGCTCGCGGCCCCGACCTCCACCACGGCCTCCACGACCACGGCCACTATGACCACGTCCTCTACCTCTCGGCATAGCTATCAACCACAATCAATAACACACAATAAGTTCAAAGGTCAGTATTGTCGGGACCCAGAATTACGATTCTGGAACCCTCTGTGTATACCGCACTAGTCCAGGATCACGCTAGTGTACACAGGGTTAACATAGGTAAATACCGATCCACACAAGCGATAAATAAAGTAAACGACTAGTTTGAATAACAAATAAGGGTTTTGACCTTATGGTCGAGTTTACACTTATTAAGCCACGCATGGCTAACAAAGAATAAAGCAGCAGCGGAACGGAAATAACTCCAGCGTAGATCCCACCAATTCACCACAGGCAACCGACTGGGATCCAGACCTTAACGATCAACAACCTTCGGCGAACTCCTCCTCAAAAGCAGGCGTAAACTCCTCCTCTTCTGTAGGTTTGGGCGCAAGTTTTACAACAAGCGTGAGTACACAACCGTACTCGCAAATCATACCACAGAATGCAATGTATAGATGCAGGCTTATTCCAAAGAAAAGGCTTCTGTGGTTCTTTTGCATAAAAGCAACATTTGCAATTGAATACGAATAATAGATTGAAATCATAATTCAAAACAAATAAACAATATTAATTTAATGCTTGTTTCCACAAAGACACATAGCCTAATCAATTTCTTTCACATGACCATATGACTTAAATCACACAGCTCCCATCCCAACATTTTATGAAAACTACCCCTCGTGTGAAATCCCCGAGCATGTCCATGATCATGACGCGGCTATTCGAATAGATTGATTTAACACTCTGCAGAGGTTGTACACTTTACCCACAAGATACAACTAGTGTAGCAAGCACCAATCGTAATAAAACAGTTCGAAACTTCATCTCAAACATTGACGTTCCCGTGTGTTTACAAACCGCTATATCACTCACATAGAATTGGTATAACACACACCGTGGGCGGGGAAGACGAATCGCCCCGCGATGCAACCACCAAGTAGTCACACCTCCACCTGTCACACACCTAACCTATCCACCTGAACATCAATGCCGAGAATCCATAACTTACTAAGTTAGGCCCGTCCCATACCAGGCATGTGGTCGTACAGTAAGACTCAGTTCAATGGCGCACAAAGTTAAGTCCTTAATTGACCAAGGCAAGACTTCCATTTTCTAACTAGATCACAAAGATTAACATTCCCATCACATAGTCCACCATATCACACAGCTTCCACCACTTGCCTCAGTCTAAATCCTTTACCACCCAGTTGGTTTTAGTGCAACACATGCCATCACGAAGTAATAACACATAGCACACGTTTTACACGAAGTTCCATAGTCACTTAGTCATAGTTCATATTTGCAACTTTCATGAGATGTGAGACTCGTAGCATGGCTAAGCAATTGTACTCGCATCTAACTAACCCACGTTGGTGCTATAATATTACCAACTAATAACCAATCTAGGGTGACAAGGAATTATGACATACAAGGCCAAGATGTGATAATAATGTGGATAATAACTATGCCCAAAGCATTTAAATAAATAATTAAAGTAGAATGCAATAATTTAACACAAAGTAATTTGAAAACTGGGTCCAAGATGATCAAAGGTATGACTTGCCTTGGAAAAGGTCTATGTACTGGTCTTGATCTTGAGGTGCTCCTTCTTCCACAAAATTCCCCGACGAATCGACGTCTACTCGCAAACGAGACACAAACAAACAAAACAAATAAATAATAGAAGCAAAATAAGCTCCAAAAATTAAATAAAAATCTCAGATAAAAAGAACTTGAATTTAGACAAATTTAGAAATTTGAATGGGCTCAATCGGAGTTAGGATGCAAAAGTTATGAGCTCGAAGTTTAAATCTAAAAGAAACCTAATTTGGATTTTTCGAATTTTCCGAATTATTTCTCTGAAGAAAAATCGGATTATTGCGCAACGCCGGCGTCATCCGAGAACGTTCGACGGGATGAAAATTGATCGGCAGTGGGACCCACATGTCGGTGGCTCTGCATAACCGTGGACCAAGTTCACGCTAGATCGATCACGGGTTCGGTGGGACCGTGCCATGTGAGCGCGCACACGTCTCCGACGACGCGCCCGCCACGCAGATGACACGCGAGCAAATGGTCGAGGTGGACGCCGACACGGCTGCCACGTCGGGCCGACGGCGATAACGGCTCGGGAACCAACGGCACGGCGAACGGCGGTGATTCACCGCGGTGAGTGGTGCTGGTGGGTAGAGGGCGTTATTGCGAACCCTCGGTGCAACTCCGGTGCTCGGGGTGGGCGGTGGCGGCCGGCGAGCTCGTGAGCGCGAGAGGTTCGGTTTTGTCGGACGGAGCTCGGTGAGATTCCGCGACGGCGAGGTCTCCCGAGGTAGTCTGGCGTCGCCGAACCCGGTGGTGCACTCGAGGATGACGCGCGACATCGGCGCGGCGCAAAGCGGAGAAGAAGACCGACGGTGAAAACCCTAAAACTACGATTGCGGCGGCGCTAGGGCTCTTGGGGCGGGGTGGGTGGCGCCTGGGTTGCGGAGTCTTTGGCGATCCTCGAGGGCCTATTTATAGGAGTGGGGTGCCGGGATAAGGAATCCCCAAATCGAGTCCGAGATGAACACGAGACCAAATTTGGAAATTCGGGATAGGGTGAGATTCGGATTGGATTTTACTATAAACGCGCGAGAGGTTAGAGATAGGATTTGCACGTTTTCTAGAAGGGTTTTAGATAGAAAAGTGGCGTTGTCGGACAGAGTGGAGCTCGCAGGCGGACGACTCGAGCGCCGCGAGGAAGAGCGACGACGCGGGAAGACGGCGACTGGCGTCTGGGGCCACACGTCGGCGGGCAGAGGCGAGCGCAGCGCGGCGAAGCGGGTTAGCGGCCGTGCGGAGCTGGGCCGCTAGCGGGCGCGCGGCACGGAAGAGAAGATGGGCGCGAGATGCGGCCGAGTTGATTTTCGATATTTTAAATAGTTTTCTAATTTAGAAAATACGAGAAATTCAAATAAGCAATAGAAATTAGCAAATGAACTCGAAAAATTCTAGAAAAATCTAGAAAATATATCTGAGCACAAAGAACCCAAATAAAATAGTTTTGGCTATTGTTCATGTTGGGATTATGCACATTAAATGTTTTTGGTTCTAAAGTCCAATATTAAGCTTTGGAATTAAAATCAAATAAAATTCAAATGGTGAATTTTCTCCCTACTAACTATTAAAAGATTTTTAAGCTCTGAAAATTGGGATGTTACAAGTATCAAATCATGCATCAGTATACAACATAACATAAGCGTAAAGCGATACTCGTCCCACTCTCTAACCTATTGTGCACTAGTGTGTCAAATTTTAAATTAGTTTACCATTAGCAAATTTTAGTTGTTTTAACAACCATCAAACAAATTTTAGCAATTTTAGGTTACCTAAGTTGTTAATCTATTCACTACGGACCTAAAGCCCGCTCTGATACCAACTGTAACACCCCACCCCAACACTGAGCCTAGAATGCCACTAAACAACCTTTTCAACTAATATTCATTAGCATACTATAAATTTTCAGCAACCAAAGCATTAATATAGTCCATCATCTCCAATTAAACATCCAAAGCAACGCATGCAGCACTATGCAAGGCAAACAGCAGCAGCAGCAGCAAAAAAGCCAAAATTAATTAAATTCTCATGCAACCCTTACCTAACGCGAATAGCAGCAGCAGCACAAAAGCCAAAATTCCTCCACACGGCTGCACTAGCGGCTGGACAACTCACGCATGCATAGCAGGCGGCGGCATGAAGCGATCAACGCGCGACGGGTTGTTGGCGGGTGATGCTCCACACGATGGCAAGGATCGAGTCGGCGCGATCCACACACACGCCGCGGGCGGCGGGCTAACAGCAGATTTAACGCGACAACAACGGATCGGCCGAATACGTGCACGCCGCAGGCACGCACTGGCCAAACGGAAGATCTCCACGTGAATCTGGTGAGACGAGCTCTGGCGGCGCACAGGATAAAAAAACTGCGGCTACGGTTGGTTTACTTTCTAGGTTTTAGATCCCCAAATCCCCACGATCCGTTTAAATGGCAGACTCAACTCCTCCCTGAAATCTCTTAAATAATCTGTTTTTTACATATCCACTTTCGTCTAATTACACATAGGCCCTTAAGGGTTAATTTCAAGGTATTACAGTTTCTTTTCCTACCAGTAGTACGAATCTTTTTCTAGTAGCATCAACCACCAGGTGGACCTGAATAGGAGTAGCACGTATGGGTCCATGTTGATCCATTTTGCATGTGGAGTTTACTCCATTTTGCACGCATGGGTCCATTTTGCAATGCAGATTTCCTCAATGAACAAGAGATTTCCCTGTCTAGTGATCTGCGTAGCTAGCATTATAAGACACAATTGAAGTATTTATATAAGGGGTAGCTTGGTCTATTTTCCTGTAATCCTCTCTTATATAGTTTTGAGAGCCAACCTACGAGCCAAACACTTTCAACATACAGCTCCAGATTCTCAGAGAAGTGGCTTCTCAGATAATCAGAAGCAGAATCTGCAAAATGAGAATCTAGAGCTCTACCAAACAGGGCCTAAAACTTGGGGTTTTTCAAAGTACATTATTTCTTAATTGGTGTTGTTGATTTGTTCGTGCTGTATAAATGTGGTGTCTGGTTACAGGTCAAAAAAGGATGTAGTCTAGTTATTTTGCTTGAGTTATGCGAACATGTACCTATGGGTTGATGATCAAATTAAAAAGCTTTCGACTGATTCATATATTTAAATTCAAAATATTTTTAAACTACACCTTTTCGGATATGGTTTTTTTCCTCAATTGTCGCTGGCATAAAGGTTAATTAGATTTGAGCCGTATTTTACTGTTTTTTTTTGTTAAGCCTTGTAGAGACGCCTATTTTATGGGTTAAAGACGTTTTCAATCATCTCTATAGTGTCGTAGAATCGTTTTTGTAAAGCTTCCCTAGAGCGTCTCCCCACGTACCGTGTCAGAGATCGTAAAGACGCATTGTTAAGCGCGTCTACAATTATATGAGTCGTTTAGATTGTGTCTCTACAAGCTTGGAGACGTCTTCATATATGCATTTCCATATCGTCTCTACTCTCCCTAGTGACGCTTTATTGCGTGTCAAGAAACATAGATACACATTCATAGACGTATTTAGATGGAGCTAGAGACATCCATTTTTATTTTGTTCTGTAAAAATATTTTATCGCTAGTTAAACTACAATGATTAAGAGGATATAGCATCACATATTTTCATAAGAAGTTTCAGATCTTAGGTAAAGTCATTTCAAATGTAGAGTTGCGTTGTCGATATATAAAAAACCAGAAGAAAAATACATAGACACTCCGATGCAGACTGAATTGAGTTAACAACTGAATCTAGCATATGCATACAAAGGTTCAAACACACCGAAAAAAATTCCCGCAAATCCTACAACTGAATCAGGTGACGAGTGGCTAGAGGGCAGCGTCTTCAAGAACAAACAGCCTAATCCACCTCCAAACCATAGAGCCTAGTACCTGTTCAGTGATAAACTTGTTTATTATGTCTATTCATGTCTCAAAAAGAAATCATGCACTCATGACATAAGAAGGGTTGCATTTATCGAAAATAAAGGAAATACACAATACAAAATTGAAAGCACAGGAACCGCAAGGATACTTCTTTTTTTTTTTGAAGTAGCAAATTGTGAAGATAGAAATGATAAAACATAAGAAATAGTCTCTTCAATTTAAGTTGGCAGAAATACCAAGAAGCAATCAACTTCTACAGAACTGGAGTAAAAGTGCACCTTTGCTTGGTAGCATATAGAAAAAAAGCTGAAGTGATGACCCCAGGGTAGCATATCGAAAAAAAAGTTGAAGTGATGACCCTTGGAAAGAAAGAAAGAAATCAAGAAATGAGGAAGAAGACTCGCATAGATATATCTTGAAATGTCCACACATGATTAACCAAAACAATGCAAATTTATCTAGCAGCCAAGAATCAGCAACCATACGAATAGATCGGAGTTAGCAAAACTGAAGCTTTGGTGTACCTACCAATAAGAGTTTTCCTTGCCTAGCAATGAGCAAAGCAGTATCTTGCACTGGAAATGATCAAGGTGACAATATGATCCAGGGCTACCAAAAATCAGATGATAACTGGTAAACTCGTAGTTCAAGCATTGCCTTTCCAGTACAGATGACATCTGATTCTAACACACAATGTAATTCAACATCCTGGAATGGTGCACACCAGAGCATGCATTAAGTTGCAGCTATAAGGAAAAACAGCAAAAACTAAATGAGAATCATGGCAATGAGCAATCGAAAATGGTGCAATGATTGTTGAGCAAAAACTATATTGATTACTTTACTGGCTAATCTTTAGTATATCTAAATCTAATCACAAAGTGTCATCCGGTGTAACATCCCAAAGTTATGTTACCAAAATAAATTAAAATAAAGTTATTATTCTAATTGGATTTTCTGATAATTTGCCAGAGTTTGATTGCCTGATTTGAATCTCTAAAGTTTTGAAGGTCAAATTTAAAATTTATTTGAAGTTAGTGAAGTTTTATTGGATTTAAATTGAAAAATAAAAATTTACTTAATTTCTAGAATTTTACGAGTTTTTAAAGCTTTTTCCTAAGTATTTTCAAGCCAAAATAATTTATTTGCAAAATTAAAAGCCAACTTAAAGTTGGAACTATTTTATTTAAGTCCAAAATAACTCTAGGAATTTCGTGAATTTTTCTAGAATTTTTGGAGTTAAATTGCTATTTTCCAAAGCCTAAATGAATTATCGGATTAAATTAATAGAAAAATCAATTTAAAAACCCTAAGCGGCTTTTGGGCGAAACCTCCGCAGCCACTTCTATTCTCACGCGCCCCATGTCAATCCGCCCACTCCGGCCGCTGCGCCTCCCTCTCTCGCTCGCGTCCCTACCGCCCGATCGCCATCCGACGGTCATCTATTCCCACGCCACCCATTTTCTTCGCACCATTGGATCGAGAATTCACGGTCGATCTTGAAGCACCTTCGGGTTCCGAAGCGTCCTCCTCTCGTGAACCCTCCGATCGCCATCCGACGACTATCTATCACCGCTTCATCCCGGTTTTCCCCTACTCCTTTCTCCATCGTCCGATTTGATCGGACGGTGAGCAAAACTCCACGCCACCATCTCCTCTCCACAGCCGGATCCGGATCGCACGCCCGCACCTTCTCTTCTTCCCACGCCTTCTTCTCCACGCGAACCGCGCGCTCCGCCATTACCGCGCCCACGGAGCTTCTCCTCGGCCGCTTCTCTCCCACTTTCCTCGCCATCAAGCGCATTAACTTCCCCACGTCTAGCGCCTCCACTCCGCCCATGATCTTCTTTCATTCGCGTCGGTTTGCCGTTTTCGCCCGCGAGCACTAATCGCCGCCGCCGCAACACCCGCACGAACTCAGACCTCCGCCTCCTGTTCCCCTATAAAGCACGCCAAAGTGCGACCGACCTCCTCGTCCCAACACCGCCACCCTCTTCTCCCCTCTCGCGCCATCTCGCGGATTACAAGTTTTGTCGCCGCGCGCATGCACTCGCCGCCTCTAACTCGCCGCCACGGCGCGCGCGCGCCCACTCCGACCACGTCACCGGCATCGCCACGCCGCCGCCTACCCGATGCTCGCCTCCACTTCGCCCGAGCACCACCGGAGCCCCGTCGCCGCCGTTGAACTCAAACACGCCGCCGCCTAACACGTCGCCGTCGGCGAACCCTTCGTTCCCGAGCGCCGCGGTGGTAAGCCCTGAGACCCTCGCGATCTCCTCTCTCTTTTGGTGCCTTTGCCGGATGCCGCCGCGCCGCCAAACGCCGGCGAGCCGCGGACCGGAACACCGCCGGACTCGTGCCGACGTGGCCCGACCACATGGTCGCCACGCCACGCCACCGTGATGCCACCTGGTGCCATGTCTCCAACCGTCACGTGGCGCCACACACGCACGCACTCCGCCACCTCGCCCACCGGTCCACATCAACTGTGGACTTAGTCCATGTGAGCCGTGAGACCGACATGTGGGTCCCACATGTCGGAATTTCTTTTAGTTCTTTAAAATTCTGAAAATCACTCGCTGACGTCAGGCTTGCGCAATAAATCGAATTTCCTTTAGAAAAATAATTCGGGAAAATCAATAAAATCTGATTTTAGGTTTTATTTAGATTTAGAACTTCCCGGGGTTCGTTCTCCCTCATACGAACTCCGATTTCGTCGATTCAAATTTCTATATTCCTATAAAATCAAGATCTAGCCATCTAAACCAAAATCATTTGATTTTGGGTTCATTTTACCTGCAAATCCTTTAAACCCTAGTTTATCATTTCATGTATTTTCAATCTTCTAAAAATCATATCTTTTGCTCCCGAACTCCGTTTTAGTCCATTCAAGTTTGTAAATTCATATAAAATTATTATCTAGCTATCTAAAGTAAAATATTTCTATTTGGAGTTAATTTGATCTGTACTTTTGAATTTATTTGAATTTGAGTTGAATTGGTTGTATTGCACGATTAGAGTTCGACGACTTCGGAGAATCAGATTTCGACTGAAGAGCAACATAAGAGGATTGATTTTGACTGTATGATCATCGTGATCGTACACTTGGACTACTGAAGATAGTACTTGTGAGTACTAGGTGACTGTTAAGAAAACAACGTCACCTCAACACGTAAGTTACATTAGGTGATCATTAAGAAAAACAACGTCACCTCATCAAGCGAGGCAAGTTATACCCTTGATCATATTCATCCTACTATTTTAAATTATTTATATTCTGTTTTAAATTATTACTGCATGCTTATTTATATCGATTATCTTAAATTCTGCTTTAAATCTATAGTTATGCCTAAAATCCTTTGTATGGCCAATGTTGATATTGAATCAAACACATTGTCACCTAGATCAAACCCGTTGATACAATAGTATGAACTAGGATCATTTAAACGTATTGCTTAGCCATGCTTTTAGACCAAACTTGTTTTTGTGGAATTTCAGCCATCAATCAATTATTGATTAAATTGTACCCTTGGCATCTGTGTGTCATGGAAGTTTTACAAATGACTTGGAAAATAAAATAAAATGATGGTTTGGACTTGGGCGGAATGGATGATTGGTGGGTGCAGGTTCATGCACGGGCTTAATCTGGTTAGGGTTAAGGCCCAAGGGTTTTTATGGAAAGTCGCCCAAGTCAGTTAAGGACCGGTCTTCGAGCGCATGATGCTACGCCTAACCGTACCACCACATGTCCCGTATGGGCGGGACTTGGCTAAATAATTTGTGACGTCTTAGTGTCGTTTGTGCTATGTTGTTGGTATGGGTGTTGGTCAGACAGTAGACCCATCTGGCGCAAGAGGGCTTCGGAGGATGGCCACCCAATGGTAGCGAAACCTTAGCGGGCATAAATGCATTAAGACGTAACATTGTAAAGGCCTCGACGCGTGCTCTGGACCGCTACCAAAGGTAGTGAGCGGTGGTATAGATATATCTTGGACAAACTAGAGAAGTCTTGTCA